>CAJQUW010015728.1:290000-727213 GCA_907163375.1 Prostheceraeus crozeri
TGTGGACAATATGGTGATCTCTACTCAATTGAGTGACAGTCTATCATTTTTGAAGATTCGTACCAGCAGTTACAGTTTGTGTTATGAACCCGAACTTTTTCCTGCAGCTCTCATTAGTTGTTGGTTACCTGTGCATGTGGCAATCTTTCATAATAGTAAAGTGATCATTACTGGACTAAAATCTCATGTACAAGCAAATGTGATCCTAGACTATCTCATTGAGTATGTACGTACCCAGCGGATTGTAAAATAAAAAACAATTTTTCCAACATGATGTTTTTATTTCAAATCATGATAGAACTTACAAATCATTTTTTCATTAGAGGATGGATTACATGAAAAGTTTTGAATAACAGATGCAAATCGAGATACATGTAAACGTTTTAAGATGAAGTACAGTACAAAAGCACCACACGTTGATGAAAGTGGATGTTGTAGTATGCGTTCATTTCGCTGATATTGACGCGTATGTTTTCTCAACCACTGCTGTGTTGGTATATTTGGAGGTTGAGCAAGAGAGTCAAATAGTTCACCACGTCGGTCTTCTCCAATAAAGATCGCTTTCCAATGCTCACCGCCTAAATTCTGTGAATGAGTGTTTAGCACAATAAAGATGGGATAGTGATTTACTGCAGGTGGTAAGGTATCGAGTGAATAGACATTATCGAAAGCTTTCAACGTCGCTTCGTCTGCATTACGCTGCACTTTAGTCTTAATATCGTCAGCAGTCAACCAACTCATTAACGATTATACTGAAGAATCACGTCACGATACTTTGTAATTTCAATATTTGAATCGAAGACTGCATAAATTAATACATTGATCGTCTCAGGTAGTGTTCTTTTGAACGTCAAATCCAAACGAATATTATGAGGCACGTTCGCTTGACGATAGGGTGCACTAATATCGCTGTCAGCAGTCAAATCAAATGCATAAATAGTATATCCACTCTTAAACTCTTTCATAGTCAGTCCGTTGGTGTCATCCGTATTGTAAAAGCCAAAGACATCCATAAAATCAACATAACTGCGCATAAATTGATCCGAAGCAAAATCTGGTTTGTAGGGTGGACCAGGATGACTCACACCATTTACACGTAAAGCAATTTCACTTAACTGATTGTGTTTAAAATTGAAAGGATTCTTCTTTATATTACCATTAAATGCATCATTTTCAACCATTGCCACCATGAGGAGCTTCGGTGCTTCCGATGGAAAGAGGCCATCTTTCATGAAACTCTTTTGATCTTTCGGAATTGTAAAGGTGAGAAGCTTTGTATGCTGAACGGGGTAAATGGCATTTTGGCGGTTAAGACCTTCAGCATGCCCTCTAATGACACTTGGATTCGGTACTACTCGACGAATGTAAAGTGCAATATCTTCCACATGAATTCTAAAATTGTCAACTTTAGCAAATGCATTCAGCGCAAATTCAGGCTTATTCAATGTCAGCTTGAGTCGTATGCTGGTATTACAGAGTAAAAACTTTGACTGTCTAAAGAAGTCTAAATTCAGCGGACCATATAGCTGACATACTTTACTATCTTTAATCATAGCAGATCGCTTTACAAAGCCACTGTTTGTTTCAACATCAAATTTTCCTGCTTCATCTCTATACCATCCCATGGCTTCCATATGACTTTTTTGTGCTGCTGGATGAAACTGTGATACATGATTGAAATATGATTTATAGGATAATCGCTTTGACCACCTTCCACCTGCTGCTCTCCAATCGTTAGAGAAACATCGCGAAGTAATGTAGTCAATGGTAAATTGTTCAGTCCAACTTTATGTGTATCGTCAATAGCAGTTCCATCTGCTTGCTGAATTCTAAACCTCAAATCAAGCATCGCATAACTCAAATCTATGTAGTCATCACTACCACCAGGAATAACAAATTCAATGGGGCCAGCATTCTCAGCTGTTCGAGGATGATAATCTACAATACTTGAACTAAGAATATCTGTCTGTATGGCTTGTTGATCAAACAAACAAAAACCGGAAGTTTTACACTCCATGATTAGAAGTTATAGCAGCGTCGTCGTTTAGCGCCTGATGAATGATTAGAGCCTCTGCGACGTTTGCGTGAATGCCTTTTGACTGAAGATCGCACCTTACCAGCTCCGCGATGTTTCCTCCTTCCTTTTTTCATTCGTTTAGGTGATTTCTTTCCTTGAGTAACACCAGCAATGGTCTGCTTCAATGTTTTTAAACCGCGTTCCTTCCCACGATTCAACAAACTGCTCTTAAAACTTCTACCTCTGGAAAGATCACTAGCAACATCACCAGCAAAGCCAACGGCATTACTTAAAACATTTCGTTTTAAAGATCTACCGACATTGGATATGAGAGGTGCTACAACAGATTTCAGTGCACCAAGTATGCTACCTCCACGTTGGCGGCGAGCACCGATGTAAATTTGTCCTCCGCCACTTACATAGGAGGGTCGTGAATAAAATGAGGCAGTTGGATTCATAGCTCAAACCCTAAACATTGTTAGTTACAACTTTGCATGAATCACTGTCGATCACTTAGATGAAAGATGTCGGCACGACGCATCCAAGAGTTCATACTTGAAGGATAACCAGTCCATTTAACAAGACACCATTCTTCACCTTGCCGTTTTTTACATCGAATGATTTTCTCTACCAAATATGTTTCACTTTCAGTGACTACCTCAATCTCATCGCGGTAAAAGCTACCCTCAATTTCTTCATTATCGTAATCTTTCAACTTGTAGGTGGTCGGAGAGTCTTTTTGATTAATCCTTGATACTGTAAATACCTCCTCTGTCCAATTCGGGAGGTACCCTTTAGCAAAAACACTTTTCACTTTTGAGATACGAACTTTATCGCCAATTTTCACGTCACTTTTCACATGAGTGCGTTTACGTTGGAATGATTCGCGCACTTTATCTACATTGTCAGCATTTACATCTACTGGTCTGAGTCCAATAGAACGATGGATAGAGTGATTGTAGGCATGGAGTGTATCTTGTAGAACCTTTGTCCAATTTTGTGTCAAGTTGGCAGTAAAATGTCGCCACAAGCGATTTTTTAATGTGCGATTAAAACGTTCAACGAGTGCAGCTTTATAAGCGCTCTTTACACTAAACAACTCAATGTCATGCCTCTCAAATAATCTTGTCACATGCTGATTTTCAAACTCTTTTCCTTGATCACTCTGAATTCTTTTTGGAATGCGACCTTCTCGAAAAATTGTTTGGAATGCTTTTGCTACTCCTTTCCCTTCTTTAGTTTTTAAAGGTTGAGCCCACGCATAACGCGAGAAAATATCAATGACGGTTAAAATAAAATTATTGCCCGAATTTTGTTTTGAAATGGAGGCAACATCACACAAATCTGCTTGCCACTGTTCATCGATGTCATGAACAATATAATGGCGGGTGCGGTACTTCTTTTTCGCTTGTTTGTGGAGTGTATAGGTAGCCTGACCCTTTAACCATCGTTTCACTTGTGATTGTGGAAGACCACTCGCTTTTGATAATTTCTTGATAGATGCAAATCCTGCCGGATGTTTTACATCATAATAGATTGACTTCAAACGTTCAGTCGATGACAGCTGACTCTTTTTCCTCCTTCTCATCTTTTTGTTTTCTTGCCTTTCTACATTTACAACAACTGCAGCATTTAGCTTTAGCGGTTTTGCGATCGTGTTCACATTGCTTAGTGGTTTCATTATGAGAGCTGGCGCAGCAAGTGCAAGTGACAACGACATTCACCTCTGGCGGCTCATTACATGGCAAGCAACACATCTGCTTCATATTAATAGTCTGAGAACATGTATTTCCTAGGAGGAGCTGTTTTACGTTTTCCTTTTACCAGTTTTAGTGGCGATGTAGATCTACGTCGAGTTCTTCCTCTTGTTTGCTTAGTGAGTGTGGGAGGGGATGTAGCAGGTGACGTCTTAAACCATTTTGTTGGCATTTTCATCGCCTGAGGCATTGGAGTAGTAGCCACTGTTGAATCAAGTTCTTTCAATGTCTCATTATTTAAAGCAAATTTTGGCACATTATGCTTTTTCAATAGTTTAAGAAAGTATGACCAACCAGGTGGAACATAGCCCTGACGGCGCTTTCTACGTGTCGCATACTGAATCAAGTCTTCATAACGTGAAGCATCAATCACTTTATTTTCATCTGTAATGATTTCTCCTCTATCATTTACATTGAGATGGGGCTCAATACTGTTGAAAAGAGATATGGCATGTGCGCGAGATGCTAAAGGTGTAGCAGTCGATACAGAGTCACGCATCTTATTCTTCAAGTTTTTCAATTGCTCAACAGTTTCCGATTGTAATAATACAGCACGATGTGGATCTTTGATGTGAACATTTTGCTGATAATCTATTTCTTTCCTATACATTTGATTTGCAAGAGGTTGCTTTACTTGCTGCATGGCAGTCAATTGTACATATTCATCCTGAGGAATAACAATCATGCGAGAATAAGAACTCATAGTTTGTAGATAATCATGGGAGTTTTCAAAATATCACTTCGAAATCTAAATTCTTCCGGACACTCTTGCGTAAAGTCAATGAATAAGTAACCGTATGGTTTTTCAGTAGCTGCTTGAAAAATTTCAATTAAGGCTTTTGATCCTCTGGGTGCAACTTGTCGCGCAAAAATTTCAAATTGACTTTTATCTCGCGGATTCTTGAAAATAGCATAATAGTGTGTATTCAGGTTTCGTGTACGAGCTTCTTTTCCATCAGGAAACAAATTTTGTGTGATATAGATGATAAAGCACCTTTTATGGTGTGCTGCGCGAGTGAACATATCTGTAACATCTTTTGAATTCTTACTTTCTTTTAATAAATCATCCAATACAACAACATCATTAGACTGAAGTTTATCCACTGGAATAATTCCTTCATGTCGAATAAAGTTGCGACTTTGCAATTCCTGAAACAGCGACGGTTGATAAATACCATAACACCAAATCACTCGATTGATAGGTTCCTTAAACAACTCCCTTCTTTTATCCAATAAATTCAGCGTGAAAACAGTTTTACCTGCATGAGATGGACCTGATACAGTCAGAACTTTATCACATTGAAGTCTGAAATCCATTTTATTACTTTGAGATTCAACATTTGCATAATTAACGCTTAGAGCCAAAGATATTACCCAATAGGTTGCCCACGGCAGGAGCTATCATTGGAAGTATTGCTGAAAGGAAACCGCCCTTTTGTGTTAGAGTTTTCCTCTTTCTTTGAAGGGTGACTTTAGGATTGGAGATGAAACGCAATTTCGTAGCATATCGCTTAAGTAACTTTCGTTGTTTTGGCGCTAATTTCTTCGTCCTCAACTTCCTCACATGAGAAATAATTTCACAAATGAATTTATCGTTAGCATGTCGTATAGCATTGTATCGCTGATTTGCTTTCATTCGTCGGAGAGCTTGAATGGCTGAAGAAAACTTTTGACTTTTACGTTTCGTCATTTTACGTTTCGCCATTTTCCGTATTAGTCTTTGCTAAAACCTATCTTTACCACATTTGCATAGGTACTAACTATTGCGACATAAGTGACACTCGAAATGAGCAATATCACAGTGGTTACATTGGCAAAGTTGAATGCAATTACGTATGAAACAGCGTTGACAAAAAGCATGCTTACATCTCTTGAAGATGCGCTTTTCATTTCCATCCTTTCGCTTACATACATCGCAACACATAGTTTCACCGTTACTGATGTCTATAGCAAGTCTTTTTGAAGATATGAATTTGCTAGCCTTTTCTAAATAATAGACGCATGTACAGAAGGAATATACTTCGAGAGTGAGCAGACATAGCTCGAAAACCAGTTGTGCCACAATCAAGTACCACTGCATTTTCAATTTTTCTTTATGGAAAGTTGAATGTGAATATCTGAAATCGCTTCAATCACTAGACTGCTACCATGATGGTTAAATGCGTTAAGACCTTCAGCAATTTTTATCATATGCCTTTTAAAAAATTCTTGGGGGTGATCTACCACTTCCATTGAGTAAGAAGCAAAATGGAAAGAGCGACTTTCCACCTCTTGCTTTCCAAAATGACTAAACTTAATTTTCGCAACTAATCGCGCCATGATAATGCTATCAGAGAATGTATTCATTAATTCTAGAAAAAGAGTGCTAGCATCATCGACCACTGCTTCGATGTCGGTCTCATCTGTATGAAATTTTATCACATAATCTTGAACAGCTCCTTTTAAACTTTGCCTATGAAAACGTAATGTTCCGCAGTCGTTTGAGAAAGACATGATCGCCCTTTATCTAACCCATCCATTGCATGAAAACAACAACTCTTCTCATAGTAACATTTATTGAATAACGGTAACAAGCATGCATTATAAATCAATGGTTTGAAAGAGATAAAATAGATACAGCTGATAACTATCATACAGCGAGCAATGATAACCATACAGGACTTTGGCAGTGTTGAGGTAAGGAGGAAAGAAGCATTGGTTATGAACGTAGCTACTACAACGAACAGACAAAATAGGAACACACAAATCCTTAAAACGTTTCGTGACTTCATGATAATGTTGATTCACTCTACTATCCCAAGGCGGGAGCAAAATATCATCAATGATTAGATTGGGAAATACTTTCCTCTCCTTACCAGGATTATTACAAAAGATGCGTATAACATTGAAAGCAGCTAACCATCGTTTAAAGTCAATAAGAAGAGCACTTTCACAAGAAAAGCCATAGTCTTGCAAATATTTCAGATTAAGTCCATGAATGTGTTTTCTCGCCCATTGATCAACATTGGGATCGCAGTTGGCATGTTGATGATAGACACTAACAATCTGATATGTCCAATTGTTCATAGCAATAGCACTGAGCTCCTGTACAGGTTCACCCTCACAATCCATAAAAATGATGATAGAAGCCTAAAACGGAAATTTACACATCTAAGGAAACGTTCTATAACATATTACAAAATGAAGAATTACATCGATGCTTTTCACGACAAAATACACAAATGATATGATGGCAACGAAGAAGTAAAATGTATCTAATAAGACCACGTCTACGACACTCAAAGCACATAAGCGAATTATCATAGGGTAGAGTTAGGAAAGGACTAGCAATTCTCCTTCTTTGATTTGCGTTTTGATGTAGCATTCTTCTGCGACTTGCGCTTCGTACCACTGCTGTTAAGGATTTGATCAATTATGTCGTCCACGTTGGGTGGTTTCGGAATATATAGGATGGATTCCATATGCATGGAGAGAGAGGCTATTTTATTAGCCTTGTGACAACCATAATATAGCCCATTCACTTTGAAAAGGATATCCCAAGTACCTTCTCCGAGCTCATCACATCTGATGGGTATTGAATGATGTCCATCCTTCTTATAGTAAGTACACCAATGTGATACCGGTAGGCAAATGTGATTACCATCCCAAATCTTTCTATAGGGAGTATCCTTGTCATCTCTAGCCTTCCACTCTTGAGCAAGGGGAGTAGGAATGTCCATATTTAATGTCACGTACTCCTCAATAACATCAAGTTGGTGGCGAATGTACGGACTCACGGGGATCAGTATGTAGTCCCCATACTGATTGTGCATTATCTTGACATCCGTGGAAGGGAGCATTCCCGTTTGGAGTACTACGCTATGATCATCATAACGCAAGGCTTGTTTAAATTTACGCTGTAGCGGTGTAGGATTATGTACCTTGGTTGTTTCTTCCACTGGCCTCAGTTGTAGATGATCTGACCGTAGCGAACCTTGTAACGTTTGACCGCCATTTTGTCCTACTAGTGCAGCAGATGGAGTAGATGCCTGAAAATGAAAAAAGATTGTATTAAGTTTACGTTCAAGGGAGGAGAGGGAGGGAAGTAGCGACTTACCATTTTAGTTGGATAATAGAACAGGGAAGTAGGGAGAGAGAAAATGTGCGTCCGTCACTCGTGTGATTCAACGATGGAATGATTCTCACTGTGGAAGGCTCGCTATTTATAAAGAAATGCTTGATTCTCATTGGATGATGATCCTCATTGGACAATAACATCAAGCTGATTCCAAATCTGGCCTCCGTTTTCCAATCCGATGCTTCGTTTTGAAGCTACAGCCCAAAACGTCCCAAATTCTAACTCTGTCGTTTTTCGCCAATGTCCCAAAATCTTAAATGGCGTCTCACATCTAAACGAAGGCAGATACGAACAAGCCGATTCTTTCACTGAATTTGTCTCACTCTTAGCTTTCAAACGAGCTATCGCACGACAAAATCCGTCCACTGGAACCAAAGTTAGAAGATTGCTGTCGGGGGGGGGGGGAGGTCAGTGAAATTTGATGAAAAATGTTTTGGTGGCGGTCCCAGGTCGAAATTCCACACTTTGGAAAATTTTCAAAATTTTACCCATACAAAGTCACTCTGACACTTAGGATTTTTTCAGGTGAGCGAGCTCCGACCTAAAATCTTGTAACCGCTCTAACTTTTGAACGAAGACAGATAGGAACAAGCCGATTCTTTCACTGAATTTGTCTCACTCTTAGCTTTCAAACGAGCTATCGCACGACAAAATCCGTCCACTGGAAGCCAAAATCGAAGCAAGCTGTCCAGGGGGGGGACGTCAGCCGAAAATTTTTTCTCTCCGATTGACTTGAAACTCACCCTACCGATGCAGAATTTCACGCTGAATCCGAATCTGACCTCCGTTTTCTCATCCGATGCTTCGTTTTGACGCTACACACCAAAACGTCCCAAATTCTAACTCTGTCGTTTTTTCGAAAAATGTTGAAAATTTTTTCTCACCGATTGACTTGAAACTCACCCTACCGATGCAGAATTTCACGCTGAATACGAATCCGACCTCCGTTTTCTCATCCGACCACTCCTTCCACTCGAAACAACCCATTTTACAACCCAACATTCAGCAGATTGCACGAAAAACATCACACACTATAGCCTCAAGACTAATCCTGGCGGTCGCCCACGTCAACCTAGACGGTCGCCCACGTCAACCAGGCGGTCGGACCAACTCACCCGAGTCTCACACTCTGTCGTTGCAGGGGGGGGGAGTCAGCGAACATGTTGTGAACGTGAACCCACCTGGGCGGCACACCACGACAGACCACAACCTCTGTCGTTCCAGAGGGGGGGGGACTCAGACCCGAAGCACCACGGCGGCCGACCACGACACTCTGCCGTTCCAGAGGGGGGGACGTCAGCGATGGCGGCCATCTTGCGCGGTCCAGAAGTGGAGTTTTGCTTACTACTGGTTGCATCTTGTTGTTTTAGTAGCTAGATGCGTATTGCATAGAACACACCGCAACATACTGATGACAGAATTAGTTTAATAAATATCTGTCAGAAGTATTGAAGCTGTTCTATTTCTTCCAACAATTCCATTGGACGTCGGTTTGCCATCTTCCATTCGTCTGATGCTGTGTGATGGCTTTGTTAACTCTCTGAAATTCCCTGAAAATAGCTTTTCTTCCAAATTTAGAACCGCCATTGACCTTTTTTTGTGATAGTAACTTAAGAAAAGTAAGACTTCAAGTCAATAAATGAATCAACTAAATTTGCGAAATTTTCGAATGACACTTCAACAGGGGCAATGGAATAGAGGATGAATAATATTAAAATTATAAAGGTCAATTGGCATCAAATTACCGAGTGGAGGAAAAAAGAATCCAAAAAAATTGTGAAAGATAATGTAAAAAGAAAATTTGAATCATTTGATGTCAACGTAGGTCTACTACAAAAATTATAAGTTGGCGAATGCAATCAAAACTAAAATGGACTTGTTTCATTCAAACCACAATGTTGTAAATCAATATTCTTGCAATGAGAGCATGTGCAATAATGCTCATTATATAGGATATACAACAAATTTAATGAGCGTGAAAATGAAACAACATGAAAACAATGGTGTCACTAAATCTCATGACATAAATGTGCATCAACAAAAACCAAGAAATATACAACAATACAAATACTGAAATTTTAGCTCGCTATGCAGATACGAATTCATTGCAGATAGCTGAGGCTATATTGATCAAAGAGATTGCACCTAAGTTGAATCAACACGATAAAGGATTGACAAAGCATCTGAATATCATTTCTTGATTTCTATTTCCCCTTCCGTTTTTAAACTATCTGTGTACATATCTTTGACCTTTTTATACAAGTTTTTAATAGTTGAGATAATTTTGAAATTTCAATATTATTGCAGCTCACTTTTCATAATATCATAATATAAGCTTGAAAATGGTGGGTGTAAAAGAGACCGAAACGTCGCTAAATAAATACTTCGCAATAAAAGGGTATTCGTTCATAATGCTAAAAACACTGACAACAACGGAAAAGCGTGAATTTAGAAAAACAGAAAAGACGCTACACAAATGCTTGAAATTATATAAAGACATTCAATTTAATTTAATATGAAAAGAAAATCAGTTACTGCCAAATTATGCGAAGATCAGTAGACAATATCAACATCAAGGAAAAAGAATAACGAAAGGTATCAGTCAGGTCTTGTAGACGTCGAAATCAAGAATAACAAAACTAATATATTTATATATATATACAGTAACACAAAATTCAAAGCTTAGATATTAGATGAACTGAAGTGCATATTAATGCTAGGTTTCATAGTGCAAATAAAATTCCTCTCCGATGTCTTGCTCTCGGTGATATTATTAGCAAATCCTCACTGTAAAATCATGGAAGTACACAAGGAAGTACACAAAGAAGCATTTGGAGGTATATCATGATGAAAAATGAAATGTTGATAGAATAGACTATTATGACAACTTAAATATTCACGTATGCGCATACGAAATGTGCGATTAGTTTCGCCAATATAAAAATAGAGACATAAATTGTTAACTCATACACAATATTCTTAAGAAAACATAACTTATTATCATGACAAAAACAATTTGAGTAAATGAAACAAAATGAGTAATAAAAGTCGGCTTAATCGCAACTGAGGAAAAATGAAAACTAGACAACTCACTTCTGACTCTTTTTTGCTACTGCTGAAATATTGAAAGCATCAAGGACCCACTGGAAATTTATTTCGGAGTAAAAAAACTTATTCAGTCAGTTTTTGTATTGCAATCGCAGCGTTATTTAGAACAAAGGATGGTGATGCCTTGTTGATTACTCTTGCGATGTCATATATTGCTACCACGCTGTTGATTTCTTACTTTCAAATATACCTTTTGCATCCTATTTCTAGATAAGTGAATTCAATTTCTGCTGAGCAAGATATCCATTAATTTATCATGTCCGATTTCTAGATACTCCTTCTTAATCTGCTATTCATAGAACAAAGATGCATTCATAGTACATTCGATATCGTTATTCTGAGATTCAAATTCTGGAAGATTTCATGTGGCGCTTCTGGATACTTTCCCCTTAGATCTCACTTTTTCGTCTAACCGGCAGCGTGTCTGGCATTATACTCACTCGTATGTCATATCAACACGCAGAGTGGCGGTATATGTTATGACAACAGACTTGGAAAATGCATGAGTATAGCGCAAACTGCTCGAGATCGTTTGATAACATCTTGACAATCCCAGTCAGACTACTTGCAGCATGCAGATCAGTTAGGCATTCATAGGCAAACTGCAAGGAGCATGATAGCCAATTTTTGAAAGACTGAAAGCGACGACCTGATAAGCACGCACTTACACGTAGGTGAGTGAATCGATGGTAGCCGCATTGGTGTGATGAGTGGAAGAGAAATTTCCCATCACCTTGTTGGAGATCAAAGAGAAAGTGCAGCAAGAGTTTTCACCAAGCCCATCTGCGTCCAAGCCATAAGTCGAGGCTTGGAGGGGAAACTTGTTATCAAGAAGCGGTTAAGATCCGCACCTATTTAAGGAAAGAGCCGAACATCAAACAAGAAAGCAAGGCTTCTATGCAATGGCTTGTCTACAGTGACATGCAGACATTAGTCTTCCAAGATGACTGGGCAGTGGGCAAGCAGGTGGACATTGTTCATTCAGCATGATTGAAGGCGAAATGATGACCAATAATTCCTCACTTTTTATCTGAAATCAGTGAATTTCTCTTTGAAGAAGAATTTACGACGCTTATTGACAAGGCATTATCGCAGTCTGAAGCAGATCTACACTATGACGCTGTGTCGAGAGGGATCGTGCAAATCCTAGTATCCAAAGACAGCTAAGTGACCATGAAATAGCAAAAACACTGGGAAAATCCGGAAAATCAATTTCCATTGAACTTTTCTTGTCATTCAGATTTTCATCCTACTTTTAGTGATGAATGTTGCAATTCTTGAATAATTGTCTTTGGCCAACATAGTCATCTTATATTAATCAGAAATAGGAAATAAGTATGACGAAAATGAATGCACTAAAATCTATGAAAGTTGCCATAACATCGGCATAGGTATATGGATAGGGAAAAGTCAAAAGAAATTGAATTCCCTTTTTCAAAAATAGAATGCAAAAAGGTATATTACATGCATAACTTCAAGTACTTTCTATACTTGCCAAATACTTACTACACTTTCTACACTTCAAAAAAAACAATAGCTACTAATAATCTCTGGTGGTAATGCTATCTGCAATACTTACTTATTTATTCGCTTATCCTCTATCATCTTGCTATTCGTAGGTCGTGAAAATAAAGCGCCGCCGAGAATCTATCACAAACTTAGCAAGGTCGTTTGCGTCTTCTATCAGGCAGCCAAGAATGTAAGATCAAAGACGGTTAGACTAGCTCTCGATGTGTTGCTCAGTGATGTACGGTGCAGTTTTGCTTTTCATATGATAAAGCTAAAAGTAATGATTCCTTGTGTTTGACAACGCTGTTTTGACAAAGCAAAGCATCAAAACATCTATATTGAGTGCTATTCAGACTTCATATTGCAAGCAGATGTATAGCCAGGATTTGTAAAAAGTTAATTGGTTAAAAATTAATTGCAATTTAATTGGACCAATTAATTGATTGATAATTCGTATGCAATCATTAATTGATTGAATAATTAAAATTGATTGCAATTAATTGTCAATCAATTGGATCAGTGTCCATAAATTCCGCCTATGAACTTAGCAGTATTCCTATGTTTATAAGAATTCACCTTAAACATTTGCACCAAAGTATATAAGGGAAGTAAGCTACATATTTTAACACTTTGATTTGTACATTCAAACTCCATATAGGTCTATACACACTTCTTAGAGACAAACTTCCATTTGACGATTAAAAATCGCAGGCTAACGGAATGCATACACGCATGTCATACATACTTTAACTTAGTTTTTCCACCACCGAGAACAATGATTCTGTGCATTAGGGAACAAGTTGAGCCAGCTATCGCTTGTCGTGTCAATTGCAATTAATTGATTGATAAATTTCCAATTAGAAACTAATTAATTGACAAATTTCCAATTAAAATTAATTGATTGATAGAAAAATAATTGATTTTCTATTTACCAATCAATTATTTACAATCCCTGTGTATAGCAGCAATCGTAACCGACCATAGAAATAAACTGTTTATCTGAAGTTCGCTAGAATGGAAATTGACTCAAGGTCGCGGCACATCTGGGGGAACTAAGTTGGGGCATGAAGAACCAATTAAAGGCTTCGATTTACTCATGTGACTGATTCTAACCCAATGATACAGACGTTGGCAGGTGCATCTGAGTGAAAATGCGTGCGATTTATGTGCCGTTATTGTGTATTGCCTGAAGCGCGATTTCCATTCTAGAGGTTTTATTGTTGTCAGTTTCTATGTAACCGACAGTTCATTGTTGCCGATGAGAGGGCGTTTTCTTAGAACTGGGCTGATCAGCGCCTCAGTGAGAAGCTTGGGCCACTATTGAAGAAGCATATTTTTAATTAATTAATTTTATTTATGCCCACTTCAAATTGACACCCAAGGAGTTCACCTCACTCTCCTCCTCATTTGCTACAGTCCTTTGTTGCGATATGCTAATACGGGTCCGTATACTTAAATTGGCAATAATGATATTTGAGAAGCAGGCAAACCGCAAAGTGAAAAATATTTAGGCCTTTATGTATGCTCAGTGACTGGTTTCATAAAAAATACTGCATCAACTGTGGCGTCATTCACTGCATGCATGCATGCCACAATGTCACACTTGCCTAATGCCGTAGGTTGTCGTTTATGCTTTGGTCGAATACTTTTTAAAGATGGGATTCTAGTGGAAGATGAGACGACCATTCCGAAACAACCTTTCAACACTAGTTTATCAACTTCTTAATAGCTATAGGTCACTCTTTCGAAAATGAGCTTTTACTTTTACGAGTAGGTTTTTCACGAATACGATAATGTTTATATGGAAAAGTAATTAATTCAATCGTGCCGATGAATCAAGATAGAGTTCCTACCGTTTTGAGTAATGAATACGTGCGAAATATTTTTACGTGTGCTATTTCAAGATGAGCATCAGTATAGCTAGTAGTACACAAGATAGATATTTTGACAAGCGATAAAGTACATGTAGATGAGTTTGGTGAGAAATAATATGGCTATCGATGACATTATAGGAGGCAATCTATTTGCAGCCTAGCTCAAAGCACGGAGCGAGGGGAATGCAGTACTTTCCTGGAATAGAGGTCAAAGAATGTCAAGAGAACACGAGAAAAAGCTGAAGGAGTATCAACAGATTAACGAATATAGTACATGACAACGGTAAACTTTACCCAAAATATATATGCGTGAAATCAGGAGTAACATTATCATTGCATCCTACAGATTTTTTGATTTTTTGCAACCAAATTTTACTTGTCCCATCAATAAACATTAAAATAGAGAATTTTATTCTAACTGATATCAGCAACTTGTAATCGAAAAAACCTCTCCAGCGACATCAGACAACATAACCATCGTCAGCAGAGACGAATGTCATTGAGATATTTCATTCTAAATGCATTTAGTTGTACATTCGAACCGTGAAACAGATGCATCTTTTGCGTCTGCAAAATGTTTAGCTTTGAAAGCTTTGAAGAACCACGGCGACCATTTTGACACAGAACAAGATAAACCATGTTTTAATAACAGGAAATTGTCTTTTAAATTCAGGATAACTGACTCGTAAATTCTCGTACTATTTCAGACTTTCAAAGAGATTCATCTAGCTGGAAAAGTTGTCGATCTTAAAATAATACTACGTAGGGCAGAAGATGCGTTTACCTGCCTGAGAAAGAGACCGAACGTCGAACAATCATTGTGTTTGATGGGTTCAGACAACTTAAATGACTTTCTTGTCACAATGATTAAAGGCAGTCTTAATCGAAGAATAGCCGTGCTGTGAATGTTTGAAACAACATGGTGGAGCACAGAATTAAGGTACGTTCACACATGAGAGCTGATAGCTGATAAATGACTTCCGCTCTTCCTGATAGCTGACAGTGACGCGGTCACACATGAGAGCTGAAAGTTGAGACCAATCCTGCCCCTAAGTCTCACGAACCACTCCAAAAATTAACCGTTGCAGGCAGAAGTGGTCTGGGAGCTGCTGATAGCTTCAATTTCAGCTGCTCTCAGAGCCCGGTCGCCCAACTATCGTCTGTCAGATAATTCTTTTTAAGATTGTCCCTATTTATGGTGCTAGCGCTTTGATTTGCGTTCACAACAAAGAGCCACTTATCAGATTTTTGATTATTGGTCGCAATGAAGAACAGTCGAGAAGTTGCCGCATCAGTCCACTTTCTATAAATTTCATAATAGAAAAGTATGACCGCCTCCATCGGAACTATTGATTTGTATCTGTACCTGATGGCGACGCTTCGACTTCCCTTTTTCATCTTGATTGAACTAGCTTTGCAGGTTAAGGAGCTTGCGTTTACACATCGATTTTCAACACAGTTGAAATAGTCTCACAAGATGTCGCTCCTCTTTAGTTAGTCCCATTTAGTGTTTCTATCTGTTAGTTGTTGTTCTTTTTGTTAGTTGTTTTAGTTGTTCTTTCCTTTAACCTGTAGGGAATGCCACATGGGTCCATTGGAGGGATCAAATTCTTTTCACTTATCGTTTTTGTCAATATAAGCAAATGCCGCAATTACCGCACTGCCCAACACACAGTGTGGCAGACTGGCAGGATTTTTCGTGTAAGTTATTAACTTTTTTCTTACTCTACTTATATTTACACAGGCCTTTTTTTCATTACCTACCATTTGAATATTATCAGCATTTACATTTATGTTTTATTCTTACTTTTCACATTGGTTTCACTTACTGAATTGTGCGATTTGTGATTTAATTAATTATCAATTGTTTTTCGCCTAAGGCTAGCCCTTGCTAATTTGACCGATATTCTCCGTTCGATCCGTCCAACAAACAAAGATGGTCCTCACACTGTGATTTTTAGCTGATTCGAATGTCTGAATGACGAACTTGAAGCAGTTGCAACTTCTGTAAGAGATTCATTAGGTGTAGAGGTAGGATATAGTGGGGTAAGACGACTCCTCTAAGCGAAAAGGACTTTTTATGAACTTATTGGACATTTTATGCCAGAGTTTAATCGCAATGAGATTTGGTGAACTTGAATGAAGATGAATAAGGTCAGTATGGTCAATAGTAATGAATCAATAAAATGTTGTTACTCAAAACGCATTGACAGTGAAAAGCCCCGTTCTATCCCAGATATAGTTCTTCCTTATCAATTTTTTTCCATGAATGTACTTTGAATCGAGAAAAATACAAAATGAAGTCATAACCATTGATATCTGCATATCTACATATCTGGTTTCCACATAGTACAAGCATTTCCTATTTTGAAAATATCTAAATAATATTCGGTTGCGTCAGACAACCTTTTGCATTGGTAAACATTTTGCATCAAAATCATTCATAAACAAATTAGGCAGAACAATTTTTGAGCCGAACACATTTTGCTATAGGTTGGAGAATTGCAATATTCTCTGTTCCCTATGACTGCTGAGAAATCGATGGTGGCGTTTTACCTATATAAGACGTCTGCGCCGATTACTCTATTATCATTAGAAACCCAAACCACTCATCGAAGTGTACACACAACCGCTTGACTATGCAGCAATTGATCTTAATATGATTCTATTCTCTTTGATGGGTTTTTAAGATAACTCATTAGAAGCATTCTTCTTTGGTGATTTGAATAATAAGGATGGGCAGACTTTGATCTATTCAAGCACGATGTGCGCCGACGCTATACTTTAATTACAAAATGGCATGATCTTAAAACGACGAAAGTTAACCATAGATGCGATTAATCCGATGAATCTCTGTACTTTCAAATGCATTATTATTGCCGTAAGAAACTGTCCTGAAAGTTTGTTCAGACTATATTTGATAGGTCATTGATTTGTTTCTGCATTACTTTGAACAATGAAGCAATGGTCTTATAAAAATTGTACGCAGCTTAATTTACTAGTCAAGATAATAACATGTAACCTTAGATAAATCAGATCAAACAATAACTATGATAGCATAAACTGGTGCCATAAAACATCAATTTATCAAGTTTACAATATCACTTTCAAATAAGATCGAAAGATTTCATCTCATCAAAGAAGGTTACTAATGAGATAAACCTTTATTGATTCCCTTCAATCACATAGGTCATCACTAAATTAATGATGATAAGTTATTTGATATCGTTTGATTGTCCAAAAATCGTGTAGAGCGAAGTCTATAAGCACTCAAACGTGTTGACAGTTTCTTTCAAGGCTTGTCACACTTGCTAGTTGTTCTCATTATAGTAGGTTGATTGACGTTTGAAGTCGACACGATAGCTTCAAAAGCTTTCAAAAGCGAGCTGAAAGCCGCTGAAGGCTCAAGTAATAGATTTGAACTCTGCGAATTCGAAGGAATCATTGCGATCGATGCATCACGAAAGAATTCACAGAAATCCGCAAGTAATGAAAGACCATTCTTGTTTTTCAATCAAAAAATGCTTCAAATCTCTTTCTGCCCTTTGAGTAAGTTCTTGCATTCTACATTAGATTTCAATTTTATCAAACCGTGCAGAGGCAGTATAATTCTCTGTGGTGGAGTATAATTCGTCAATATTAATGTGGTTTCATACTTTGTTAAATGTTATCGATCTGTCTCACCAGCAATGCATTCAAACGGGTTCATTTTTCAGTTCGCTAAGTTCCTTGTTCATTTGACGAATTTGGTCGTTCACACAGTTTGCTGTTCGTTTTAATTTTGTGCCTTTTAGTTCATCGTTTGGTTCATTTCCGCTCATTTTGCAATACGGCATGTTTATGGCAATGTGCTTGCCGAATTTTACACAGACAAGTTGCTTGACCTTATCGACGCATTAAGTGTCTGCTTCAATCATTGTTGTATGATCTACCGTATTTCATCATTCTGTCAATTTCACAAGATCTTGCTTTGTTTATATTTAACTACTCAAATTTACAATGGTAGAAATGTTTCTTCAGAATAGGCGGAGTATACGATCATTCTGAAGCGATATGTAACTTTTGAAATCATGTTCAACATCAATTTGGTACTTTCACATTGCTACTTAATTTTCTATTTTTGCTTTGATAAAAGGCAGCCTATTGAATTAATGTTAATTGACCGCGAAAGTGATTAAATTGATTTCTATTATAGTCACTCGGTCTCATTAAAATTCAAATAATTGAATGTTTGCATATCAGAGCATTTCACATCATCAAAAAACTTGATGAAGGCCTAATGCAATTTTAGCACGATTTTTTCGAATTTTGTTTTGGCTCTATTCGGTTGATGAGCAAACAGGGATGCACTCTCAGCGCCTTCATCGTCAAATACTAGTTCCTCAAAAACCATTAGGCGAAATTATTTGATGTTTGAGCAGTGATATTCTGGGTGGCTTTGAAAATGACTAATGTTATTTGTAATATGAAATCCATTTTTCATTAATCCTTTCATGACAACAGTGGTTTTATCGGATTTGTATTTATTTATCGCCAACAAGTTGTTGTACAAATAATTCGCAAATCTTGATAAGTTTTTTAAATTTGAATATGATAAAGATAAATGAGATGAAATTGTAATTTACTTTAAACAAAAATGCAATCATAACGCTTTCATGTTTTCACATAATTTCAATCACAAAGTCTTTTTTAAATATTTCGCATCGTTTCTTCACTATGATTTATGTATCTAAACGAACAGCGTAGGTCGAAGACACTTAGTAAGTCTACACAACTTTGCTAGATTGGTCAAAGAAGATCATGAACTAAATCTCTAGGTTAAGTTGATTGCTGAGACGTCGATCTTTCTATAGCAGGTTATGGGAAAAGTGGTAGCAGCAACACGCATGTGCAGGCAGAAATGAATAAGCTAGCACAATAAATTTACAAACATTCTGCTCTTGTCTTCAAAAACGATAAAAATAGTGAAATTTTGACAAGTATTGAACGAAACATAAAGGGACACAGCGAACACTTTTAATAATTATAAATCCAATCACTCTATTTAAATTGTATAATCTTTAGCATGACAGTAACAGGAAAGGCCTACGGTAACTTTCTAGGCCGAGTTCACACGAAAAGGTATGTAAGAAAAGGAAAGTTCAAGTTGTTGCCCGAGTTGGCACAGATATACATCATAATTTTGAAAAGCGCGCGTAAAACTGTACTCGTTTCTGTCACGATCGTGAAAGGTGATCCTAATGCCGCGTGAGCCTTTCGAGGACTGTGTTCGATTCCCAGGTAACAAGCCATTTTTCGTGGTTGAAATATTTCTTCGACCTCGTGGAAGCTAGAGTCATTGAATTGCATCATCTATATAAATAATTGACAAACCGGAAATGTTAATTGAAAACTCCGATAATACGACGGAGGAACGACACTAAAATTGTATTCAATCTTCTTGAAAAAAGTCAGAAACTGTACTCAGAAACCTGGCGGAGAAGAAAACGATCCGCCACATGGGAGCTAGAATTTAGGAACACGACATCCGAGTGTCAACAAAGGATAGAGAACATGGCGTGTTTAGACATAAAATATGTCCTTTTTACTTTAGATCATTCATACTCACACCGTCGGATGTATTCAAGAAACATTCGCACGATCCTACGACGACATCGCCGTTTACATCATCAGTATCAGAATTCTCCTACCCTTGTAAATTATTGGAAAATGAAATGCTCATCTAGTTCTCTTGCATTCGCCACTAGAGAATTACAAGAATGAAAGATACATTTGCTCGGAGATGCGTAACAACTCAAATCATAAAGTTTTTTGGAATTATGTGAGAAAAGGATTGCATGGTGCTAATGACTGTATTTCCTCAATAGTTATCGATGACCAAACTGTAATTACTGATCCTAAGGAGATTGCAAACGAATTCAACAATTATTTTGCTATGAACTTCTCTGAAAACGATTTTACAGAGGAATCATTATCATCAATTAATACTACAAATTGCAACGACTTTGTCGAAATTTCTCTTCAAAAAACCCTCGAAATTATTCGTAAATTACCACAATCTAGATCTTTGGACCCCGAAGGATTATGCTATCTGTTAATAAAACAAGGTAGGCAATTCCTAGCGGAGAAATTGGTTCAATTTTTTACGCTATCCCTCTCTCTTTGTTCCATCCCTGATGGGTGGCGGAAAATAATCGTAACCCCTGTTCAAATCAGGTTCAATCAAATCAAGTCAGGTTCCAAATCTGATGTCAAAAATTTTCGACCAATTGCAATTACAAGATGTGTCAGTCGCATTATGGAGCGATTGATTAGTTCAGAACTGACGAGGTTTGCCGTCTCACATCTTCCGTTTATTGCAACTCAACATGGCTTTTTAGCCGGAAGATCAATGGAAACAGTTGAAGTACTCTTTTTTGATCACTTGATTCGAAATCTTGACAACGATATCACTTGTGACGTTGCCTTTCTAGATTTCTGTAAGGCTTTCGATAAAGTTACCCACTCACTTCTGCTACAGAAATTACGATATTTTGGAATTACTGGTGTTTTGCACTCATCGCTGACAAATTACTTACATGATCGCACTCAATGCGTTGGAATACAGAGTAAATCTTCTCGCTCTACTCCAATTCGTAGTGGAGTTATTCAGGGGTCTGTTCTTGGCCCTATTTTATTTTTATTTTTCATTGATGATTTAGACTCATGTGTATCCAACAGTTTGATATTTAAGTATGCTGATGATGTAAAGCTTTTGTTTGCGCGAAAAAATCAATTTTCTACAGCTCTCCTCGCAAATGCGGGTCTCCAGTCAGACTTAAATTATATCCATGATTGGTCTGTGAGAAATGGTACTCCTGTGAATTTGAGCAAATGTAATATAATGTACTTTGGTCGAAATAACCCTAAAACCGAGATTTTTTTAATGAGACTATTATTCCTCAAGTGAATACAACTAAAGATCTTGGCATAAAGGTTTGTACAACTTTGGATTTTAAAGATCAATTGTTTTCACTTGTCTCAAAGGCAAATCGTGTGTTAGTGTATGATTAAGAAATCTTTTTACTGTCGTGATCCTTCACTCGTTATCATGTTGTACAAAGCTCATGTGAGAACGGTGGGTCAGAACGGAACCCTTCGATTTTTATTTGTTTTGATCATTTGCGTGTCAAGAGCACTTAGTATAGCAAAACACTAGTGATTTTAATATACTCGCGGCATTCATTTTTTCCAAATGCATGAATTTGGGTCCTGTTTTTCTAAATAATCGCTTTTTGGGGTTTTTGATATAATTTTTGAGACTTACAATATAAGGGAAATCAGTACTTTGTAAGCGACTTGATACATTTCTAATGTCAAATCCTATTGGTACCGATTATGAAGATCTTTTATTCTTGTTTAGAGTTAACTGGAAACAAAAGTGATTTCAAAATTTGAAAATCACCTGAGGCATTGTGAATGGGGCAGAACGGAACACAGTGTTCCGTTCTGCCCCGCTGTGTTTTATACTTTCCACAAGCTACTCGCATGCTTCATGTGGTTGTCATAATCATTACGTTAATGTAGCAGCCTCACTCGTAGTTTCTCATGAATAAAAATGAATAGCTTCAAATTCAAATGCAATCGCATGCTGTACATAATTTTAATTAGTTTTTCCTCAGACTAATATTGTCAATTAATATGCTAACTGCTTTAATTGTAAGCTTAGTTCATATCTCGATCTGACGTGTGTTTCTCCGAAGATAGATATCTAGGATGAAATTCAAACCAAACACAAAGAGCTATACGAACACTAACAAGCGCTTGTTCTCAATATGCTATTGCTTTGTAAAGCAATATTCATTCATCGGCGAATTAGTCACAGTGCTGTAGTAATGGTGCGGAATTATACAAGAAAGACTACGCGCGGAAACTGGAGCTCGGACTCTATGAAACAAGCCATAGAAGATGTGAATGACAAGAAAATAAGCATCAGACAAGCTTCAAAAACATATGGGATTCCGATAACAACCCTTCATCGTCACCTGAAGGGAGATATTCAACCAATTGGACGATTTCACCTTGTGTTCTCTAGTGACTTTGAAAATATCTTGGTGCAGCATTTATTGAGTTTGAATGAACAATTCTACGGCTTGTCGACAAAAGATGTACGGCGTATCGCATATGAGTTAGCGAAATCATTGAATATAAAACATCCATTCAATGACGAAAAGGGAATTGCAGGAAAAGACTGGGTTATATCTTTCATGAAAAGGAACGATTTAGCTATCAGGAAACCTGAACCAACTAGTGTTGCAAGGGCAGCGGGATTCAATCATCACCAAGTTGGCAAATTTTTCGAAATATTGAGGGCATGTTTAGATTGCCATTAATACGGGCCCCATCAAATTTGGAATGTGGATGAAAGTGGATTAACCAATGTCCAGACACCCTAATAAAATCATAGCTAAAAAGAGGAGCTAGGCAAGTTGCAAAAATTACAAGTGCTGAAAAGGGGCAAACAGTTACGGTGGTGTGTTCAATGAATGCCGCTGGCACTTATATCCCACCTTTGTTAATATTTCCACGCAAAAGGAAGAATGATGCATTGATGAAAGGATCACCTGCGAACAGCATAATGGAAGTGTCCGACAATGGTTGGATTACACAGGAAATCTTCCTTGTATGGATGAAGCAATTCATTGAGTTCACCAAACCTTCTATTGAAAACAAACAACTTATAATTCTTGATGGACACATTAGTCACAAGTCATTGGGCTTTATCGAGTTTGCGAGGAAGAACTATTGTGAAGTCATCTGTTTACCTCCACATTGTACTCACAAGATTCAGCCACTCGATCGTGTCTTCTACGGTTCCTTGAAATCCAACTACAACTCTGAAGCTGATAAGTGGCTACTTAATCACCCGGGTAAACGTATTACTATGTACGAAATCAACGAAATCTTTGGGAATGCCTACCATTCGACTGCAACGATGCAGAAATGCATAACTGGATTTGCATGCTGGAATACATCCATTTAACCCAGACATATTTACGCATGAAGACTTCGCTCCATCGCTTGTACATGTACATGCAAGTCAATCTACTGAAGACCACTCACAAGCTGAACAGGTGACAACCAATGCTGACGGTCCTAGCACGTCATTTCATCAAGAGATCGAGATCATCAATTTGACGCCACCTTGTGGCAACACTGAAACCGTCTCCACACCGGCACCAGCCAGCACCGCCTCCTCTGCATGGACTCCAGCTAGCTCTCCTATCCATGAACCGATTGCATCAGCTAGTTCCTTCGTATCTGAGACCGCCCAGGCCAGCTCCGTTATCCCAGAACCAGGTAGAGCTAGTTATTCCATCTCCTTCTCTACAAGTCCCTCGAACCACGAATTTTCGACAACTCTGAAGTTGCTATCGCCTGCGCCAAGGATAACGCGTGTTTTGCCTAACTTGAATCGGAGAAAGCGAAGGATTCAAAGCGCCAGTTTGCTAAGAGAAATCAGTGAAGGTAAGTTTCAGACGTGTTTGCATTAGTTTGTTGAGACCGTTTATTCTTAGGCCTTTTTAGTCTGCATGGTACAAGAAATCGTATTTCGTGTTTCAGAGCAAGCAGCGGCAGGAAATGGAACTAAGGTCAAGGATGCCATTCAGTCGACAAGTGTTCGCGGTGGACAGAAATCGCAAAACATCAAAGAATACACAGTCCGTTTCATAAAAAGTGGATCATCCTAAAATTTGACTAAATAAAATATAAGTATGATACAGAAAGCATTTTTCATGTTATTTCATGTCCTTAATATATTTAAATGTCCTTATATAATCTGATAAGCTATGATACAGTAACGGTTCTTAAGAAGCTAATATTTTGTGGCCCTACCCTTATTGTCAATGACATTACCAATTCGTCTAGGCATTGATTCGATGATATCGTTGATTTTTGACTGATCTAACTTTCTCCACTCTCTTTTTAACAGTGACGTAAGTTGTGATACGCGATCTGTAGGTAGCAGTGAACGACGAACGTTACGTTGTAGAATACTCCATACATTTTCCATGGCATTCAGATCAGGAGAACGAGCTGGCCAAGATAATGTCCTAAGCCCTAATTGAGACTTGCATAAGTTGACTCTAGTATTCCTGTGACACGTAGTATTATCATCCATAAATAACCAAGTCGATGGATCACCAAGTTGATCTGTCATTTGGCCAATGTTCATTCGTAAAACATTCACATAGCGTTCAGAATTCATGGTTCCTTGCTGTATGTGAAGTTCAGAGCGGCCATTGGTCCAAATGCCAGCCCAAATCAGTAGAGTCGCACCACCTTGTACCCGGGGACGATGTAAATGTCTCGGAATTTCCTGATCAGATTTTATCCATAATCTCAATCGACCATCACTATCCTTCAGACGGACTGATGCCTCATCAGACCAGACAACCCGATCCCATTGATTTCGCCAGTGACAATGACTCATTGCCCATCTGAGACGTCTTTTTGTATGCTGATCTGATAATTCAATCTGAGAGGGCCTCTTACAACTCTTGAAATTCGACTCAATAAGTCTTCTACGAATAGTGGACTTAGAAATAGACGAGTCTAGTGCAGCCATCTCAGTTAACGAGAGACTTGGATCAACTTTAACAAATCTCAAAATTAGGCGGTCTCTACGTTTGGATGTTTTGCGTGGACGGCCAGAGCCCTCTTTACGACAGAGTCGAAAATCATCATTATGCCATCGATGCACATTTGTGTAACGGACATTTAGTCGCTTGCTTGTAGCTCGCAAAGAAAAACCCTAGTTCTAGCAAGGCTGACACTTTGCCTTTTGTGAATGCGATCTCGTTATTGTTCATTTGTGCTTTGTATTGTTTTCAACCGGTAAGAGATAGATTTCTAGCTGAAAGCAATCAGGAGTGCTGCCAACACCACCGCAACGAAGTCAGGAAGCTATGGAGCATGAAGTCCAGTTAATCACATGTAGCAGTTACATTATTGTTGATGAATAATGGTGCTATACTGGCTCTGATTGACCGATTTTCTTTATTTTTGTTTTGCTTGATAGCTTTTGGCTTATAGAACAACATATTACATAACAAAGGAAACAAATGTAATTTTATAAGAATGAGGTATGATTTTGTGTAACATTGGTAAATGAAGATCAAATTATCTACTACTTTTTTATCTAGAACAGGAAAACAACTCAATATTCATGCTTGAAATTTCCAACAATGATATTAGTAAGCACAACTGACATATCTTCCAAATTTCAGAGAAATTCGTTCAAGTTTGGCGGAGTTAGACAAAGTTGAAGTTAAGGCGCTGTTTAAGGGTGATCCATTTTTTATGAAACAATCTGTAGTTGTCCGGTGTGTGATCTATCGTACATTTCATCAGCTGGACTTCATTGGTTTTTGTGTATTGAGTGTAGTGAATGGGTGTGTGAAGAATGTTTCGGAAACAGTAAATGTCAAATATGTTTGTTGAATTCTCTGTAGATGTGATGGATCATTGTGGATGATGGCTGGATGTGAAGCTGAATTGGTTGTCTGGGTATAAAGCCTAGAAGAGTTCATTTGTGAAATCGATTGGTCAAATAAAGTTCTTGACCTGTCACACCTATTCGTTCTCAGTATTAAAACAGTTTAGAAATAGATTGCATTTTAGGCCTTAGTCAAAATTAGCTTCATTAGCCATAACTAAATCCATATCTGTAGGCATCAAGATTACGAGTTAAGATAGAAATTTTAAACAAAATTAATAAAAATATAACATCCAAACGAATTCAAAACTATACCAGTACTATATCATGTAGCCTGTACCTAACTTTCAGTAAGAATCTACCCTTTTTAACTAGTCCTACATAATCAATAAATTGAGCCAAATCTCAATAAATCATTTTAAAATATGTGATAGATACATGTATATCATAATATGTATAAGCGATAAATTGGTTTCCAATATATTTTTGTTGAAGTGATACAAACATGTAAAGTTCAACATGTTCCGTTTTGCCCCGCCTATGTGCTGTGTTTTACCTCGCAATGTTCCGTTCTGTCCCACACAATGTTCCATTTTGCCCCACAGGGTGGGGCAGAACGGAACACATGAAAGTTTCACCATTTCTGCGACTTTTACGGATAGTACCAATATCTGAGCATCCTTTTTGCTTGCCTTTACATTATACAACTACTGATAATAATACTAACGATTAACTGTGAAAATAAAGTAAGAATGATCGAAGTGGGGATGAATTGAAGTTAAGCGTTCCGTTCTGCCGCACTCTCCCCTGCTTGAGTTTGGTAGTATCATATGGTGTCCATATCGCCGATACGTCATTGATCATGTTGAAAAAGTTCAGAAGCGTTTTTGTAGACTATTTTCTAATTTGAATGGTCTGAACTACAGATCGAAGTTGCACAATTTAAATTTGTTAAGTCTTAAAGCTCGTCGACTGCGTTAGAAGCTTGTTGTTTTGTTCAGGATAGTGAATCAGCTGTGTGATGTTAACTCAACAGAATTATTTTCCTACTCTGGTCGCACAAATATATCGGATACCCATCAAAAGATTATTGTCTCCCTATCAAAACATTCATATCGTCATCATTTTTTCACGATAGATGTGACACAT
This sequence comes from Prostheceraeus crozeri, assembly GCA_907163375.1. Classification (NCBI taxonomy): domain Eukaryota; kingdom Metazoa; phylum Platyhelminthes; order Polycladida; family Euryleptidae; genus Prostheceraeus; species Prostheceraeus crozeri. The sequence goes on from CAJQUW010015728.1 coordinate 317,011, forward strand.
CATTGGCATTTCCTCTATAATCATGAAAGAAATGTTTCAACTGTTACAGAGTTTAAAAATCCATTTCTGCTTTCTTTATATATATTTATATCCCGTTTGGGCTGGATATTTGTTAATTATGCATTTAATATGTGAATGTTGTATGTACTCTTGATAACAAATTTATCATCATCATCATCAAGAGCATTTATTGAGACCATAGCTGGCATCAGCTACTGATTAATGATAATAATAGATTCGAATGCTCATGTCATTGCACCATCAAGAATTTCAGTTTTAGATAATGCTAATGATAATAATGCTCCCAAAATCTTCGAAACAACTCACACATGTCACACAAAGAACCATCTTTCAACAAGCAGTTATTCAAAGATGGTCCATTACTTGCGTTGAAATTAAGTTAAATGCTAAGTAACTTCTTTTTGCTGTGATTATTCTTTAAATTTTCAAATTAATTTAGATTTCTAAATTTTGTAATTTCTGTGTACTTGCTCTTTTGCTTTCCATTTGAATAATCTGAATTCTTCACCATACAGAGGAATTTAAATATTTTTTATTCGATGTATCCATGTACCGTGAAGCACATCCAACACTGCTAACCAACACATAGTTATAAAAGTTCACATCAATGTCCACATTCCATAATCTGAATAATAATTGTCCTTTTGACATATTACGCCATAACAGGGTCTAAGCTGCAAAGTTAAACGCATCATATTAAAACGTACCTTGAATTGACCCAAAGAAAGCCTCAAGATGTAATTTGAATAGCAGAAACGCTATCAGCAACATCTGAAACTTATGTTTCTGTTAAAATTCAATGCTGAAAATCGATAGCCTCTCAGTGATAGATCGTGCAGATCGGCATCTTTTTAGTGCCTATTGTCAATCTGCTAAGAGGCTATTATATATATTCGTATGCATGACAAGACAACTCAGGACAGATGTGATTAGGTAAAAAAACACATAAAAATAAAAGTCATGCTCAGACTTAAAAGGAAGTTTGATTAAAAACGGACACTAGCCAGCCAAGTACTGGCCACTTCAGAGGCAGAGTGAAGTTCAGCGAGGCCGCCGATGCTGTCACGAAGAGCTGTGACAGGGCAGTCCTTCACGATATGTGCCATAGTCTGAGTCTGACCACAGTCGCAGGCGCGGCGGGTTGTTGAGGTCATCGTTTAGCGGCAAGGTCGGGATCGCCTGGACTTTTTGCAACAGGTACGCCGTCGCTGTCATACGGCGGATAGCTGGTAGAGGAATGTTGCAGAGAACTGGGAGCCACTCAGTTTGAGTACTCCTGATCGCTCCAGTTCTTGTTCTCATGGATTGGTTCAGTTGCGTGTCGGTGGAAGCACATTGACTATTGAAAGAGGCTATTGATTTTAAGCTAAAATTTAGGTGTTCCTGAGAACGCTTCTGTGGTCACCTTTACCGGCCACCAATCCCAAATTACTCCAGGGTGGACCGTATCGTCCTCTTCCATTTAACGAGATCTAGGGCCACATGATGGGTGATGCCTTTTCGCTCCAGATCCTTTTCAATGACCCTTTTCCATGGCAGAGGTGAACGGCCTCTTTTTCGTCTGCCAGACATTGGTTAACGTATGACTGTTTGAGTTATATGATTGTCCGGACTGCTGAGAACGCTTCTGTAATTTGAATAGATCTCATTTTTTGAGACTGTCCCGTGGCAGCTTTGTCAAGACTATGCGAGTACGAGGACCAGCCTGACTTGATAAAGGCTGCTGGGCAATAATGCAGCGGGCTCCATCTTACTGGAAATATCATTTATCCATATCCATCTTACAGCAAGCTCAACTTTCACAGAATGATGTACCCCATGTGCCTACTACGAATCGGCACGTCTGCCGAGTTCTAGTGAGTTTTTCTTCTTGTCAGACAGGATCAAAGAAAAACACATGCAAATCCAATGGGACGCAGATTGCAGTTTTTGGCTAAAATGAAATTTTGTATGTTTTCTCTGATTACACGAAAAGTACTTAACCCAGAATTACAATTTTTGGCATGGAATGTCTTCAGGTCATTTCCTTTCATTTTCAAGCACCCCTGTCTATATAGCTAAACCCATTTAGATTTGGCGAGCCTCTTAATGTCGGCAAACACAAACATTTTGAGCTACTTTATCCACATTCAACCATATTCTCACATGCATGATAAAAGCGAATGCACATTATAGGAAATGACCTGAAGACATTCCATGCCAAAAATTGTAATTCTGGGTTAAGTACTTTTCGTGTAATCAGAGAAAACATACAAAATTTCATTTTAGCCAAAAACTGCAATCTGCGTCCCATTGGATTTGCATGTGTTTTTCTTTGATCCTGTCTGACAAGAAGAAAAACTCACTAGAACTCGGCAGACGTGCCGATTCGTAGTAGGCATAGGGTGCACATCATTCTGTGAAAGTCTCACTTTCGGCCCCGTTCCCTGCAGAAACTCGTTCTGGCTACCGGGCTAAGAGGTCGTGTTCAAGGAGTTTTGACAGTTATTTTAAGGCTTGAAAGGATTAAGTTCCTTGCAATTAATCGCTGAACAGATGACTTTGATGAAAAATATGACTGCAGCTATTGCATGATGGATAATTTCTGACTATTTCCATGATATCTTCCGTGTTATCCGAAATTGCCGCACCTCATCATTCAAAATAAATAAGTTAAAGCTTTTGGGGTACCTTGTATCTAATGTTAGGTCTACTGTTGCAGTCCTATTACTGTTACGTCTCTCAAGACGCCAGAAGTCCTGTTGCTTTCAAGACTTCTCGGACCGCATCGATATATCCCGGATTTCTATATATTAATTTTTTATCAATTAAATATTGTCAATTATATAAAAATTTATACTAAAAATTACATATACTGGTATTAATATATAAATTTGTCAATTCGTCTCACTTCCCTACAGCACATTCATGGTAGTCCTTCGAATTTTTGTCGTCTCCTTGCGATAGATTTCAAGAAGGCTTTCGATTCTCTGAGCCATTTTATCTTGCTCAAAACTCCATCCTCTATTTTTCCCTCCAATATTCCTGTTGTTAATCTCATTAAAAGTTTCTTATAGAATCGCTTTCAACGAGTTGGCATCAATGGCTTTTCTGCACCTTGGAGAGAAGTCACCAGCGGTGTGCCTCAGGGCTCTGTGTTGGGGCATTTACTATTCGTCTTAATAAATAATGACATCCCACAATTTGTAAATACCAAGGTCATTTCGTGCGCAGACGATGCAACCCTTATTCATTTGTGCGATGTTAGCAACAGCAGTGCAGATTTTCAGAAAGATGTTGACGCTTCTTGTGATTGGGTAACTGAAAAGAATATGACCATCAATGTAAATAAGACCAAATGTATGACCATTTCTATACGAGTTGACCCTAGCAGCTGTACCGAAATTGTAATAAATGGTGAAGTGATTGAAAAGGTTGCCAATATAGAAATCCTTGGCATATTCTTTAGCGCTGCTTTGACGTGGGATCATCAGGTTTCTTTCCTGCAGAAAAATTTTGCAGAGTCATGTTCCAAGTTAAATGCTTGAAAATGAATTGCAATGATTACCGGTAATTATATTGTGTGGCGGGGATATAGGCAGACATGTATGGGTCTGGTACATTCACGTTTTCTTTCTGTTGGCCCATCATATGCGACATGAATAAGAAGCACTTTTGTAAATTTGAACGCTTGTATCGTGTTGCTAGACGATGAAGTTGTGCCTCTTAAACAAATGTTGAACAATAATTGTACCAAACTGATTCGCAAAGTGTCTGATCGTCGAGACAGTCATCGTCTATCGCCCTTTTCATCAACCGTCAACATATCACCAGTGTGAGAGACATCAAAGGAAACTATTTGTGGATCTACGAACACCTTCTTTTTATACGAACTCTTTTTTCAGATATTGTTGTTACACGTGACATAGCAATCTTAACAATGTACCGCTCTCTGTATTTTGGCTCAAAGTATTACTATTGTTTTCTTCGCATAATTCACTACCAGCTGCCCATGCTTTTATTCTCCTACGCAAATTGGAATAGTCTTTTTGAAAAGACAGCAGCATAGTGATGGTTGAAACACTTATGAGTACTACCGATAATTTAATCGCTCATTCGATTTTAATATCATCATTCACTGACAATTTTACAAGAAAATGCGTCGCATGTTACAATGATACGAGAAAATCATCGCATCATGATTTTATCGTATCCATTTATTGTACTTTCAGGATCACAATCTTGATTCTCTTATCCTTTCTGAAGTATATGGGCGATGACAAAATAAGAGATTTGAAAGGATTTCACATGATTATTTCCAGATCAAACATCGCTTAAAGCTTCTTGAATGTATTTTTTGTATCGAAGATGCTGAATTCAACGAACTGAACCATTAAGAGTTAATTTCAGAGACTTTGTAAAAAACATTATTTTTCAACTGACGTGAAAAGATATGTTTGAGAGGATCTGTTTGCTGCCTAAATGACTAATTGCAGTGTCTTTCAACAAAGAAGAGGATTTTGCCTGGATTAACTAGTTTGTACTTTGTCAGAAAGGTGAACCGACATCTTTCCATGATTAAGTTGAAATCATGATGCCAAAACCTTGAATTTCCTTCGGATTAAGCTTCGGATTAAGAATTCCTCACGTATTGGCTGCGATGACGATTGCGGTCAATCCCAGAGATGCTAGTCGGCCGCTGGCCTCATGCAGGGTCGAGTCGGGCGACCCTTGACCGCCGGTCCGGATCGACCTGGACTTCAGGCCGGCCTCCTCTGGTCTTGTGTAAGGTCTACTCACTCCTGAGGGAAATTTCATCATCATGCATGCAAATGGATGGCTTTGTGTTTTGACTTTATAGTTATTATACTTGGCAATGCATTTTTAGAGTATCCGAGAGACTGTACATAGATTATCATCAAGATCAAGAAATGAATAGAATGATGGTCTCAGACTTGAAAAATGTAGGCACAAAACTTGATTGGTAGCCGTAGATGACCCTTACAAGGGCTCGTCAGCCGGGCTCGGAATGGTCCAAACTACATACCTTAAAATATCTAGAATGGCTGAACAAGCTGAATGATTGCACAACAGGCTGTCTGTGTTTGTTATCCTGGCTTGGCCGTGCGGCTGATATTCATAAATGTGGGCCTCCTAGACTCACAGGGATAGCTATTACTCCTTTATAGTTACGACTCTTTATTTGATAATAAAATAGATTTACCCGACATGTTTCGTCTCTGAGGACAATTTTAAGGGATAGGTGGGCTTAGTTGACCAAAGGACGGGAGATCATCTTTTCAGGGAAAGCGAGCAAATGCTAAAATCAAAATTCCACTTCTTCAGTATATAGGTCGATGAATTGAAAAAAGTGGAGCTTTGATTTAATTTCTTTCTCGCTTCTTCTGATAATCATTAAGTCATTCAGTTTGTTCAGGCATTCCAGATATCCTAAGCTACTGGAGCCATTCCGAGCCGTGCTGCTGAGCTCTTGTAAGGTGAAAACGCAGCATCTACGGATGATAAGGAAGTTCTGTGCTTACATTGTTCATGTCTGAGGAAATCATTATATTGCATGACTCCGGAATTCGTGAGTGTTGGCGCAATTTGAATGGAACATGGCATGCTTGTAGCCAATCAATCATCACAATTGATATACATGCAGTCAATCACAGCGATTTTACAAAGAATACGGTCTGATTTCCGTTTGTTCAATATATTGTTCAAATATTGTAATATTTGATATATATATATATATATATATATATATATATATATATATATATATATATATATATATATATATATAGATTATATTATATTATATTATATTATATTATATTATATTATATTATATTATATATAATTCAATAATATTATCATTGCTGAGTAATAAGCATTGTAGACCCTACCATTATTATGTTTAGTACTGCAATGTTAAGCAACCATGTCTTTGAAACGACTTTACAGCAATTTTCGTCGAATCTATGCGCATGATTTTGGCTTGCAAATAAATCAAATTAATAGTGAAAATTAGAATTTTGCAAATTTGAATTTCCTTACAAACTTATGACTGACTTAACATCGGCAATCTGGCATGCAGACTTCAATGACGAGTATCAGGCTAAGCCCCGCGCGAGACGAGCAGTGCTTGTCATAAGATTTTCCCCTCAATTAACAAGTTTACCTGATCTCTGCATGCATGTAGCTGACCATGACGACCACTCGGCAGATCAGACAATGAAAAAATGACGCTCGTCATTGTCAGTTGTGGTAGTGATGAAAAAACAAAGCTGTTGCTAAGCAGGCTCCATAAGCCTGCTACATTTCTCCAGCACCTCTTTCATTTTCGTGGCCTATTGTCCTCATTCCATTTGCAAATATTCTTCCTGCATTCTGATATAAATGAATTTATTTGATTTCTAACATCATTTCCAAACGCCCGTTAACCTTTCATCGATTTTGCTGAAGTAATATTCAATTACGTTTTTATATGTATCAAAGTTCACATTTACAAAATCATTTACTTGATTTGTAAAATAGGAGAACAGTACAATATTTCATCAGCTTTCTTATAATGTAGTTGATTGCTTTTGATATGGCTGAATATTTGTCTTTGTAAATTCATTAAGAGACAAAGTAAATTCGGCTTGAAGATAAGCATTTAATCTACGAGAGAAAAAGAATTATTTCTTGCTCGAACTTCATCATTTCAAAGACAATTATATTTCAAATGAAAGTACATTCAATAATTAACTTTGTTGCCATGTTAGCAGTATAACAAGTTGTTACTGTCTATTCAACTTATATTCAATTTTATTCCTTTATGTTCTCAGATAATTCTGATGCTAGAACTGATCATTAAACTGTTTTCAGGTTGCAGCCACTGCTCCTAAGAAAAATAATTGGCATTAAAAAATGTCTACGTATAAAAGTCGCTACTTTTTCTTGCACAACAGTCTCAACTATCTGATGCATTCAGGAAATGATGTGCTGCACCTCGGAGTGTTTTGATTATTATAAGATCAAAATGATCTGACAATCAATAGTTAGAAACACGTAAATAAGTAATTGATGGATTTTGTCGAGTTCATTTACAGGGCTTTAAAGTTCATTTGCAACTGTTACGCGAGGTAATGTGTATTTATGTGGCATATTATTTTCATGATTAAATCATGACAACTCAAAGTGTCTATTGACTATTCTCTTTAATGTCCCTTAAGGCAATCACAGATAGCCTTTGCAGATGAATGTTTTCAACAACTTAGATGCTTCGTAGCTGTGAATTTTGGCTTTCCTCTCTATCCCAGATTTGAGACATTCTCTTTATATCGAGGGGAATACTGTGACATTCGCAAGTCTGTGTCTGAGTAGAAATAATTTGCTACTTGAGGTCATTGTCCGTGATCTTGAATTTCCTGAGTTGACGTCTTCTGGACACAGCACTTCCGCTTTTCTGTTGCCACAAATTGATGCAATGATGGCAATTAGTATTCATTTCTTAAAAAATTGGTGATATTCTCTGACACATGAAGATACATTAATGTCACTTTTGTTACTTCGAAGCGTCATTCAAAGTAACCTCAATATGGAGCAAAGTCTAATAAACAACTTAAGAATTGTATTTCTGCAAAATGAATGCATTGATTGATCTTTGATGTTGTAATTAGGGTCCGCCAAGAATCTGCAAACTGATCTAAATTAGAAGTACGTTTCTTCGTATGTTAGCTGTCAATTTAAATCTGTCAATGCTGTATGCGAACTTCATTGTCTTATCTGCTAATAAGAGCTATGAAGAAATAGACTATTCCTCCACGATATGAACATGTCCTAGTGTTTCACAGATTCATCAGAAATATACAAATCTTTTCGTGCATATTCCAGCAGCATGCGAATGAGTAATAGTCTATTAAGCTTAAGCTTGTTCGAAAACAAGTATGCAAATCTATGCACGCGCATCTCCATCATAGAGAGCGGTGTATCAAGCCTACGAGCAAATTTCAAACTTCACATGCGGTACTCGTATAAGAGGAGAGAGTCAAAAGACGTCTTGGGTGTTATCGGTTTCCGTTTTTTTATTGTGCACATCGTCAGGCACCAATAAGAATTGATTGCAAACTGAAAAGCGATTATAAATGCATGATCTCTATTTAGAGACGGTCTAAACTTTGAAATAAAATAGCTCACCTTGTATTCAGTGTGTGGATCCTTCACAAAAATGGTTGAGAATTTGGAGGAATCGTGAAATAGAGGAATGTAGATGACAAGTAAAAATCACATATCTAAGAACTTTATATTTATATAGATGCAAACGATGAAAGCAAGACTTTAGAGACACCAATCACGAACATCTTTAATGAAAAAATTGAGAATATAAAATTTTCAACCTATAAAGTCCTAAGCGTCACGTTTTTGAGCTAAATCAACGATGTCACGTTAAAGGTAATTATGAGAGACAAACGATCTGATCCGGCAGTCGTGCGGCTTTGTAGAGCAGTCAAGAGGTGTAAGCTGAGAGTTTCAAGTGCGACCTCGTTCCCTGCACAACTTCATGCTAGCTGCCGGACTATGGCTGTAGAACGGCAGGCGGAGCTGGTGTTATGAGACACATTTTTCGTATGTGATAGCTTCCTTTTCCTACAAGGAATTAAAAAGAATAGCTTCCCACCTGGAAACTGAAAGCCGTAACAATGTGACATTGCTTGAATGTATACATCTACATCGAAATTGCAGAGATCAGTGATTTAATGATCTTTGAATATATTGTGAAGAAATCCTGCAGAAAAGAACAACAAATGAGCTTCATGCCTGAATGACAGGAGGAGGTAATGACAAATGCGTAACAGGACATTAGAATGAAGATCTTCCAGATGCATAGACCAGTAGGATGCAGGATTACAGGGGCATGAACATTAGCACGAGGGACATTCATATTTGACATTTACTACAAACAAACAAAATGAGCATAGTAAAGTAAAAGATGCAATTACGGAAATGATGAGGACGAAGTGCGCTCATGAAATTTTGCTTGATAGGAAAAATATAACCGAAGGAAACTCATATTCATATTCAAAATTTCGGCTTTGTTTTCCGTGGTCATATCTTCCAATCGGAAAATGGAATACAAGGAGATCAAGAATTGTAGCACCGAGACCTTTTCAATCTAGGCTCTACAAATGTTCCAGCTCCGGCATCTTCAGTAATGTGCAATTTCTCTAGTGATACAGGTTTTCCCGAGCTAGTTCACTCATAATGCATACAAGTTCAAGATACGTCAAGCAATTTCAAAGACCATAGATAGTTGAACCTATTTCAATTATACGTCACTTAAGCTTCAATTTTAATGAAAGCAGGTTCGTGTTAAAGTATTCAAGTTCAAGATAGTGCAACCAATTTCAAAAATAGGGTATGCAGATTCATGTGCAGAAATAATATTTATGATTTAGGAACGGAAGCCCCTTTCATTTCCAATTTCAAAGGGTAAGGTGTTTAGATTTATGTATAGAAATATAAGATATCAATGAAAACCCACTAAATTCGTACAATGAAAACCCATGAAATTCGCATTCAGAACACAGAGTCAGAAAAGGAGCACTATTTTCATAATCAAACAACAATGTCGCGACAATTTAGGCACCTGTCCAAGTAAGTAATAATGTGATTCTGCATGCGTGCTACCTTCACACCAGAAATTGTTTGGTCTTGTAGGATTTCTTCCACAATGCCTTGTAGAACAGAAATGCGGTGCTCTGAAACAGAGGTGTGAGTTGGAACATCTGCAATCCTTCGCACTGTTGCTGCCTCGCACAGCTTCTCTCTCAACCGCAACTTAATGGTGGAAAAGCAGTTTTCAATTGGATTGAGAAACGGAGAGTATGGTGGTATTTTCCGCACGTTTGCTACGGAAGAGGAAGCGTCGATGTGGATGGGGGCGTTGTCCATGATCGCGAAACAATTCTCCACCGCTTGTGATTCCAGCACTCGATCCAAATTATCCATGTAGTTACGGAAATCTTTTTTTTGTGTTGGTGCCTCGACGAATTTCGTAATAGACGATGCCAACATCCGCAGCAACTGCCAAACACAGATTGAGATTCCGACCACGTGTGAATTGAAGCTGTCGGACAGCTGGTCGACCCACTTGAGATCTGCCCCTTGTTCTCCTTGTGAAGAGGTTGAAACAGGTCTCGTCCACGTACACAAGGGTTCGATCGGATTCCTCCATGTACCACCTAGCGAACTCCTTTCTTAGCAGCTTCACACGATCGGAATTTCGTACACTTGGGCAGTCCTGTAATAAAGAAGAGAGAAAATGTTGATGTAATGTGCATTGAATGATATTTTGCGTGATATTTTTTACTACATACCTGTAACTTTTTGGTGGATATCAAACGGCCATCTAGTGCTCTGGCAATGGAGGACTCTGAGGTCAGTATGGGTGAATCTCCTGATGCCAGCGCCTCCTTCATTGCCTTCAAGGTCAGGTCCGGCTTCTCTTCAATCATTCGCACACAGCGATCAATAACGGCGTCTGTCACTTTTATGCTTCTCTCCCTTCTTCCTCCTCTCACATCCTCCACGCATCCTTCTTCCTCATATCTTAGGATGATTGATCTTGCAGTGCTCTCTTTTATGTTGAGTGTTTCAGCGGCAGCCTTCCAATCAGCTCCATTTTCGTGAGCTTCAACAAGTCGCTGCTTTAAATCAATGCTGATCTTCGAGTAACGCCCACGAGGTACACCTGGCCTCGGTCCACGAGAGTGGGACAAACTCCGAGAAGTACTCGTGGTGTCATCACTCCATGTGTCGTCTGTGCTGCTCATGATTGGTATAATGTCAGTTGTCAGGCTACAACGTAGGCTAGTCACACAGGATTCAGATACAGTGTAATAGCTTCACAAACTTATATACATGTAGTTCTATGATTTATGCAAATAATAGGCTGAAATTGGTTCATTGTTTGATCTCAATCGTTTCCATGAACATATTTTACGCTATCAATGTCAGATTATCAAAAAGTGATAGAATTTATTGATAATTGAAATTGATTGATTAACAATTGAACCTGCTTTGCTTTTCACGAACATGCGAGCGCTATCACGAAGTTTTGTGGCGTATCTTGAACTTGTTTGATCTAACATAGAAATCTGTGACGCTTCTTTGAAGTAGCTTGACGTTGATTGAAGCTGCATGCTGTATCTTGAAGTTGGATGACGTAGAAATGAATTTGTCCGGGAAAACCTGTACAGTGAAATTATAACGTATTGACAGTCAAGCTACTTCAATACTAGTATGACTGACTGTTTGACAGGAGCTTGAGGTTATTTGTGTTTCGGATCGATCAGCGAAGCTGATAGACTGTCAAATTTTTCGTTGTTGTTTGATTTGCTATTGTTAGACCATTAATGAAGCACTAATGCATGCCTCATCTTTGCTGTTCAACTTGCTTCTTTTGACAACAATTGGAGCGATTAGATTTTGAATTTCCCCTTACCACGTAAACTTCTTTTATCCTCGATAGATGCAGAACTCCAATATATCAATCAACATATTCCAATGCTTGCAGCCCCACGGACCATCTCGGCCGCTAGATGTATCTTGTTTGTCAATCATTAAACTTTTTCTTCCGCCAAGTTGAACGTTGTTACTGATCTTACCGCTGTCTTTTTATCTCGAATGGTATTCTCCTCTTTTGGTAGAAAACGGTTTTCTTTCAGGGGAACTGTTCCCTTGAAATTTCTTTGAACTTCTTATGGCATCGATAATCAAGCTGCATACGACCGATTCAAGACAACCTATTTAAAATTTGGCGCTTCAAGAATACGGTTTCCAGCAATCTTGACAGATTCACTTTCTTTCTAAATGATAGTCTTGCAGCCCTACCTGAACTGCAGTCCTCCAATGTTCTCTATTTCTCGGCACCAGCCTTTTCTACGTTTATTTGGATTTGCAAACTTAGCTTTATACAAAGACTTTGCTTTCTTCTGTCCTTTTTCAAATTCAACCGTGCTAGATAAATGAGGATATTTAAAAGAACATTATTTTGTCTTCAAATGTTCATATACAGTCATGGAAAGAATATAGTACCCGAAAAGTTGCAACATATTGTTGGCAGCAATCGATGTTAATAACCACAAATCAACATTCGCCAGTGTTTTATTATGATATAAACGAACGAATGCGATCATGCTGATACTGTGGACAGTCCTTAAATATCTGCTTATTTGAGTTAACACTACACAAGGAAGCCAACATGATGTTAATAAAGCGGTTTGGAAGTGTCACTTCGTTCATTTTATTCTAGATCGTTGTCAGCCATAGAAATAAACTGTTTATCTGAAGTTCGCTAGAATGGAAATTGACTCAAGGTCGCGGCACATCCGAGGGAACTAAGTTGGGGCATAAAGAACCAATTAAAAGCTTCGATTTACTCATGTGACTGATTCTAAGCCAATGATACAGACGTTGGCAGGTGCATCTAAGTGAAAATGCGTGCGATTTATGTGCCGTTATTGTGCATTGCATGAAGCTTAATTTCCATTCTAGAGGTTTTATTGTTGTCAGTTTCTATGTTGTCACCTATGGCTTCTCGCGGTACCGACCAAAGACTCTGTAATATTCAAAGACTGAAAACTTTCCTATCTCTGTATGTTAAGCTTTTGGAAACAACTTATTTGTCCTTTTTGTTTCCATTGAAATTGAAAATGATAAAAAAACACTTCTTGTAAATGGCGATGTTTTTATTTTTTTAAGAATAAAATAAAAAACAAACAGCCCGACGTTTCCGCCCGCCGCGGACTTATTCATGAATTGGGCATTGTTGGTGAGCGTTGGTTTAAATAATAAAATGAATATTCTCGTCATTCGTCTTATATTCGATTGGATGGACAATGGATCCTATTTAATTTCGCCTTTCAGCCACTAAGTATATGAATAGGGTTACTGAGGCGATCGATCTATAGACACTCAAAAGTGTCTATGAAAAAGAAATCAGAAGAATGAGATGGACAATGAATATGACTGGATCTGACGCACTGTCCGATGTTGTCTGCTTTAACAATGCTTCTACGATGTTCAGCGGATGCCGAACCGATTCGTCGAGCCAATGTAGTATCATAACGATAATATGCATTATTTATTTGCTTTGTCCGAATCGGAATATTTTATAACATTAATAGATTATAGCTACCATGGATACCATTTCTTCATCACTTACAAGATATATACCGTTTAAATTTTCTACAAGTTGAAGTTTACACAATTTCATTTTGTCTTGGTACCGACTTAACAGTTTGTGAAAGGTCAACGTTATGCATTAAGGACATGCATTATTTTCAAAACTAAAAGTAGCTGAGTGCTTGAGCATTTCAGAGAACACGGTCAAAAAGTATCTTCAGAGATTGTTTGGCGATGGACAAACTGAAGGAAGCAACCGAGGTGCTTGTGGGCGGAAGAAAGTGACAAGTGACCGAGAAGATGAAATGCTCAGCAAAAATGAGAAGATTGCAGACTTGAATGGGCTCGGCAAAAATGCAATTAGAACACTAGAAGGTGGAAGACAGTTGTATTTTCTGATTAATCGCGATTCTGCTTAGGACAATACCGCGTGTAGTATGTTCGAGTACCCTTCGCATGCCGATATTCGGACCCTATGTTTGCAGCGTTCCCAATAGGTCTGTGGCTCAGGCAATGGCATGGGAAGCATTTTCTGTAAACGGCTTCATGGATTTAGTCAGAATCGAAACCCACATTGATTGTGAACAGCATAGGCCTACTAGCATTCTTGCAGAGCACATCGTGCCAATTTGATCCATGATATCTCAAGGAAATGGCATTATCCGACAAGACAATGCGCCCATCCATAGTGACCTTCGAACGCGAACATTTCTCCAACAAAATGATATCAACATCCTTGACTGGCCTCCTTACAGCCCTGGTATGAACCCTATCAAAAATGTGTGGGGTAGAATGGAACTGAAATTGCAAAGGGAATATGAAAATCCGTCTGACAGTGACGAACTTTTTGCAACTTTAGAAGAAATTTGGAGACAACTGATGGAAGTACGAAGTTATGGGAAATCCCTAATTTATTCTATTACATCGAGTGGAAGAGCTCATACGTGCTGACGGAGGCATCACAAGATTTTGATATTGTTGATATTGTGCTTTTATCACTATCATGATGTTCAGTTATCGGAGTAATAATAGGTATGTGAAAGTGACGCAGGAACAAGTCTTGAGCTTTCATATTTTCACCGGGTACTATATTTTTTCCATGACTGTATGAACAAGCTATAGTTTGCTTATAGCCCACGAAGACGTAAACAATGCAACGAGCACACATTTTCTGGATGAATCGCACATATTTTTCTGATACTTCGCTAGCTTTTCAATTGCGGAAGTACAAGTACCTATGCGTTTTTTCCAGGTGAATAGGTAGATATAGTTAAATTCTTATTGACCTTCCTGTACTTCTCCGTTGTTAGTCAATTAAGTTACTTAGTTATAATAAGTTTATTTTACTTGTTCATCATTCGATTAATATTAGGCCTATATTTGCACAATTCAAACTTTGTCAATATGTTATTTTAAGCAAGTGTATGCTCCAACTATAAGTGTAAGAATATAAATTATTATAAAAATTATTGCTATAAGACTATTGTGCATTCTGTATAGCGTGCACATTTTTTGTTGTTTTGTAAATTTCATTCATTATAAGATGCAGCAAACTTCCATGCTAGGAAGAAATCACATGGCTACATATAAAAGCTTTTACAGATGAAAGGTGTTTTACCGGAAAATTGGTGTTCTTCAGAACCAGAAGGGAAAGAAAATGTAGAAATCAGAGGTCGTGAAGCGAACGAGGATTTCTACATTTTCTTTCCCGCTGGATTCATACAACAGCTTATATTCTAAATCTATGGCAAATGTCCAATTACCATTGTGATTGTACAATTCATTCTACGATAATTCGTCTTGCCCTCCGTCAAAGGAAGGATAAAAAATGTTGCCCTGTGACATTTTTCATATCATTCCAATTTACCCTCACAGATTTAGTAAAAAGAAGAAGATAAAGCGATGCTAAATGAATTTCATGCTAAAAGTTTTGATTTGAGCTCAAAATATGAAAATTCGGATATTGTTAGGCAAATATGAATATCGCAATGAATGTAAATGAATGTCACAATTGTTTGTCCCTCTCAGATTCTAGTAGCAATGACCAATTTTGCAGCTTACTGGAAATATTCTTTTGTAGAGATTAGCTGTAGATGTTCAGACATTTGCCGCACTTTATCGTGATTGCTGCTGCGAATTGTGTTAATTAATTACTATTTATTCTTCTAAATCATGATTTTCTGCTCCAGCCACAAGTATGTCTTTAGAATATTTCTCATAAAAGTAGAAATGCATTCTGAGTGACTTGCAAATTGCTTGACTTGGGGGCTGAGATTTTTCGGTGCCGAGGCCTTGTGGGTAGAGTGTTTGCTCTGATCTCGTGAGACCAGGGTTTAAACATGACTCAAACATATCGAGTTATCGATTATTTAATGAAGACACATACCTACTGATTTTTCAAACTTTTAGTTCTAGCCGGTTTTTACCGGATTTTTACTATTTAGTGGTAAAATACAGTTTTAGCCGACAAAAAGCTAACACCGGTTCTACGGTTCTCGTACAGTTAACTACGCTGACACATAATACAAGTAATAAGCTAAACATTCAGCCTGCAATGTCCTCCCTCTGCATTTGTAGTAGTAGTGCTGAAGAAAGAGGTCGGTTCATGAGACCTGAAATATTTTGATAAAATATATTTCACATAATAATATATCACATGTATGTAGGTCTACAGATTGTTCATCTAATTGATGCCTGATGATCGGCTTCAAAGAAAAATATTCGTATGTAGCTTATCTGAAGGATATTTACTTCAGCTAGATACATCCATCTCGTGCCTAACTGTGTGTGAATCTAGTGTAGTTTCAAATGCGACGGTATTTTGCTTAGCCTGATGAGCAGCTGATCATGCATGAATTTTCAGCCTCAGATTGCAGCTTTACTTTCTTGTATCATTCAATATTGTATGCAAAACACCGCAATGCATGTTGTCTCACATCATTTCGCAATTGTACGAATTACACGCATAATATTTGTGCTCATGAACTGATCGAAAGAGCTCTGCCTCAAGAGTGCATTCTAATTAAATGAGATTGAATTTCACACTTATTCGTTTCATGTGATAGGCGCACCTCTGTTATATTCAAGAAGCTTTTCAAATGTGATCTCACCATTTCTAACGGGCTGCAAATCACAGAGTATAGGAAAGCGGAAGTGATCCTACAAGTTGTGTAGAAGGTATGTGCAGTTAGGAAGCATTCAGGGTGTAAGAGATAAACAATTATCTATTCTCATAAGGGAATTCTATGTATACATGCAACTTCAACTTCTACATGAGAGACTCTACTTCCGCTCACGCATTAAATCATTATTACTAAAAAAACGAAGTTATTTTAATTCAGAATTGTTGTTAAAATGTTTGTCTTCTCACACTGCATCCCTAGATATTGCATAAAGATGATTCTTTCATTTCATGAGCCTTGCAGTTGCGTTCAGTATAGATTAGAAAATTAGAAATTGCTTATTAACATATGACAGCATTACATGTACGTTTCAATTACATAATAATTTTAATACATTTTAATTACATCGTACGCTTTAATTAGTAATGCTTACTCTTCAATACAACAGCCAATAGAAAGCAAACATTGTCGCAAAGAGGGAAAAAAGGTTCAGTTTTTGTCATTTATCGCAGTGTCCTTCAACCAAGAATTCATGGCCCAGAATAAAAGTTTTTACAAATTTACAAAAGTTTAAACAAATTTTAATCAAAGTTATTTATTTCTACAGGACCTGTTTTAAAAATAAAAATAAGGAAATCAAATTATGATTAAATAACGCATCATTTCGAAAAGTGACATTCGTTTTACACTCACTCATCAAGAGCCCGAGACCAACTTCCAGGAGCCTGTGGCCCACTTTTGAGTCACATGGTCCATCTTCAGAACCCCTATTTTAGCGCAATCAGAAAGACTATGAAATTATTAGTGAAGAAAATGCTCTGAAATGCTGCTAAATAATAATAGCAACGTTGGATAACCCGCATAAAATTGGAAGTCTGTCTATTGTAAGACTTTATTACATTTCGAATGTAGTGCATTTTGTTCTACAATGGAAAACGTGTTCACTAAATAGATCCACAAAATGTTCTACAAATGACAGCTTGCACGAATGAATGAAGAGATATAACGTTTGGTTATAGCTTCGCGACGTGTAGGATCTTTTTCTTTTGGCATTTTGGTATTTTGCCTTTTTAGTGTTTGATAGAAGAAACAATTGGCAATAAGTCGAAAAATTGACGAAGTTTTTCAGGCGACGTGCATCTTTAATTTTCACAAAAATACCATCGTTTCCCAAGTTTTTGTCGTTCAAAGATGGCTTCATTCATTGACGTAAGCAGTCTTTTCTTTTCGCTAAGGCCACTACTAACAGAGCAAATCGGCAGGCAAGTCGACGGTAAAAGTCGCGAAAGTTTTTTTCTTCTTCTTAAACTATGTCTTCTGTTGTCCCTCAAGGTTCACCAAGGTAATTGGCCGTGATTTCCTTGACATTGATGGTGTTGCAAAAGCTTCTTTTTTCAAATACTCGACTGGCATAAAGCACTACATCGAACTCAAGCGTGACAATCCTCAATTGGTAGTCCGGTGACTGCAGACTGACCTAGACGAAGTTTTGATGTGGTCTAGAAAATAGCAAATGCGCTTGAAACCTTCCTTGGCCATCGTAATCCCATTAATCTCTACGCACTGATTGTATCCGGATACAACGGACTCTCCGGATAATGTGGTCATATCGATCGACCTTAAATCTCACTAGCATGTCCTTGTGTGTGCCCTGAATGCGCACATATGGTACGTTCGCTATTCTGCGAGCCTTCGTGTGCGGTGATTCTGACGCTCTTCTTCGTCTGCACAAATCCTGCGTTCGTGGACGTGTGTGTGGAATCTTCGATACACAAGATATTGTTCTGATCGAAAAGGTCAAATACCGTTTTACTCGTTGTGTTATGCATATATCGGGGCATTCCTACAAAGACAGACTTCAAATCCTTGGAATTACATGATCTTCAATTTCGCTGCTATGTTTTCGACTAGATAGCCGTGTACAGAAATTTTTAGTTATCTTAATCCCTGTGATGGGGGAGAGTTCTCCAACCCTACCTCTTCAAGGACTGGTGGTCACGACTTAGGTCTTCAAAAATCATTTAAGTGTTAAAGCTCGCGAACAATTTTTCTCCGAGCGTGTCATCGACGATTGAACCTCGTCTCCCCTCATGATTGCTTAAATTACTTAAATTCTATTTCGCGGCTTTCCTTAAGATAAGCTTATCAATCATAAACGTCGGCTTGGGAGGCACGGCTTCCTTCAAAACAACATAGGTCAATTCACATCACAAACAGATCAGGTGATGTAATTTTCAAAAATAGGCGAATGTGTTTTTGACTTGCACTCGAGGACTGTAATGATATTTAGGCATGCTACAAAATTGAGCATTATCCGCCATATGAATTAAGCAATTCGTTATTCGGTTAGGCTGCCCCACAGTTCTTCGATGCAATTGCAAATAACCATAGACATGCTATCATTATTATGGACTGTTTTACAGCCACAGTATGGTCTTTCTATCTAATGTGTCTGTATACATGCAGACTGCAAATCTTTCCTCTTCCAATCATACGAATTCAACAAAAGGGACAGAAATAATATATATTTCTGTATATCTATTATATATGTATATATACCATATATACATTTTTTCTGTATACATATTTCTGATTTAGACAAGTAACCTGGCAATTGATAAATTTATCAGATCTCAACAGATCAAACATGTAATGAGTAGCGCCTGCGTGAAGCGCATCAATCTCGGATGCGGTATTAAGTGATTGCAGAAAGCAGTCCGCCCTCCACGTGCCTGCGTTAAAGCAGTGCCTTCCTGGCTAATTCACGCTCTCAACAGATGGTCCGGTTGCCTTGTGGTTAGAGGGTATGCTTGCACGTCCTCTAGCTCCAACGTCGCTGGTTCAAACCTACCCACGACCAAGCATGCCGGCACGTAAAAGGGGCAGCATGGGCAAGGATAAAAAAGGGCATTTTGCATATGCACACCTATATACAAGAAATTGGACTATTTTATGCGCCTTTATTTATCTAAATTATATAGCCATAGACCAGGAAGCACTTACTAGTTTCCCTGCCGCGCGGATTTCCATATTAGGCGTGGTGTAGAACGTTGTGGATCGAGCTTGATTTCATTACATCGGAGCATGATAATCATCGCTTTGCAATAACAATTAGCTGCTGTAGGAATAGTTCCGTAGTCCATAGTATTGCATGTTCGCATCGGTATCGATGCTTGTAGCACCTTTATTTGTATCTCAAGTATGGAAACTTTTATTTGAAAATTTTGACTTAATATGTGATTTTTGAATTACTTTTCTTCTGCTTAAATGAACACGGAGTTCAAATGATCTGATATAGAGGATTCTTTTAACAAATGCATGAACATAATGCCATGATTTAACAATATTATAAGTAGGCTCTATTCCGATGAAATAACGTGCGAAAATATGAGGCTTATAGAGTAAGGAGCGGTAAGGAGAAGTTAAAAATATGACAAAAATGTGATATAACCGAAATCGAATCATATATTGTAGGTTCTATATACACTTTTACGTACAGTGACTTAAACTTGATATTCTTAATGTGTACTTAACTGTAAAGTTATTATTATTCACGACACCGGTCCAGCTTTGATACGGAAAATATTCAAAAATAAAATATTTGATCAAATCATCATGATCTATTTATGTACAAAATATCAAACAATATAATCTAAACCTCTGTGATAACTCTAATGATATAAACAAGAAAAACAAGAGCCAGATCAGAAATGTCCAAAGTATGAGAGTCTCTTTTCATTGAATTTGATGAATTCATCAGCAATGGTGTGGATATTAACATCGTCCATGTAATCCTTATGCAATACTGCAAACATGATATTGTTAAGGTGGTTTGGTCCAGTCTTGGCTCTGGTCCATGTTTTCAGGCGTCGCATCGCGCTGAAACTTCTTTCCGCTGTCGCTGAGCTCATGGGTACTGTGCAATAATATTTCAGCAAGTCGTGGGTAATTTTGCAAGCTTTTTTCGTCATTGGCATTGCGTTAAATATATCACAAATTGTTGATATCTTTGTAACCGTCTTTATTCTTGGTTTGATCTGTTCATTTCTCATTTTGAGGAGGACTGGCAAACCCTTTAGTTCTTCTTCAAATTCTGCTTTGCGAGATTGTTGAAGCTTCATTACTCTGGACACAATTGGAAATATTTTGTCAAATGATTCCTTCTCGAGCTTGCCATTTACAGAGTCTATCAGGGCTATTTCAATATCTTCTAATATTTTCAAATCATTTTGGGAGAATCTTCTCTGCATTGCTCCGTCGATCAAATTGATCAAATCAAAATATTTCTGGGAAAAAGATTGGAACGTTGTATCCGGTGTATCAATATCAGACAGGTCTGTCATTTCGGACAATATTTCTGGCAGTTTTCTTTTTCTCTTTTCCTTTCTCTCCATGATGGTATCTGTCATTTCGTCCCCTAATTCTGCTTGTAGGTTTTTTGCATGACTCCATATCTTACTAGCTTCGTCATTGCAGCACATTTCTTTGAATCGTTGCTTCGCAAGGTTGATGACGAAATTCGCTTCTTGAGCACTAACATCAGATCTTTGAGTAGTCCTGGAAATATTCTCCATTATACAGATCACGTCGTATGAGCACTTAATGCTAGCGATCAAAAAAGTGTCCCTCAATTGATTCACTATTCCTTTCGACTTTTCGCGAGTCTCCCAACTGTATGACATGTCAGAAGCTATTGAATTCAACAAGATTTTCAACTCATGAATCTTATTGAGAACAACATATGCTGCCTTTGATCTGGTGGTCCATCGAGTTACTGATAATGATTTGAGACGAACAAATGTAGCATTTTCACAATTTGAGCGTGTCTCTTCTTGTATGTCTTCAAATAGCTTGACACGTTTAGGAAATGCTCCTCCAAAGTTATATATCATTTGACAGAAATCCAATGCCTTCTTGATTATATCCGAGCATTCATACGATTCTTTAACAATTAGGTCATTTGAATGAGCCAGGCAGTGTATATGAAGAGCGTCCGAATTAACAATTTCCTTCAATTTACCTGCTAAGGAGGTCATCGTTGAAGCACCATCAAAAGTCATAGCTACCATCCGTTCATAAGGTAAATTGAGTATGCGCATGGTATCGATGATTTTCTTTAATAATCCATCAGCAGTTAAGCCTTCATCGCACTCGCGTATGCCAACAAAATCTTCAGAAACTGTATAATCTTCATCGCAAGTGCGAATTGAAATTGATAGTTGCTCCTTCTTAGCAATATCTGATGCCTCGTCTGCAATTATTGAAAAAAACATTTTCCTATTTATGTCGTCCATATGAGCACGTCTGGCATTCAGAACTATCATGGTCTCTTGTTCCTCGATTATATCGTGTGATAGAAAACGGTTCTCTTTTATTATCTTATCCAGCCCCGGACAATATCGCGCTTTGTCTTTGTTGAACTGAATCAAATTTGAATTATTATCATTTTCGTTCCTAATCGGAATGCCTTGTCTCAGCAATGTCTTCAACGTTTCTAAATGCGCACAAAGACCTTCGCGACGAAGTTCTTCATTCACGCTTATCTGTCGGTCCAGTCGGGTTTTAATAGATTCTTCGGAAATACGTCTTTTCTGTTGATTCTCAGCGTTCTGATGACATGCACTATCGTTGTGTTCACTTAGTTTTTCTCCTACATGTTTCCACGAGGAGAATCCTGAATCATGGTCTTCTCTGAAAACAAAAGGACTTATGCGGGCCCCGGATTGTAGTGATTTACATTTTGTACAAACTGTGCAGAAAATTTTATTCCTTCCTCTGTGATAAGCCGCCCATTCGTACTTATCTAACCAAACCCTCGAAAGCTTCCGTTTAGACAATTCACTCTTTTTCTCATCATCTGCTGAGAAATCTTTTGCACAGTAAACCCAATAAGAATCAGCCGAAGGAACAGGGGTACATCGATTGTCGATTTCAGAAGATTGAACTGGAACCTCGCCCACTTTATTTGTTTTGATACCACCAGTACGAGAAGATTCTCCTCCTTTATTTGGATGTTCATTAGTAACTTTGACGAAACAGGAAATCTTAGTTTGAGAACAATCATTACCAGCCTCCGTCAAACGCTTCTGAATTTCTTGATTTCTTCTCTTTCTTGTAGGCATTTCCACTTTCCTGAAAAAAAGAATGACTTATTACCATCATAGTTATGATTTTTCCAAAGCATTTATCTTTTCATATTCTGTATTCGTGAGACGTTTTCCTCAAATGGCGTCGGAGCTTCTAGGTAAAACACTTTCTTGACTTCTTACGATGCCTCGTCACTCATGACGATGTCTTTTAAAGACACTGGGTAAATTTTCTGGAGATTAGCAGTGCTTCAATGTTACATACATCTGTATACGATTCTTTCCTCTGTACAAATGCCATAGAAACTAGCTATTTGTGTTTTAAACCATTGATGGATAAACAATACAAATGCTGTAGTATAGTCATCCTTCTGCCTTTTTTGAAATGAAAAATAAAAATTTGGGCAGAGCCTCCAGGGGTACCTAAACCAAAATTAGATTCTGAAAAAAAATGATATTTGCCAAACACAAAAGTATCCCTACTACTAAAATTTGTTAGAAAGTTATATATATACCGGGTGATCAATAAATAGAGTAGAAAATAAAACCTTAATAATTTTTTCCATTTATAGCTGCGATCATAAAACATTCAGTGTTAATAAAAAAATTAACCTTATTTGGGTGAATCGTATTAATGCCAATAATGATGACTGATCTGATGTAGCAAAACTACATCTGCATACTGAACTCTTCGCCCACTTTCAAGAAATATCAGCAAAGATACATTAAATTCCGACCAACGAACTTGGAGGGGAAAAGGATTAACGACTTTCACATATTTGTCGATGACATAATCATACCCATACCCGTGTATCGTGAAGGATGAAAGAGGAAATTTGATCAACAGTCAAAATTGATAGAAACTTATAGAAATTTACAGGGTATATATTCAAGTGTTAAATCAAGTATTATTGGTCTGAAATTGAGTATTTTTATTTCAAAATAAAGGTTGATTTATTAATGTTTACGAAAGCCGACACTCGATATTTTCACATGCTCAGTATGCCTAAGTTTCTCCCTTTTTCATACCACTTAGAGTTTCGAATTTCGGGGGGGGATGCATCCCCTGCATCCCCCCCTTCGGTACGCCACTGCTCATCACATTTATTTATCAAGTACAAAAATATACTTTTCATGTTCTTAATTCAAAAATGGAGTTGAAATGAGTCGTAGAAAGCAATATTGTAAAACGCCCACGAAAACATAATTTGACAAAGATTATGTAAACACGTTTCGCTTCAAAACATAAGCGATATAGCGAAGTTGCATGAGTCATAAATCGGACGTGCATGTATATTATAACGCTAGCGTATTCAGATGGACTATTCGAGTGTCACGTGTACGGCTGTCTTCTTTGTAGCTTACTGCAATAATCAAATACTTACAGTAATATCAAAATCATGTAGTTAAGAGTAGCATGAATTGATCCTTCTGTTCGCTATGATGAAAACTGATGAGAAAACTGAGACGAAAGAACGAAGAACACTGCACGAAAACCGCAGATCTCAAACGAGGTAGAAGTCGAACGATATACAGTAGCTCCAAATGTCGAAATGAGTGCGAAACACGATCGCACAACCTACGTTGAATAAATGAATCACCAGGTTGCGTTCACATCCTCTGTTAAGTCAATGACTATTGTTTGCTAATAATGCGCGATGAGACGAAGTCTTAACTACGCCACCAAGAGGTCAATCTTGGCTACAACCTCCTTCCCAGCGAATATTTTGGTCTTACACAAATCACACAGTGCATACTGACATTAGCATAAGAGGAGTTACCGAGTTACCGCCCGGCATCAGTGAGGCGTGATAATAACATTTGTCTTCCCTTTCTCTCATTCTAAATTTCATTCTGTGCTAAAGCGGCTATTGATAGTGCATCCGATTATGATCCGCAAATGATTATGTAATGATATCAAACGACAAGCATATCTTTTTGTTTACGATATTTCAGTTGAACCGGGCCCGAAGCTGCCCACTTAGCCCATCCCCCTTATAAATACGGCCCTGCCCTCATATTACATAATTTTGGTATGATAAAAATAACCATCTTTATTATCTGCCTTGTGAAATCTAGGAGCAAATTACGAAGTGAAGAGGGCTGTTACCTATTTTGTAAATGTGACCGCAGACTTGCCCACGCCTTGTGAAAAGTCAGCATTGTTTCTATTTGCCCATCCTCTATAAATTGCACAATGGGAAATTGCACCTGTCAAAATGCAAGGCATAGTAGAATAACTTGGCCGCCGCGCAAAAAGGCAACATAGAAATACGTGCCCACCTTGTACTCGTAAAAAAGGCAACATATGTACATTAGTAACTTATGCCGACCATGTAAAAAGGCAAAATAGATCAATTTGCTCACCCTACAAAACGGTAATCATGTTGATCAACTTGCCCACTCTGTCAAACAAAAGGCGACACATATTATTAACTTGTCCATCCTGTCTAAAGGAAACATCCTAATTGAAGTCACTTACAACGTACTTGAAAAAAGGGCAATATACGAGCGTAATATAGGTAATTAAACAAAGTTGCCCATCCCGTGAAAAGGCAATTTGCACCTCCTGTAAAAAGGCAGCATTGCCCACCCTGCCCACCCTGTGAAAAGGGCAGCATGGGCTTTGCCCACCCTGCCCACCCCGTGCCGGCATGCTTGCCCACGACTGATGAGGCCCCACAGGCTGAAACATGTCTCGTGGTGGTTACATCTGTTGAGATCTGATAAACATATTTCTGAATTATATCACAAACAACTTTTATTTTCTATTGATCATAACATAACAAGACATATTGATCATGACTGGAATCGGGTATTTCAAACCTTTAGCCTATAGGTAGTTTCAAAGTTTCAGGAACTGTCGAATTGTTCTTCGATCATTCGTTGCTGGAAAAATCAAAATGCAAATTCAACCTTTATGCCATCCTGTCGTGTAAGTATGCAATCTAATAAAATTTATGCGATTCATCACACGAAGTTTGATAAAATCGAATGAAATAGTCTTTTAATCTCACCAATCCAAAAGTTTCCTGTTGTCTCATTGTCATTAAATTGCTGCTTTCCATTCAAATCGGTTTCAGTTAGACATGTCATTGAAATAGAAATGCATGCAGTGCAGCACACAACATATCTTGAATACAATTTATTGTCGTAATCATGAAGTCTGCTTGTAATCCAATAAATATAGAATAATACATCAGAATGAAATTAAAATTTCAAACGCATTATAGCAAATTCTCTCCTCTTCTCCTCCTCTGTTATCTTTTCTCATTCTGTGTCTTCTCTCCTTTTCTTCTCGTACTCTCTGTCGCCTCTCTTCTTTCTCGCGTCTTTCTCTCATTTTCTTCTCTTTTTTCACCTTCTGTTTTCTCTCTTTCTCCTCATTCTTTTCATGTCGCTCTCTTAATTTTCTTTCTTTTTTCATTTCTCGCTCTCTATCTCTCTTCTCTTTCTTTTCTATCTTTCTGCGCTGTTTTTCTTCTCTCCTCTCTATTCTTTCTCTCTCTTTCTTCTCTTTTTTCTCATTCTTTTTTTGTCTCTCTGTCTGTCTCGGTAACTCCCTATCGTATAAACATTCTGAGATACTGCGAGATGGAAAGTAGGCATGACTCCGCCACGGAGTCGATGGCAAATTATCACTGGTTCGGCTCCGAAAGATGGGCAAGTCCTGCTCAGCGCTAGATTCTTCACCATCATGTATGTTAATCCCAGGCATTGAAACTGATGATTGAGATAGTGCTATCTGATTCAGGGAAACATTTAAGCTGTCGTTGTGATGACCGAAATTAAGTGAATGAGCTGAAATGGTCAACTGGGAATCAAACCTTGACTGTAAAGACACTGAATCCACATCGGAATCACCGACAGGGATCGAAAGCATTGATGTCAGGGGTGATGGTCTGCTGCTCTGACGCATGTAAGAATCTAAATTGCTCAGTGACGGTCCTGATTCCATTTCAGAGTCAAGGCCAGGAATCGAAAGCATTGACATGGCTGATTCTAACTGATCTAGAGGATAAATGAGGATATCATAGTCATTACCCAAATCAGCACTTCGCTGTGATGGCTCTAATTCCTCATCAGAATCATTGACGTTTGCAGGCTTATAGCCACAATTCTTCATATGATTTTCCAGATGATCATAGCGAACACTGATTGGACAACCGAAAACGTGATTATCGCATTGCACCGTCTGTAGACTCAACAAGTGCTTCAATCTTCGTGGAGGAGTGAGGAAGTCATTGCTCGTTAAGCAATTTCGATCCAATGGACATACTGGTTCATTTGTCAGCCATCGAACGATACATTTGCGACAAAACAAATGATCGCACGGAGTCAATATCGGATCTCGAACAATTCCATAACAAATTGTACACAGAAGTTCTTCAGGAATATGTTGGCCGTCCTCGTTGGCACTTGACGATGGTAGATCTTCTTCATGAGTTGTAGACTCAAGTTCATGAAATTGTCTCAAATTGAATACTTCAAGAGGGCCATCTAGGCTTGAATATCTGATGCTAAAGACGACCTGAAGCCCATCGATGTTGAATGACGGGTCTGCGGAAACGGGAATAGTAAAGTCTCCATAATCTGAAAGAACTGTCGCAAAATCTGTTCCATCCGCTGACTGCTTGATGATGCCACGGATGTTCTGCTGTGTCGTCGAGTAACCAGACATGATGGAATGAAAGTTGTCAGGCGAACAGAGATAGATTTCGTCGTGACTGTATACTAAAGCAATTCATCACTTACGAAACTGTATGCGCCTAATACAATTATTGTTTTCTGTTCTTTAAAACTATTTATAGGACAACTTTACGCATGATAAAATTGGTAAATATTTCATGACGACAGGCACCCAGCATTGATGTCTGACCTGTCACCTGATGATAATTGAGAATCCGAATCAGAAGCACATTATTGACCCATAAATAGAATTGTATTGCTTTCGGATATAATTTGTGCATTTTTGGAAGTAGAACCAGACAATTATCTGATACAGTGGGTGAGGCCTTAGCTACATGGTTGAAACAGAAGAAGAGACAGTTTCAATGGTCGAAAAAGCAGCCTCCGTGTGCAATTACAAGACATCTACAGAAAGGTCATGCAACCTATGACGAAGCTCAACATTCGTTCAGAGTTCATCGAAGATGTACAAGAAGTCACTCCTTGAAGTCAACTACAGCGCTGGCTATACTTCGTAACAAGCCCTATCTTAGTATGCAGAAGGAGACTTAAATGTCGTTGATTTGCGTTGATTTTATTCCTTTCCGAGATCATCATCAAATCAATATCAGATTGCTAACTTCATACTTTTCTGTATTGCATGATCTATTCATGCATGTAAATTGTTCCAGAGACATGTTACATCTCAACTTCTACAGCATGTCTATTGCATCGTCCAATTTTATTGCATTTGGTAACTTTGTTCACATCATGTTACAGATTTCTCTTCTGTGTACGGCACCGACTGAGAGTAGAGGAGTAGACGAAATAAAATGTACAAATTAACGTTTATACTGGGAGGCACATAAGGCCCGGAGACTTTCTTCCATGTGGCCGAGTTGTTATTCATCCTACTCTCATTCTTTTCGTGCTGAGTGTTAAGGAAGAATGCAGAGTGCATCAATTTTAAAAGTCCTGGGTTTGACCCGACCAAAGCTTGAACCAAGGTCTCCCGGACGTAGATCTACTACAGGGTCACATCGTTGGTTAATATACCGTATCTCTCCCTACTGCATCTATCGACTTTCCTTCTTTAAAAGGATTAATTGAAGGAAATCATCTTGTGCAGTAGGCGGCAGTTGTATATATGAAGCCTTATGAAATTGAGCATTTACTCATGTGTGAGTAATGAGCAAAGCGAGTTTTATCAAAATGTGGAAATTTTTGACATGAGAAACATCTTTTTCACATGTGTTAATGTCCCAGTTCCCTTACACTGTAAATCCATAGATTTTCTTTTCAAATACTATTAAGTATCTCACAGGAATCTTGAAGGAAACAAGTAAATATGCCAGAGCTGCGTCCAACCGATCTGTAAAGAATCTTATGGGCAGATATCTGACATGTGTTGATGCTTTTCAGAATCGTGAGAAATGTGCTTGTGTTAATTTTGTTTCTTTATTGTGTTAGAAAACAACGATCTTTCTATTTTTACACTTAGGGGTTGAACTCTACTTTACATGGACTATTTTGAGCTCCAAAAGACCTCCTTTGACTTTGATCTTCCCATGATTCAGTCGCACTGCACAAGACAATGGTGGTATCAGTTTTACCAATTCGACCATCTTGTTACTATTCAAACTTTGAATTCCACTTTTTTTCAAAAGAATTGATCTTTTAAGCATCTGCTGGA
Source organism: Prostheceraeus crozeri (assembly GCA_907163375.1). Classification (NCBI taxonomy): domain Eukaryota; kingdom Metazoa; phylum Platyhelminthes; order Polycladida; family Euryleptidae; genus Prostheceraeus; species Prostheceraeus crozeri. The sequence continues at coordinate 345,756 of CAJQUW010015728.1, forward strand.
AATTGATTGCAGACGACTTTGATAAATGACACGCTTTAATCAGCAGTTTCATGAAAATGTCTCAAGACAATATTGGGAAAATGTTTGATTACATCGGAATAGTAAAGCCGTGCTGAATCCAACTCAATCAGATATTTTCGGGAATTTATGTAAATTAAGTAGCTATAGTCTGCAATTGCACTTCTTAGATCGATGCATTAAGTATGTTGTGAGTCACAATAGTTCATTTTTCTACTTGAAATCCACTGTTTGCAGCACAAATTTGACAGCATTGCTTGCAAGGCTCTATGAGCATTGTTTAAAGGAAACCATTGAAGAAAATCTGTTTTTCATATAGGCCTAATAATTACACAGATGCATGTGCGGATGAATGAGCATGATAATTATGACTTCATTTGCACTTTGTCAATGGCTGTAAGTAATTTGAATCATGCACAAAATTGACATGAACTCTCCGAAAATGAAATAAAAATTAATGATTTCTCAATGGACTAAAAAAACAGACCTCACATAGAAATCACAGTAAATGATTGATTATGTTAGCTGCCAAGGTCTATCAAGTTTGTTGAGCTTTCGGTCATTGCATCGACTAAAATGATGAGGATAAAGCAACCTTCCATGACAGATCCTCATGCACAACTATGTATAGAAGGCTATATCTGCGTCCTTAGATTTTAATACGAGCTCAAGTAGCCCTACTCGTTCCCACAATGCACTAATTGCAACTGATTTCTTAAATAAAAGGATCGCATTTGCCATGTGTGACCCAATGCTTGACTCAGAACCCGAGTGCCCTGTTTGGGATCTCCATCAGATGATATTTTGACCGTCGTTCAATTTTAATTAAATGACAATATTCATAAAAATTCGACTTTCCACAGTAGTCCACAGTAGTGGATTGTAGAAATAAGCTACGAACGCTTTTCAAGATATCTAATTATGTAAGGAGCATCATTGTTCTGTTGTGACACTCCTTCTACAACAGAAAACAAATTTTGATTTTTTGTGATTAAAACGAGGATATCTGGAAATCTATATATGATTTTTTCGAAAATAGCTCAATCAGCATTTTCTAAACAAATTCTCTGAAAATCTACTACATTAGTACTTCTCAAAAAAGCATCTCCTCTTGGGCTTGTACTTTTGAAGTATAGATCGATCTTCCGATGAATCGTGCACGTCAGCAGTAGTGTATAGTCTTGCCAATCAAAAGCAACAACCGTCTCACCTCGTTCAACGTGGAATGGGACGAAGAACGGAGAAAGCAGGTTTTGCAAAAACTACTGTATACATCTCGTGGATTCCACGTGGATCGGCAATTTTGAAAGAGAGCAGTGGGCCTCACCAGAAGAGTTCACGGAATACATCTGGCCAGCGGGCACCTGGGATGTAAATAAATAAATTATAAGTACCTCATATGCCCGTGTATTACCTGCCCCCGTGCATAAGCCGCACCTGACTTGGATGTATTAAGCCTTCCCATCCCACAACATCCCAAATACAAGGAGAATTCACGATTTTGATCAAACAAAAAATTTAAATTTTGCCACCAAATTGACAAAAAATATATTTGGATGCACTGGCAGGCTGCTTGATACAAAATTAGAGAATATGTAAATGCATATTTACACACAAAAATGCAAAAAAGGTTTACAAAACCCATGTATTATACCGGTCTGAAAGAATATGGCTGACAAAGGTGTTATGATTGTCTCATCGGAAATTAGAGAAGTTTCAAGTTTTAATATTTTATGGTCTTTGGCATGCATCGAGCATAAATCACTTGCTGATTTTATGACTATATTTCAGTTCAAAACAGCATGGCGAATACTCGGGTATGCACGGTAGACAAAGCTATTTAGGTGTAAGACATTAACACTAGAAGCACTAAAATTTTGTCACACCTTTAAGCACCAATGAGTCAAAAATGACTCACATCTATTTCTCTGGTATTTTGCGGTTTTTATTCAAGTGAAATGCTTTTATATTGATATTCATTGCAATTTCTCGTAATAAATAGTGTTGCTAAGCAGTTTTACAAAAAGCTGTGATTTTTTTTACATTGCAGGAAGGAATTACAATGGCCTAGCTATAATTTCATATGTAGAATTAAGAGAGAACAATCAACATGAAGAAATATCATTTAATGTACTTATCTCAACCATTTAATCCTAGGCTAAACGGCAAATTTTAACGCATCACTATACATGTATTCAATAGGACATGGACAAGTCAGCGGTCTACTTTCTAAAGTAGGCCTATTTACTTACATGTACATAACAACATATAACCACAAAAGTTCTACTGAGAGCAAAGTTCAAATATTTTCGCATATGCTGCAAATGGTAAAACACATATTCGAACCATCGGAGTGCTTCCCACTGACATGCTTTGAGCACTTCAAACATTTGGTTGATGACATATTTGTACATTTCTGGATGAGACAATGTGTGCGCTTGCGTGATTCACTCCTCTGAATAGGAAGTGCGGGACGGTTCTCTGCAGCTTGAAGCCCTTTTGAGCACAATTCTTTTACGAGCAACAGCTGAAATTCGCAACGCGAAATATCACAGTTGTTTTCCAGTTTGTAGATAATCCACGCGTTCAGCGTACACATGTCTAAAACATTATAAAACACACATTCCGGCCACCTGCGTGTTTGACAACGAGTGGACAGCTGTCGAAGCATTTGGTCAACATTGTCAACACCACATTTAGTTTGATTATAGAAGTGAATGATTTTTGGCTTTTTCTTTTTGGTCTCGTCAGTTGAAATATCATCATGCAAAGAACTCAGGAGACAAACGGTCTTGCTTTTCTTGCATTTGTATGCTGTGAGAACAGTCTTGCTGCCAGATAAGAAGAATCGAGAATCAAAAATTTGACAGTTCTTCATCAGATTATCCACATCTGGCAGTTCCTTTCTATTTTTTCGAATAGTACCAACTAGGCTGAATCCTTTCTGCGCAAGTTCATCAGCAAGCTGCAATGATGAGAAAAAGTTATCACACGTAATATTGTGACCATTTCGCTGAAAATCTTCCACCAATTTATGCACAAGAAAGCTTGATAATGGTTGTGTCGGAGGTCTAGTATGATCTTTCTCAAGATAGGGAAATCCATTGCAAATGTACTTGGTTGCGAGATCAGCGAGCAAGAAATATTTGCGGCCGAATTTATCTGGTTTTGAGGCAATATATTGAGTGAAGAGGCACCTACATTTGGATGGAAATAATTGTTCATCCACAGTCAAGTTCTCACCAGGAACAAAGCACTTTTTACAGTTTTCGATAAACGGATACCATATTTCAGAGGCGAGCGCAAATCTGTCTTCCTTCAGACGTTCTTTCCTTTCAGATTTGTAATCAAAGCGACGGAATTTCATTATGGTTTCAAATCGATGCTTTGATATCCAATTTCTAAATACGGGAGCTCCCTATTCTCGTGACCACAAATCTCTAACAGGAACATCACGAGAGACACTACCACGTGCGTAACATAAGACAATGAATGTTTCAAGCTCATCCAAAGTCAAATTGAAATCCAACATTTCACGGTCCACTGCTTCCTTTTCTGAGCACTTTAGTACGTGGCGCAAGATTGACTCGCTAAAAAACAATTTGAAGGCACTGTAGGCTGATGTGGAAACTCTTGCGGCCGCGTAGGAGGTGATGCTGGTGTTTGTACGCCTGATATTTCGCATTGCTTTTCTTCCCACTTGTATTGACCGAGTTATCTCAGTCCACTGTGCATGGTCTTTACCGTGGTAAGCAGTTGATGAAGTCGAAGCGAAAGTAGAAACACACTCGTCGTCGTTTGAATTATCTAGACATAATCCCATGCGCTCAGCTAAAGGAGGTGGAGTAGGACTTGATAAATCGTCGCTCATTTCTGATGAATCAGATTAATCACTTTCGCAAATGTCTTGAATTCCATTACTATCGGCTACTTCTGGTTCATCATCACCAGATTCAAAAGGATCCATGGATTGCATCGATCACAATCAATGCTTGCTGCGCCGAGTAACGCTTTGGACGATTCATTTTGCTAGCTGTGACACTAGCTTGCAGTTGCACTATGCAGGAAGATGTCTAGATAGGAGTGATCAAAATAGCGCTTTGCAATGCAGAAAGATAACTGTGACAGCGCGTGAGTCATTCATGCTTTGTTCATAGTTCATCGATATCTAAGAATTTGCGAATAGAGATATGCTAAATGTGAAAACACATGTTAATTTGAATAACAACAATTCCGAATTTCAAAATTAGCCTCATGAGTCAAAATTGACTCAGCGGTGCTTATAGGTCGACCCGTCTTGATTTTAGTGAAATGATAAGAGTTATGCGATTATATCGCGTGGACACACAGTTGATATCATTAAAATAAAAGTCACCAAAAAGCAAGGACCTGACATTTAATTGAGAGGAGCAGAAGTGACGACAATATTCAGAGTGAGTCAAAAATGACTCACGGTGCTTCTAAAAATAACAGAGTTTTCATTTACATTTATGTATTGATTGCATTAATTCAAAAGTTATTATCCGGGAATATTTCTCTGATATCTTTCAAGTTGTACATCTACAATAACAAACATATTTATGTAAAACATATCTTTGCTTTCAAAGCATATGCCGTCGCATTTTGTAAGTGTTCACCGATTCCTTGTTGTGAAACAATAAAGAGATTACTATTATTCATGTAGATTTCTTCGCTCCAGAAACAAAATTGTTGTTGAACTTTTAAATTCATTTGAAATTTTCACTGAATTCTTAAAATCTGCGATTTAGCTGTCAGATGAAATTTTGATGTGACTTTTAATTCACCCTGTATGTGAGAAATTCGAGCAGTTTTAGTGTTACTTTTCTGACATTTCAGACATTTTTTTCGTTAGAAATAATTATCATTAGTTTGCTCTGACCTAATCAAGTTCAAATGTAACTTAAATTTATGAGAAATCTCCAGAAAATAAGAAATAATGTTAACAAATAGCTGTTACAGTAAAAGTTGACGCGTCTCACAATGACCTCGTTTGATGCCGTTTCTTCTCGCATCGCCATATCGCCAGTAATGTCGAGCTTTACGATTCAGTGTCAAATTTCTTTTATTGCCGGGTTCATTCTTGCAAAAAATATGGTTAATTGCCTCCAATCATAACAGTTGAGCTTTTCAATCATAGACTGTAACTTTGTGATTACTTTGTTAGACGAACATTATTTTTACAGTAGCTGGTGATGTATAGGTTTCATCGATAAAATGATATAGTCTTAATTGAAAATCCTTTAAAATAAATTTATGACTTACGTACTACAGCTCTGAAACAAGTCTGTTGACAGAACGTTTGTTTCATGTGTCAAATTGAAACAAATGAATAACGTCGTAACCGAGCAATACAGAATTTGAAGAACTATAAATGGTTACATGAATTCCTATGACGCGGTGGATTTATTACCGAGTATTCCTCTCCACAATGCAGTCAACTATATTTGTAGTTTGATTGATTTCACAGACTTGACTGTCGCTAAATAAACTTTTAACTCGCTCCTAAATTTACCCTGCAAATATATGCTTTTCCAATTTTGTGACCATCTCCAAAGACTTTGTAATTTTCATGACTATCTCTATAATTAAATTGAAGGTGTCGCCATGGGTTCGATCCTTGGTTCGATTTTGCCCTCGTTTGCGATGAATTCAATAAAATCTAGAATTGCATAACTCCTATGCACGATCGGTGGCTGATTATGATTTTGATGTTACTAAAAACTAAAAGTACTAAAATATTCATTCAGACCTACTGTTTGTTTAGCACACATGTAACTGCACTATAAACATTGCTCTAAAAAGCATCCACTTTACTTGTGAGGCAATAATCAATTAAAATTTCTTGATGTGAGGATCATCAAAAATCCCACCATTATTAGTCAGGTATTACTGGCATTTAAAGGATGTCAACACTGGCTTATATTGGCTTCTACTCGTACATAACAGTGCCATGGTCCTGTCAGATATAAAACTTCCACTACCCGTGCCAGATCATTTATGCGAAGCATTTAAGTAATCCTCAAAATGCTCATGAAGACAACTTTAACATCATGAAAGGCATTTTTAATGTCAATGACTACTCATGTGAATGCATTGACAAAGTGAACAATAATGTTAACAATTCTCAACCCAATTCAGCGATATCAAAGGCATTTTCGGGCCCCTCCCGCTTGTTGAAAACTTTGAAAATCAAACTAAAATGACTGATTGGAGCAGGTACCGTATAATAACTCAAGAAGGAACAGATCGTAGAGAAAGAGATCAATGAATTTGCAGTATGTAGGAGCTGGCATGTGAGATGGTGAAGGTGCATCGGCCGCATTATCATGCGCTTCAGAGTGCTTATTTTTGAACTATGCGAGTATATGGCTTTGAAAGTCTGTAGAAGACAGACTTTTGTCCTTTAGACGTTGGAAGGCGTCCTCGACTCAAGCATGTGACCCATCAAGTGAGCGCCACAAATCTCTTGAATTCTCGCACTGACTATTCATTATCGACCGACAGCAGGACTCCTTCCCAAACCATGGGCTTCCTAAATTTGAAATTTGGTTCCAAAATTGCAACAAGGTTCGAACCAGCATTATTGCACTGATTTGACATTTTACTTTAATTAGATTTTAAAATTCACTATAGGAGAGCTTATTCTGTTAAAATGTGCTCGTCCTCATGACTGCATTGTAAGCATCGGCATGTAAATCTTCATAAGCTTGGCAGTTGATAGAAAAACATATATAAGAAGAGTGTTTAAAAAATTCGAAATTATTCTTCATCTTCATGAGCTGTGTGTTCCATTGCCTCTCAAGTTTGCAAACAATGATCTTAAATTGAACAAATTGACTTGTCTGTTGCCGACGAAGATGGCCTGCGTATCTCTCCGTTTCCATATTTCTGTGAATGGTTTTTAGCAACATACGATGCTACAAGTCCTGAACAAATGTTCAGTTTCATAAATTCTTGAAGCAATTCTATAACAAAAAAAATTTCAGCGATGTTAATCATCACACACTTCTTCTATGTCCTTTTACACTGTACTATGGGAACTGAGCAGTGGCGTCTTCTCCGTACCTGCGAGGCCTTCGGCGCATCCTCAAAAAATAATTTTCCAACAATTATAAAAATGAAAAGTGTCATCAATTATTTAAATTCGATAGCTTCTCGTGACAGCTGTACACAGCTTTCCGTCTCAAAGTCAGACGCTCAACCTCATTGAACAGTTTTGCAGCACGTTGTCGAATCACAGCTGTTTTCTTCGAACAATTAGACACACAAGCTGGTCGTGTGTTCAGACGGAGCATTGATGTTCAGACAGAGCGAAAAAGAGTTGTGTGCGTGTGAGGCAGTAAGCGCACGCGCCCGCGCCAATATTGGCTTTTCCGTTAGACATGATGCTTTGCCTTCTCCAATTTTTGCAATGAAATTCTACGCGATTCTTGATCGAGGCGCGGTATCTAAATATAATAAGGGAAGCGCAACCCAATTGTTCTTGGATTCGCTTTAAGTCAGAGAGGCCACTGCGTCAATAGTAGCAGATGGCTGACGTTCAGACAAGACAAGATCAGATGATGAGCGTTCTCCAATGAATGCAGAGTAATGCATCTGACTCGAACACCCAGATTCGGTAGAATTCCATAATCTGTTTATACGTGATTGATGTGACGCTATGTTTAGTACTGCAGATGAGATCATAACCACGCCTTTCGTCCGAAGGGAATATACTGAAAAGATGACAGTCGTCAAGCAAGGTAGGCCAACACCTGATGTAAAAATTGAAGGTACTCACAGAGAATTAAAAATAAAAAATACACAAGAATGCATCAAATTTTCAAACATGTGAGCGGCTGACTGACCATGAGAAACGCAAGAAACTGTTGACCTTGCCTTCTTTTTTTCTCGAGAAAATGTGGTCTGGACAGAGAGGGGATATAGTAATCTCAGCTCCTTGAGAAAGGCGGTGAAGCGACATGAGCAATCACTTCTCATGTGCACATTCACTTGGCATTAAAAAATGTTCGGGAAATTGTTATCAAAAATTCAACTTTTGTGAAAATTAATGTTTTAACATAAAAAATGTCTGGTATAGAAATAGTATTCCAATGCCGAGTGAAGGACTATGGTGTGGGCGCACGTAACGCCACTGGAACTGAGAATTATTGGCAAACAGCCCATTCACTTCTTTTCCACATCATATATACAAAGCAGTTTTGATACTTATCTCTTTTAGAGTGTACTTGATTATGTTTTCTTAATATACTTGAAATACGAGACATTTAGAGGTTGAACATGTAATTGTCAGAATCCTGTCTTTTTGATAATGAAATTATAATCAGACAGCTATTATCAGATCTACTGACCGTAAATTTCCATTTTCTTGTGTGATTATCAGCGAATTACCCCATCCGTCTATACGGCTATCCTTGATGAGCATCAGCTTGCTTAATTATTTAAAATCTCATGGGGTATAAGCGTTGTCGAACTATAGAGTAGATTCTCATATTATGCAAATGTCAGATTTATAAATCAAATCTAAAGTCTAGGCACTTTCTTGAAATTGTTAAATGGAAATTACTTATTCCGTAAAAAAATATTCGGCATTGTCAAAACGAACTATTTCTCTTGCAGTGTGAGAGCCTTCTATTGGAATTTTAATATTTTTATGCTTAAAAATGCTTTAAAGTCATTAAAAAGAATTTATTTAATGAATAACCGTCGAAATTTCACTAACTTGCTGATTACAGATCTTAAATTTACCCGGAAATGGCTGCAACTATAAATGGGAAAGCTGTGTCGATGCTGAGAGATGTGAAATAACCTGCTGATAATTTGATAATCAAAAACGATAGGCTTCCACTGGCCACGCTTGTTCTCGAAGGCAGATACACGTACATCAAGAATGAATTTTATAGCAAACTAACTGAACTAAAATCACATCAAATATCCAAAGTCACGCTAAAAGACTTCGAGAACAAGCGTGGTCAGTGGAAGCCTATCGTTTTTGATTATCAAATTCTTATGGAAAGTCACTCCAACTAAGTTACTGCTGATAATTCCTAACATTGGATAAAATGGCAGCTATTCAGGTATGTTCCCATTTTTCAACTGAGAATGCAACTATTTAATTAATATAGTCTCATCGAAAAAAAGATAAGTGATAATAATAAAGTCATAGCAGCCACTACTATGGCCATTAATTTATTGTCACTGCTGGTGCTTGATGACCGTGGTGACCGGTTGGCACGATTTGTCAATATCATAGAAATGGTTGTGCGATTCGTCGCTGTTATCCGGTTGTGAAGGAAGAGGAAGAGGTTGTGGAAGACACATCGACATCATTCTACTGTGACCTGATGCAAAACCACCTCGAAGAAGGCGGACAGGGCTCGTGCAAAGATGCTGAAGAATAGAAATGTAATAGAACGGCACATCATTCCATCTTTTCTTGACAAATTCATGTGAAGTTACGGTAGACATTTTTCATCAGATATTCTTAAAAACTTTCAAAAACATCACAGCTCGTTTCCTGTATAGATGCCTACAAATTAGTCCTCCTTCATGTAAAATATGTTGCATGTCTGCTTGCTGAAAAGAATTATATTAGCTCTTGTTTTAGTTATTCGTGAAACTACCAACCACATGCATATTACTGCCAACCGGCAGGAGTTTTGCTGTTTTTGCTTACTGTGCTGTCAAAATTGGCTCTTGTTGTACTCCTCTATCCTCTCGAGCTATTGGCTTTAAATGGGGAGTTCGACATTCCGCAACTCTCAACCTGTCTCAGGGGCACTGTTGGAACATGAGTGGAGTACATCAATGATGGAGCATAAACAAAGACATTAATAGGATTCATAGAAAATCAATAATAAGGAATTCTGCTTCGGTAGATTAATCGACAGAACGAAGAGTCGCACTTTATAAGACTATAAAGCCACTTCTTAGTGCGAACGATCGAATTCATAATTACTTCATGTTTGTCGCATCGAGTTGCAGGTATATTTTCAGGATCAATTCATTGATGCATTTCTCGTTTTTCAACGAATCACACATGTGGACAGACCGCTGCTTTTATTGTTCTTGATTGTATGACAAGGAAACCAGAATTTAAGTAGAGCGTTTGCTCAAGGAGCATTGCGCTTGTAAAAGCCAGCACATATGGCTTGCTCTCCTCTATTTCAATTTCTCCATATGGGTGGCTAGAGCAGTGTAAGTGGTTTATTAATGGCATGTAAGTTCCTACTGGATATTGTGATCACAGTTTCGAAACCATGCCCTTGATCATTGTTCGTCAACAGTATGGGAAATTGAATGTAAAATTGATTTCCTATTTGGTGACAGTACATATAAGAGATTGTGATTCTTTTCATGAAATGCAAATGGATACATCAGCAGCATATTTTATGACAAATAATTTTGCACAGATAAATTTAATGCTATGAACACATCACCGTCACAGCACATTACCTTCCGCCAGTTGTATGTTCACCCAGAGAACAAACGAAGGCCATGAACAAGCGAAGTTTTTTGCGGAGATTACGTTTCTGTGATCAAGAAATATTTGATCAATTTCTAAGAAGCTAAATCTTTGCAAATTATTCCTGTGTTTATACTCGTATACTAGCGACGTAAAGCCATTACATAAGTAGTATGGAACTTTTTAGATATCAAAAGGAATGGGCATTTACTAACAGGTATCTTATTTAAGCGGAAATTGAGCTGATTATCATGGAAATTTCATGAACCACATCAAAATGCGAGTCTTCATTGAAAAGTTGAGATCTTGTGCATCTTGGCTGAAATTTCAAGCTTTTTAATTCAATTTTCATCGGCATAATTTTATGATTCACTAAATTCATGTTTCATTTCTTTAATCTGAATAACAATGTGGACATCATTTGCATCTTTGAAAGTTAATTATGATCATTGTCTTTGATTATCTTTAAGTGGTACGCAGTCTGTGATACGATCACGCTTAAGAAAATTATGCTAGACTTACACCATCGCATTGATAAATTAACAAACGTTACCGTTCCAAGATTGTCATGACAATTACAGGATTTGTAAAATTCTAAATCCTTCTGTCAGTCAGTCAATTCTGTGGTATTTTCTTCAAAACTTTTTTGCTTATCTCACAATTCTTATCGGGTCTCAACTCGAGTTCATTTAATAAAATGGAAACTGAGGATTTAATTGATGCGGAGTTGCTACTCTAGCTAATTACTCTATGGTCTGAATTTTCAAACTAACAACATAGAGACATAAATAATTGCAGGCTACTAATCAAATTATTTTGCAAAGGTCGGCAATTTAAAGGCAGTTGAAGCGCTAGATCTTCTGAATTGAATTATTCTGCCATTGCATAGCCCAAGAAAAGTTGAAGAATTTTGGAAAGTACAAAGGCAAATATGAAGTAGCTTGCGCGAGGATGAGATGGAAAGTACGAAAAGATGTAGTTACAGAAGTTACACGATATGCCGTTGATTATAAAACAATGCTGTCGCTGTGACATTTAGTGAAGAGTCAGAGGATAAAGCAGACAGGCAGATGCTGTCGCCATGAGACGATATCTTAAAGGAATAGGCACGTATAGCATTCATGGTGAAAGTTAAAGGAAGATAATACAAATTGGCTTAAAGGTTAGCCTAAAAGCCGGTGCAATAAAGAACCATAAGTGGTTTTGCAATGAGTTTGTCATTTTCATTTTAGAAAGTACGGTTTCGAGATGGTGACAATATAACGGAATTCATTTTACCTCACGATTAAATGCGGTGAGCGCATGACAATATAAAAGATTAGGGTTACATGAAAAAATAAGCAAATGATCTGATATAATCCGTCATTAAACAAATAGAAGAAGGCGAAGGAACGTTATGAACACATGCTCAATAAATCACAAATGCGAGCAGAGGAATTGTTTGAAGATGCACAGGAAAACGAAATCACTGTAAAGGATTCCTAAAAGTATCATTAGCATTTTACTAAGATTGCCAAGAAAATATGGCATCATACCAAGAAAAGAAGCATATTTCCATCTTTACAGAGAAACTGGCACAAACGTGATAAACATTTTCCAGTTAGAATTCGGAATTTCCATGCATGGATTCAGGAAATGTCATGACTCTAATGTCATGTCTCTTAACTTTGAATACTGATAATAATTAAAGGTATACTATACTCTCATGCAAGCATGCTTTTATTGTCTTATCCTAGCTATACATATAATGTACAACAGTTGCTGTACTGTCACTGTATTAAATTCCCTTCAAAACGTCCCGAAAGTGGCATCAGTGAAGAAAGTGGATCAAAATTAATTTATTTGTCCTTGCTTTACATGCATGTACGTAAAGCAGTCGCAAAGGGAGTGCCATCCCTGATTTGATTGGAAGACTGCACAAAGATGAATGAAGAGCTTGAACTGATTTCGATAAAAGGATCGAGAATATACAGTGTCCGCAAAAAGTATAGAGCGCACGACTCTTAGAGCACCAATTCTATGAATACATACATGGTGATCAACTTAAAGCAAAAACTTGTATTTGCGTTGTATTTTTTACTTGCATGTTGGTACTTCGTCATCTGTCATTTTCTTTTGATGACCAGTTGTAGGCGCTTGGGCATTGAGACAGCCAGTCTTTCAAAATAATCACTCTCCAAGTCAATACACCACAGTCTCTTGATCTCATGTGTGAGTCGTGGAACTGACGAAGTATCGGCGGAGGCAAGGCGCTCGTTCATATGATTCCAACAATTTTCTATCGGATTTTCGTCTGCAGAATTCCCAGAACAATCCAGTTTTTGCTTTGAGTTGATCACCATGTACGTGGTACGTCCAATAAGTTTCCGGACAAATGTAGAAAAACTGCAAATCTTTCAATTCTGACATGATGGATCATTAATTTGGCATATATAGGTTAGGATGGTATGCCAAGTTTTAAAATGTTTTCGCTTTTTATTAGTTTGCAGGCCCATTTTAGAAGACATGCAATGTTTTGGTTATTTTGATGAATTTTCGGAGTTTTTGATAGACACAGAAGAAGACAATGCATCAAATAGAATCTGCTATGTTGGATAATTAACAATCTTCAGGTGTATAAGAATGGAGCATTCAGTTTTGTCACCAAGCTCTATTCACAACGCAGCCGTCCATTCTCGAATGAAGTTCGATGTGAGATCAATCACAACTGTGCATCTATGTCTTATACTGGGTTTCGCAGTGAAAAGATTGAATGCTGGCGTGCAATTCGTCAGTGTATATTTGTTAAAGCTATCAGAATCACGAAATACTGGATAAAATGACAGCTGTGTGGAGAGACTAACGTCCTTCACGGTTGACTATCTTATTTGGGAGGCAGAATTTAGACGAGGTCGACAGATGTCAATGATGAAATGATGATCCACCTGAAAGTAGGCCTGCCGAGGCTGTGACAACCATGAAGTCCGAGCCGATGGGAAAGCCTCTGAACAGGGATCAACGCATAACAATTACCACTCTTGGTGAGGAGCTGAATGTATCCCTGGAAAATGGCTGTCCAAAAGTCAGCTTGCAGTTCTCTTTTCTCGCGGCTCCCGATTTCTAAAGCCTGACATGCGTCGAAGACGACTGGATGCTTTCACGAAGTTGGGCATTACTGAAGAGTTTGGGAACGTTTTATTCGTTGTGTTTTCTTACTGCCGATTAAGCTCCTTTGTCTCTATAAGCCTACAACCTACTTTCTAAACGTGAAATCATTCGCATGAAGGAGAACTGTGGAGGGGAAGCATTGGAAGATATGATCGAGAACTAATCATCGTCGATGCCTCTAAATGTTTTTCTTTCACCGCAACAGAGATTGTGCTCATTGATTTTTTGGAAGAACGGTCTGCCGTTACATGCACTCATTACTAACAGCTACCATTCAAAAAGATCGAGCAACTACCCGGAAGCCTTGCTCATTACCTCATTCTATCCATGACAACGTTCCTACTCACACGTTCGGTATCGTGCAGCAAGCTATCACTGATGCCGGCTTTATCGGTTGTTAACCATTCTCATGCAGCTCTTCTCCATCTGTTTTCTAGTTGCAAAGAAATCTTAAAAACATTTCCGTGGACAATCATTTGAATGCAGCTCTGATCTGGAACAATTGTTTCGCGGATTCCTCGGTAAACTTCAATCTTCAAGAAGTGTTTGCGACTCAAGAAGTGTCTAGTCAGGTGGTTGAAGTGTGCGCAACACGAGGGTATGGGCTTGAAAAGGGAATTTTAAGAACTGTTAATTTTATCTGGTAAGACATGATCGCTTGCCGTATGTGACTTGACCATGGACAGTTTTGATATCATTCTCTGCTGAACTGTTATGCAGTTAGGACAACACCGTGAGGTAATTAACATTTTCATTTTATGAATGTCATTTTCATGCATTATAATTTCATGTCTTTCTTTTTTCAATAGAAAACCGTTTCATACTGCAAGCAAACGTGTTTTGTCCGGTATTGTAATACGGGAAATCTAATAGCACTTGTTGATACATGTTTAAACAACACAACCACCAGTGAATTTGCGATGCGCAAAATAGAAAAGCAGATCTTTATTTTGTTCTAAATTCAAAAATAATCAAAATTTCATATGTGTTCTAAAATGGGCCTGCAGACTAATAAAAAACGAAAACTTCTTAAAACTTGGCATACCATCCTAACCTGCATATGCCAAATTAATGATCCATCATGTCAGAATTGAAATATTTGCAGTTTTTCCGCATTTGTCCGGAAACTTATTAGACATATCACGTATGTCCATATCACGAGTATTCATAGAACTTGTGCTCTAAGAGTCGTGTGCTCTATACTTTTGCGGACACTGTACAATTGAATCTCGAAGATACCGTAGTTTACGAGGAAAAAGAAATAAAGTCTGTGTTCTGGATTACTCCTAAATTCATGCTGGAGGCCTTAGAGCATCAAGTCGTTGAATTCACCCTGTGCAGCTACGCATGAACATTTTCCTTACAAGAAGGTCGATAGTCGTCAATCACTTGCATTGATTGAAAGTTACATGTATTTTACCTTGATAGTAGTCATTAAACGAAGGCCTTTGTAAATGCCATGTGTCCCATAAGTAGCAACCTGCGGGTGCGGCTGGGTAGGTTAGAGAGAAACTTCATTACAAGTACCAGCGGGTGCGGAAAGAGAGAAACCTCATTACAAGTACCAGCGGGTGCGGATAGAGAGAAACTTCATTACAAGTGCCAGCGGGTGCGGATAGAGAGAAACTTCATTACAAGTACCAGCGGGTGCGGATAGAGAGATGCAGGTAGAAAGATAGTATAATGTGACAGCCGATCTTTCTGAACAGCCTCATGATGATCATGCAATCATAAGCTGATTGTTTGTCAATTCGACCCTACTTCTGTATGCTTTTAAACACCAAATGACAATGAAAATGCGATGTTGATTTCTCATGTAATGCTTAATCGCCTCGGTCAAGGAACTGAGCAAAGAACAAACTCACTCGAGGAAACTCTCTCATATACGATAGTCATAGGTTTTCCGTATAATCATCTCTGGTGACAGGACGATGTACTACTGGTTGATTAAATATCCAACCAGTGGCGTTACGTGCGCCCACACCATAGGCCTTCACTCGGCATTGGAATACTATTTCTATACCAGACATTTTTTATGTTAAAACATTAATTTTCACAAAAGTTGAATTTTTGATAACAATTTCCCGAACATTTTTTAATGCCAAGTGAATGTGCACATGAGAAGTGATTGCTCATGTCGCTTCACCGCCTTTCTCAAGGAGCTGAGATTACTATATCCCCTCTCTGTCCAGACCACATTTTCTCGAGAAAAAAAGAAGGCAAGGTCAACAGTTTCTTGCGTTTCTCATGGTCAGTCAGCCGCTCACATGTTTGAAAATTTGATGCATTCTTGTGTATTTTTTATTTTTAATTCTCTGTGAGTACCTTCAATTTTTACATCAGGTGTTGGCCTACCTTGCTTGACGACTGTCATCTTTTCAGTATATTCCCTTCGGACGAAAGGCGTGGTCATGATCTCATCTGCAGTACTAAACATAGCGTCACATCAATCACGTATAAACAGATTATGGAATTCTACCGAATCTGGGTGTTCGAGTCAGATGCATTACTCTGCATTCATTGGAGAACACTCATCATCTGATCTTGTCTTGTCTGAACGTCAGCCATCTGCTACTATTGACGCAGTGGCCTCTCTGACTTAAAGCGAATCCAAGAACAATTGGGTTGCGCTTCCCTTACTATATTTAGATACCGCGCCTCGATCAAGAATCGCGTAGAATTTCATTGCAAAAATTGGAGAAGGCAAAGCATCATGTCTAACGGAAAAGCCAATATTGGCGCGGGCGCGTGCGCTTACTGCCTCACACGCACACAACTCTTTTTCGCTCTGTCGACCAGCTTGTGTGTCTAATTGTTCGAAGAAAACAGCTGTGATTCGACCACGTGCTGCAAAACTGTTCAATGAGGTTGAGCGTCTGACTTTGAGACGGAAAGCTGTGTACAGCTGTCACGAGAAGCTATCGAATTTAAATGAATGATGACACTTTTCATTTTTATAATTGTTGGAAAATTATTTTTTGAGGATGCGCCGAAGGCCTCGCAGGTACGGAGAAGACGCCACTGTATCCAACATAGACATAATATAGGGTAATTCAAAAAAGTATTTATTTTATTCTTCTAGTACATTGCTTGTGAGAAATCAATAGGAAAGGTGAATACATTTTCTAACACATCAAATCTACCGTTGATCAAGCATCACATGCGCTGACATCAAGCGTGTTTGGACTTTCGACATTCGTGAGCTCCACAAAGAGCTGCCGTGCTCTTGTGGCACAAGAACCATTTCACGTGTGGAAATGTGATGCATCTCAATGCTGGTTCTGGCAGGCCACGAACCAGCCAAACTCGGAAAAAAAGAAGCTGTGTTTCGGAAATCTCCGAAGAAATCAATTCGTCAAGCGAGTGCTGAGATGAATTTGAGTTACTCGGCTATTTGTTGCATTCTTGATAAGTTTGGCTTTAAAGCACACAAAATGAAGATTCTCCATGCGCTGCAACCAGATGACATAAATAATAGAAGTTTGCGAATGGGATCTTGGAATGATCCAAAACGATCCCCAGCTCCAAGAGAACGTTATCTTCTGGGACGAAGCTATCTTTCACCCTCATGTGAAAGCCAATAAGCAGAACTGTTCCATCAAAGAAACGGAATAGTCTTCGGAATATCAAGAGGAACCTCTGCATTCCCAAAAGGTTGTCGTGTATGGGCGGTAATGTGGTCACCGGTCAAGTGGTCTAATTGGTTCATTCTCCCTTCCCGGCAGCGTCACTGGTCAATCTTATCTGGAGATGCCGAGGACTTTTTTCTGACCAGAAGTCTCGAGTTGGGATAATCTGAAGGATTTCTGGTGTATGCAAGCGAGTTTTATTTGTTGATTTTTTGACACAGCACGTTATCAGTCCATCTCTTAGGATTGTGCACCACCACACTTTGCCCTCGCTGTGCGGAGTTGGTTGGATGAACATTTTCCAATGAGATGGATTGGTCGTCGTGGTGCAGTGGACTGCCACCCCCTCCCCAAGTCCCCCGACTTAATTCCTCTCGACTTCTTTATATGGGGTTATCTTATTAAATACATGCAGATTGTTTACACTACGAAGCCAAGAAATGCCAATGATTTCAAGGAAAAAATTCGGCTGGGTGTTCAGATCATTAACAACACTGATGGCCTCCTCGCAAAAGTGATGCCAAGCTTTCGTCAGCTTATTGTCTGCTAGCATAGTGATGGTTGCCACACTGAACAGTTGACATTTAGCCGAAACATAATGATGGTCGGGTTCGTACAACTATATTCCCCCCAATTTTCAGAATGCAGACGACTTTTGGAATAATTTCAGTTTATTTCTCTTGATATTTTAGAGAAAAAATACATATGATACTACTAATCATATAGTACTTATAATACACTTATTTGAAAAACTGACTGTCATATTTAGTGACCGCATAGCCTGATTATTCTTATGGTACATATAGCTTCACACAAAACGCAATATGTAACAGATATTGTATGTTTCAAAAAAATACGTTTCCTTAATCACCCTGTACATATCACCAATGACTTTAAATAGTGCTTTAAATATAGCAAAATCATTGAATATCACTGATTGAATCACACAGATCAAAACATGGAACCTTCATGGGAATCCCACGATCTTCCGACATTCAGCCTTCTTGCATTGGCGAACGCTGATGAAACAAATTCAATTGAATTGACAGCGTCGTACGGGAAGTGATTTTTCGTCAATTGACAGAGGATAAAAAATAAGCTTTTTTCAGTTCACTTTATTCAACTAAAATTCAAGTAAAACCCCAACATTTCGTCCACCACGGACTTAGTGATGGGCAACAAAGTACAGTCATATAAGACGATGGCAGTATATACAGCTAATGATGGCCCGTCAATTCATGTTTCCGATTCAGTGTCGGATCATATATATCAGTTCACTTCAGCAATCGTGGAGATGGGTCGCTCAAGAGACCGAGTTTTGACCGATAGAAATTTAATCCTTGTTCCCTTGTTTCTCAACCTGTGAATTACATGCTTTAGTGAATCACATGCTACCTATATAAGTGTAATCCGTAATTCCTCATGGTAATCTGATGCAATTACTTTTTCACTTCTTTAGAGCTATGGTCTAATATTCATCAAATTCTATTGGTCAAAGCTTTTTCATCAACCCTATATTATGAAATGTACAATATGATCCGAGATGGATTAAAACGAAAACTGAATCTGAAACATGAACTGAGGGGCCATCATTATCTGCATATAAACACATCGTCTTAAAGGCTGTACTTTGTTGCCCATGACTACGTCCGTGGTGGACGAAACTATCTTAGTTGCATAATGTTTCAGAATATCAGTATATGAGTAAGCATATATAAAATCAGACAATTCGCGTTAAAAACTATTTTTGTATATTTCAATAATTTTCTTCTTAATAGAAGTAGGCCTACATGAAAATGTTGTGCATTTAAAGTCAACGTCAATACCATGTAGGCCTACATGATAGAAACGCTGGCATTTTACTTGAAGTTTAATTGAATAAAGTGGTCTAAAAAGCAGGAAGAGCTTATTTTTTTATCCTCTGTCAAATAATCAAGTTTGGTTCTTTTAGTGGGGTAAATGGTTTTCTTGGTTACATTGTTTTACTGGAGGTATTTTTGGTGTCGCGGTTTCGGTCATATGTTGAAGAGTCGCGAAGTACATAAAGTAGTGATTGTGCAGCGCGCGCTTCTGGTTGTCTTTACGGTGTTAGTGTGAATTCTGGTTACTGTTGACGTTAGTGTCTGAGTTTGGCTTTCTACGTGGGCGGATCGTGCCTTCTAGTTTCTGCTCATGATTTTGATTTGTTCTTGTGGTTCTTTGTTGGCTTCGGTAGTAGCTTTCGTTCGCTGCATCTGATATTCTTGTGTGGATGATGGTTGCTACGTACGCAATACACAAACACTTTTCGGTGTGGGGGTTGCTTTCTACAAATCTCATATCCTTACATCAGCGTCATCAAATGCTAAGTGCATGTAACTTATAAACATCTCCAACATTCATTGACGGCAAATTCGGGAAATTCGTGCCTTTTTTCATTCTCTCTCTCTCTCGCGCTCTCTCTAAGAATCTAAGAATCATTGATAGATCGATTCTTCCACCTATGCAATGCTCTCGCTTGCTACGATGAAATTGGCGAAAATCAAAGAAAGCTAATAAATGTAATCAGCGCTTGCACTCAAACAGCCACACACAAACAATTCTCTCTCTCTCTCTCTCTCTCTCTCTGAACACATTTCTGGCGCGCGTGTGATTGTTTGAGGAAACATCTGCACATTTAGCACGCACAATCAAAGTTCATGCTCTGAGCGTAATTGAGAGCATTCCGACTATAATACAAGCATTGTTAGGAAGCTGTCAAGTGCTTGATATAAAACTAACTAAATTGTCATGTTTTATGAATGTTGGTGATTTTTTATGAACATAAAGCGAAGTTGTCGTCGACACAGAGACCTCGCCACTGATCATCAATGATTCTTTCAAGCTTGTTCAAAAGCAGAGCAAACGATAAGGTATCTCATGATAAAATACATGTGTTAAATAAATGCCATGTTGCTTTGAGGTTGTTTCAGAACATTGTTTTGACAATCCAGTTATTCAAGTAATGTTAAAAACCTGATCATATTTAGCAGAAAAGGGTAATTGTGTATTTTATCTTGTGTCTTAGGCAATGCACATTATTGCACAAATAGAGCTAATGATCTACATATCCATTCATTGCCCACATCAACAAAATCCTCTCATGAAAGGCTTAATATTTCCATTTGATGAATTTATCACGGAGAAGTATTTAGTCAAAGATAGGTACTGTTTACTTGGCAGATGTTCAGTCTTCAATGTGACAACGACAGCTGTTGTGTTGCCTGATACAACTTTCCTTTTGGCGCTCGTTTGGTTAATCACGTAAGATGGTCTATAAGATGCTGATTTGATTTCAAATTTTCAACTGCATATTGAGTGGGGAGCTGTGTCGATGTCTCGGCATGTGAACTGGGCCTGCTGATAGTTCCTCATTTCGGGTAAAATGCCAGCTATTCAGGTCTGTTCCCATTTTTTGACTTAGAATGCAACTATTGCAAGTTGCTTTCACCTTTGTATAATGCAGAAATGGAGTACAGATCAATATGCAAAATTGATAGACAGCATGTGGTAATGGCTACTTCAAGTGTAAGCGTCTATTCCACATTCAATTTTATCAGCCTCATCCACCTTCGTGTAAAAAGGCCGCGGAATCCACCTCTACAGCCTTGTCCTGTACATGCCGTCTCACAAAGTGAACGAACTGAGCAAACTGACTTTCTAAGTGAACTGAGCGACGAACTGAACGGCTCAACGCAAATTCAAATTAAACGGCAAACTGAGCAAACGAAGAAAAACGTCAAATGAACGAAGAACTGAGTGAATTGAAAAAGCTGCCCCACTCAAATGTATTGTTCGGGAAGCTCCGACTCCGCAGCTTTGGTCTCATATATTCTAGGCTTCATATTTACATATTCATTTATATTTATATGGCTTCATCTCATATATTCGCAGAATCACTTTTTATACCAATCATAGTCTTGCTTTTGGCTATAGCACCAAAGAAAATTCATGAATGTCTCAAGAACTTTACAAAGAAAGTAATATCAGTGATGGTCTATCGATTGCTTGACTCATCAGTTAAACTCACAGAATTAAATATTCTGTTTATCTGCTTCGGCTTGCTAGAAGTGCGATTAATACGATATCACCGGCACATCGAGGAACCTATTAAGTGGGCAGAAAGGAATTCTTAATACCTTACAGAGATAGGAAAAAAGTCGTGCGTCGCTTGCGTATTAATGTGAATTCCAGCTAACTGCTTCGATTGCCAAAATTCCTTCAGATTCGAAGAATTCAGATCATTGCGCACAGGTTTTCTCCATAATGTTGGCATTTCCGATCATTATTAAAAAAAGTAGCAGGCGTACGAAAATTAGTTCACTTGATGATTTCACCATCGTCTTCTCACCATTCCTTACTGCATAGTGCATACACTGAATCGAATGTTAGCTAGACGATGTGTGTTTTGGTGTGGCGAAGTGATGTCACAGCGCGCACGCATCTCTCACTGGCTCTGGTGTCTTCTGCTGACAGCTTATTGTTTGCCATTTCCAATAACAAGCGATACACGAATTATCCATTCGAGAAGGAGCAAGTTGTCTAATTCTGTGATGTGCCATTTCGATAGTAAGGTTACATAACTCTCCCTTTCTAGGAAACCGAGGCGCGCGCAGATGAATCTAATTCTGTGGTTAAACTAGTCTGTGGAGTGAGCGAGTAGAAAACCTATTCTCTGATCAGGATCTGTTGATTCCTCCAGAAACATCCCAAAAAATTGCTGCATTCAAGGGTACCGTGTTATGTATAGCCAAACGTTACTCTCAGATAAAAAATGACATGTACATTGAATCTAGACATGTCGTGTCAGAATTCTCTCGTCCCACTATTGTCTTTGTTGACTACTACAAACACGCTATAGAACACAAGCCTGAAATGCTTGCACGAAAGGTCATATTTCAATTTTCGTCTCCATAGTTTATGGCAAATTGGAATTCATGTCATTGACAACAATGTCTTTAGAGAGCATTTCGTGATAAAAATTTACGTCTCCTGTGAATAATGAATTTACAGTTATCGAGGAAATTAACTTTTGTGCCCACATAAAAGTTTTTGATTATCTAACTATAGAAAATTCGTGAAGGAATTTACCGGGAATATCACGTTGAGCATCATGTGACTTTTCTTGCTATGAAAGAAAATTACTGAAGGATTTGCAGATAGAATTGACCTTCAGCAATCTAAAATATTGAATGAAATGTTTTATGTATTTTGCGGAATTTCGTAACACTTGCTGAAAACAAGAAATGAATTTGAAAATGTAGGGCAAACTGGAATGAATCGGACTGATTAAGGATTTATTATGCTTCACGTCCGCAAAATGTTTAGGATGAAGAAGTAAGCTAAATGAAATAAATGCAATCAATTATTTTTGTGTGAGGATTGCAATATGTCGAAGTTGAGTTTTTAGACTATATAAAACGCATTTCAAGTGAATTCAGATTTCCTTTATTTGCAATTATTTCTTAAGGGGTTATCCATGAAGGACGTCCACAAAAAATGACATTTTTCGACCACTTCCTGCCTCCAAGTCCGCAAATGTCCTAATCTTTTAACCTCTGAATCTCAAGGCGTCAGCGTTTGCAAACAAATTCTATTCACTATATGCATGCTAAATTATTTGTCCTTGAACATCATGCGCTTCAAAATTTAAACGAATCTACGAATTTCTACATTACAAAATCATTTATGTATTACATACTTACTAAATGTTACATTAGGACTATTTCTGTTATTTGAACGTAATTGTGAAGAACGACCTAGAAATCATTACTGAATAAAACATCAATTAAGACATAAGTCTTTCTTTCAATGCACAAAATTCGATTTCGCCAGTCGGGCCTGATCACTTCGTACAGTAAGCAAGTATACTAAGTGATCAGGCCAGACCGGCGAAATCGATTTTGGTATCATAATTTCGAGCTTGAAATACTTATATTTCAACCATTCTTTCATATATATTTTATTCAGCAATGATACACAAAAACTATACTCATTAAATCAATGACACGTCATTGTAAAAAGATTTTTTGAACACAGTAATTGTAGTCTTCTATAATTCTCAAATTAAATAAAATTCTGTCTTTCTGCTATTTTTCACACGTGTTGACGTAGGCGGTTAATTACTTCAGGAACGCTGCTTTCCACATTTTGGCCTATATAGGCTATAAGCCTGAACAATAGCACACTGCAAACACGTGATGCACTGCCAACGAAAACTGATCAGATCAATAATCGTCTGCTTCAAGTCTGTCTACGTAAGAGAAATAAATGACAGCTATATAGAATACAAATAGATAAATTGTAGGACCACTCACTAATATGACAGCTTCATGTTCATCTCTTTGAGACTGCTGCTTTATTCCTACAAAGTACTTTTTGCTTGCGGATCGCAACTTGCTCAGCAACATTCGCTATGCTTATCTATCCAGGATGTGAATCTGCAAGTAAATCCTTAAGCTTTTCCTTGACCCCAATACGCATGTGGAATGTCTGCATTCATGGCTCCGCCCCTCTCCTTCGACTCGAGCGTTTTTAATGGACGGTCCCTATAGAATTTTTGAAATGGGATGAATCGGACATCCACTTCACGATATTTCAATCACTATTGTAACGAAAGTTGATAAACAGTCGTTTTTCTGGCTGTCCAACTTGCACCTAGTGTAATAAAACAAAGAAGTAATAATCGATTCACATAATTTACATGTATCAAATTTTTTGAAATTTCTGAAATATTGCACAATTACCTGCGAAAGACTAAGTCACATATTTCAAACAATAGGCAGCCAAAAAGTTCAATTCCGAAAAAGTTCCTCGAATTATCAGTCTAACTTCATCCTTCTGGAAAAGTCACATTTTTAATTACATCAAGTATAAGGAAGGTAAAATATCTTCCTAATAGAAAAAGTCGCAACGATGCCTTTTTGCCGATATTTTACACCAAAATTTTCATTAAAATACTCAAGATGAGACTTTTTTGTCTTCTCATAAGCCTAGAACTTAATTAATGAAACTGATTTCTTGATATCTCCATCACGCCGATGTTTTCCGTAGATATATATAATATGAATATGAATGAATATAAACAATTGATTTCATAATGAAAATTCAAATACTGTTGCTAGCAATGTTTTCAAATTCAAAGTTTTGAAATTGAACCAATGCAAATTAATTTCCGGTATTTATATCTGCTTTCATTCAATTAACTGACATATTTTTGCGTAATATATTTTTTGAAAAAGAACTTGTACTATCTGGCTGTCAGCACATTCATGATGAAATAGAAAAAAGCGACCACTCATTTGTGATTCCATGCTATATGTTCTCATGCTTTCCTTTAATGATGACACAGACATTCACTCAGAGTGTGAACTGAGTTCGTGTAAGAATATTGAATGTATAGCTCCGTTTAGTAAATTGAGCATAGACGTACATCTCAAATATTAATGATTATTTACCGTGGGGAGACGTTAGTCGCAAAACTATACAAAAATAAACAATTACATAAAAATTTGAAAATCATTCTAGTCTGTGGGTTTAATAAAGTAAATAAACAACATTCCCAGCATATAAGATATAGTAGGCATGCATAGGTGCTTGATGTAAGTTCACATAAACTTGCAATTTTTTTAATAAAAATTGTCATTGTTATCAGTTCGTCGTATAAGATATATTAAAGATATACGAGGTGGATTTCTATCAAAATGCAATTGCCGATATTTCACAGCCACACTGAGTGCATCATCAGGGCAGAATAACATGAACATTGCACGTCACGTTGAGTAGAACTTGAGTTGTCCGATGTCATTGCATTAATGAAACCACACAGATGAAGCACACATGAGACGCACAAGGACAAGATAAATGAGGCAAAATTAAAGAGATAATGCACGATAAAAATTCGTAATTGACAACTATTATTTGTACACACGATGGATTTTAGATACAATAAGTACAAATACAACTTTCTAAAGATTCATAAATCATAAAAATTATAGGGAAAATAAAAGCTATAATATAAGGATTGTGTAGTTTAATTAAATACGTTTCGTCAGCAATACTGCGGCGAGAGAGTACAGCTCGTGCGTTGGATTTCATTTAGGCTAAGTCAAACTTAGGCGACAATAAATATCATTTTCTCTGCAATCAAGCTTGGATGAACAATCTGGTGGCATTGCGATTAATGAGGGCTATTGCGCTATTACTGAATTTGCTGTAGGTTGATGGGCCAAAGCGCTAGGAATTATTTTCGGGGAGGGCCCGAGCATATACATTTTAAATAGGCCTATTGTCAAAGAGCAATGAAATGGAATCCATAAAAACGCATCGAAATATTGTTGATGCTTTGATAGAGAAAAGTGATTACAAATACCATTGCAAAAAGCCATAGCTGAATTATAATCTTCACTAGTATCTAATTAAATCAGGGAAAGAAATCATGACGACGGTGCAAACTTTCAAGTGAAAGTCAAGATGAAATTGTCTCGAAACTTTTGAGTTAAAGGACATAACACCATCCTGTCGACAGTCGATTGTCGCGTTGTAAAATCTTGGAAAGAACTAATGCAGAGGCATGCGATGACAAAAACGCAGCAGAACTTTGATGTGATCCAGATCGAAGTCCAAACCCTCCCAGTCTGTTTGACAGTTGTGCATGTAGCCAAGCTTGATCTGTAGTTTGCAGGGCCAAGCTTTCTTCAAAACAACGTCGTACATCGGAATGAAAGTCTTCTAGCACCACCAGTCAAAGCCGTAGGAGTCGCTCTATAGTAAGATGTGCCAATTTACAAAATCCTCCAAAAATAAAGCATAAATGCCATAAGGGATTTTTGTGTGTCGCCAATTTGATATTGTATTCAACAATTGAGATCCTCTCATTCGTTTCTTAGCGATGTAATCGCTGTAAATCTCCTCATTTTCTATGGTGCACCCATAATTTCAAAATGTTGTGTAGAAGATTTAATACTCACTGCTGGAAAATCTCACAGATCAACACGACAGCAATCTTTATATTTCTTTTGATTTAGGCGTAGACCTGAAGAGAAGGCAGACACCTGCAAACAGGCCAAAATGTCTCGGTTATCGTGCTTTTGGCCACACAGAATGCCATTAAATACCACGCATTGAAAATCAGGTCATGCATTAAGACGAAATGCGCATGACATGTTCATACAATACTAATGGGAGCAGAAGAAGGCTCTCGTCATAGAGAACAGTGGTCCCTTGACATGGAACATATGAGGATATTTTGAACATCAGAGAAACCCACAGAAATTGTTCGGGAAAATAAAGTCTACACCTATCAAGCACCGATTGATAGCATAGACGAGACACGTTGTTGAAAGCATTTTTTAAATCAAACTTGCAAATAGCAAGATCTTCATCCTTCAAATGGTTATGGGTTAGTGGTCTTGTCTGATGGATAGTCTCTTCAGTTTCAGAAGGACACATGTCTCCAAATTGAAGGGGGTTTACAAAACTTGTACTTTTCGAGGCACTTTTTGAACGCATTTGCGTGCTGCATTGAAGTACTATGCATCTAAGTACATCACCGACGACAATTGGTCTAATGTCAGTTTTATCTCTTCTCAGAGCTGTCAAATTTGTGGAAGAATTGTCTAGCAAGAAATATTGGTGAATCACAAGGAACTTTGCCGGTCGAAGGTAAATTTATCACCTGTATCAGAATTGAACGTGGTCCTAGTGAAGCTGAATTAGTTGACTATACATAGGAAATGTTGGCTAATGAACTATACATAGGCATCAAGGCCCACATGCAGTCTCCTTTCCTTAGGAAATAATATAAAACTTTCTCAATATCAAAGGCTGATTCCAATTGCTAAGGGTTTCCATACTCATCCAAAGGTTTTCCATGCTCATCAATATATATCAGTCTATACAGACTTTCTATATAGAACAAGTTATGGAAGCTGGAAAGCCAGAACAAGGCCATGGAAAGCTGTCTCTCATTGGTTGTGTGTTTCCTTTTCAAATGTTCTCTTCTTGCGGTTGTATGCCCTTTTTGCATCCTAACCTGTTATTTCCTATTCAGCTATCTTTGGCAAAATTTTCGCAATTGTTTAAAGCTTATGACGTCTACCAGTTCTTTTTGTTGAAAGAAGCACACCCTTCGGTAGCATGAGCAATTTTGCTCAAGCTTCTTCTGGGTTCTTCTCAAGCGCATCATGCAATGCGTCCGTAAAAATCTCAGCAAAAATTTGACGGATTCGTGTTCAGAATGAAGTTTAAGGGTTGAACGCTTCAATGAAAATACTTCCAATGTTGATAGCAATTTCGCAACTTTTTCAGGTGTATCTTTAGTTGAAATCCAATCATTCCTGTGGACAGCGGAAATGCTCAGTTCACAGCGGTTGATAGGCCTGTCCACCACTTTACAACGTAGAATGTCATGCCTCTAGAAAAGTCATTTATGATGGTAAGGCTCTCTGTCCACCGTCGCAACATCCTCCCAACAAAGTTCATGTCCTTCATTCAGGGAATGCTCAGGAACATCAGATTCAGATGCATTAATCAAACAGCCAGTTATGCAGAAGTCCATGGAATTTTCTTATTTCAGAGGACAGACGTGAATGATCGACATCGAAATGATAAAGTTTTTCATGAATTTCAATTCTATGCCACATTTTATATCGCAACACGACTTCAAGTCTGCCCATTGTTGTAAGCAAATTTCGTCTTGTCTTTATAGATATCTAGATCTCCTTGATCCTGTAATGTAATTGTGCCATCTGCCAATTGGACTTTGTAATGATTAAACGGGGATCCTTTAAGTTGCTGAAATAATGAACGCAATTATCTAGTCCGAGAATAGTTAACCAAGATGATTGACTGAGGCATTAACAAATCTTCCTTCAATCCAGATATAATGACAGCATTTATAGTATAAAAATATGTAATATGACATAATATAATATAGCATAATACAATATAACATAGCATAATATAGCGTAATGCAACATAATATACCATAATATAGTATAATAAAATGTAATTTAATATAACATGGCATGATATAATATAACATGATATAATATAAAAACATATAATCCTTTGGTTAGTGCAATTTTGTAAATAAATAATTTGACGCATAAATCAGAACAATTTTCTTGTACCATGGCCACGCCTGATCTCTTTAGTGGAACACATCAAGACTGTCTAAAACATAGTGATCATTGGAATAAGAGAGCAAGTAAATACAGTTCAAAGCATGTGCACTGTAAATTTCGTCATTGACAATACTGGTAAAGTTAATAAAGGAATCTAACAATAATAAATCGTTTCGGGTCTTGACTTTCTTTGATTAGTGTCAGACTCAGTGTCACTTTTATATGTATATTCAATGCAATTATTTCAAATGCTGAAAGAGCAAATAGAGAAGCAGCCTAACTTTTCCTCATCAAGCAAATTTCATTCAGCACTCACTTAGCAAAAAAATCACGCGATTCCAGGTCAGTAGGGAATCGCGCGATTGATTCCTCGTACGATTAACCGATTAACTGCACCCACCACTGCATCAATGTCTTTAGTCCACTTGACTGACAATCAATCACAATATTAATAAGTTCATGTGGACAGCCAGTCAATGTCGCATAAAGAACATGCAGTAAAACTACAAAAAAATACGGAAGATAAGTTCATATTGTCAAATCTACTCATTCTTCAGTTGTAAGCAGGCCCGTCGCGCGGCCTCTCTACCTGGGGGGCACCGGTGGACCCATTTATTTACAACATGGCTGGCGAAAAAAGTTATTTAACTGACTGCTGATGAAAAGCATGATTCGTGTTCACTCACACCGACACACGAAGACATTTCATTTCCATCGACATAATCCATGTATTGAATTATTGATTAATATTCGGTATTACTTGATTAATTTACGCAGTTACTGATAAAAACCTAGAAACCTAGAAGGCCCATTCATCGAAACCGAGGAAGGCAGTTACCCATAGTAGGCCGATCAAACTGACACATTAATACACACTTGTTATGTTATCTACAAACACAGATCGTTGTTCTATGTCCGCATATTGTAAGATGCAGAAGGGTAGGATAAAATAGAATTACAAAAAAACAACAAATGCGTGATCTGTTCATCAATAAACTTGATCTGTTCATTTCAGTAAACATCACAAGCTAGTTCTTTTAGTCCTCGAATTAGTTCTTCATGCGAAGTTCATGCTTTCATGATACTATTTTCATGCGACAACAAAACTTTATATGACTACACATATCACATCCATGGTTTGGAATATCAAAAGGAACATCATTCCACAATATCATTTTTATGACTCATTATTTAACCAGCATATTGTTTGCAGCAACGTTTTGCCAAGCTATCTACCGCATACTGTTGATATAGTATACCCGCCAAGAACCCTATACTGGCTCCCCCCCCTGTATGTGCTTTTATGTGTACTAATAATGACAAACAATGTGACCTCAATTACAGTGTCAAAACAATGCACAAAAGCAGCTTGTATCTTCACAAAATCGAAGCGCCTGTACTTTGATGCAGAAAACATTTTTAAAAGCTCATATCAAAAACGACGAATGAGTGGTAATGTCGCCAAGGAAGGATGAAACATGCTAATACTTGATACATTATGGGTCAATCCATTTTGATAAGGAGTCTTACTCGAGTGAGAGTCGAAAATGAGAGGAACACACTGCACATATATTCCATTGAGAGAAGCTCCTGCGAACATGTGTACACAAGTGGAAAAGCAGAATCCGGTAAAGATGCAATAATGTACAATGGTCATACTGTAGAATAACCAGGAGCTGGCCAATATTCTTAAGAGTTTTTGAAGATGCTACAACAGAGTCATAAAAAGCTTTCGCACAAGTCCTGAGCATGCTTGCAAGAGGTTGTAGAACGTTGATTAATCAAGTGTGATTCGAGGGCCATAAATGCTGATGATAAGAGGAATTTCATTAATTCTCTCCATAAGCGAATGTGAAGAAGAACCAATGACATTGTCTCCATTTACAATGCTCATTCAATCTTTTCGCATGCAACCAGTTCTCAGAATGTAACACCTAGTGTTTTATGAAGTGGATGTACTTCATTCTGCTAATGCATACAAGCAAGTTCATGTCGCTCAGAAACAAAAGTGATTGTGATCTTCTCATATTAAATTATTGAGCAAGGCAACTGAAAAACATGTGGTTAAAGTCCATCATCTCTCATTTTTCACTCCTTTGCAACAACAATTCAGCTCAGGGCTGATGTAATCCGCAGAAGCTTGCACGAGGTTCAAAAGCACTTCGAGTTACTATCACATGGTTGCCACGCAGGACACACACAGCAATTGATGAGCTCTACAAACTAGAAAGTTTCTAATACGCACATATAAAACTCGGACCAAAGTTGTAAGTATGAATAGACAGCATTGAACTTGCCTCAAATCAAATTGACAAAAAATTAATAGTAAACATTGTGTTGATGCAATAATCGATCGGTTCTCCGTAAGTTGCTAACTTCTTCCGACATCACAGACAACCAATTCATCTTCATTGGGTTAGAATAACAACAACATTTACTCATAGAGGTCGGATATTTAAGTCAGCAAAAAAATTTGGGAAGACAGCAACGTTGGGTAACAATCGGACATCTGTGCATCCACCTTTTTGAGCATAGAATCGAAAGAAATGCATGAAGATGTTGCTCCTTCATCCATCACTTGTTGCACAGTAACGGTGTAAGAAGTCTCAGCCCAGAGTGTGCTAATTCACTTGCACCCACAGTTATGAGACTGACAAGGTATGACAGGTATGACAAATGCGAATTCTTTGCAAGTGTAATGCACCACATTTAACCGATTTCTACGCATTTCCTAAAAACCTGAAATCTATAGATACAATGCACTTCTACAGTCAAGTCCAAATGAATGGGTTTCAAAGATAGAAATCTTTTGATTTTCTGCCCGACACATAACAGCAAGATGAACATTTCAAGATCAGAAGACCCGTCTGAGCTATTGAAGTCCAGTCTCACTGTCTTTGGCTTGCGATTGACGAAAGAGGGGGAATTAAAGACACACTCTATTTGATCATTCTTGTGTCATAGAAATCTTATTCCCTTCATCACAACAATATCAATTGTAAGATAATCTTGCTAGTTACAAAGGGATGGATGACACATTAGGGCAAGGGCACATGACAAGCCGCGCTTTAAAGCTAGCAGCGAGATAGCACCGTCAAGCTTCGAGCTTTGTGAGTCATGCGGCCACATGATGAGCGGTACAGCTTCATTAAATAGATCTGATGAAACAGTTTTAAAAATAGATCACCCACTGCTCGAGCTTTGAGCAGTGATAATTGAGAGAGAGATTGCCGCGGCTCGAGGCTATGTGACAAGCTGCCACAGTGCAGCTGGAGCTGCTAGTGTGGCTGCTCCGATTGAAACACATGCAAACATTTCCACAGCTCAGCTCAAAAGCTCGTCATGTGGCCTTATTCTAAGAGAGATAGAGAGCGAGTCATGAATTTCTACCTAAATGGAGCACTCATGGGTAGCAATTGTGCGCTATGAGACTATGAAAACCGACAAACCAATTAGCAAATAAAAATCTGCCTGCCGATAGTTTATAAACTCTTTCAGAAATCTTTGGTCACATGGTGCGATATCTATGATTCATACAACTCATACATCGGGAGAACGATGTCAGTTTGCAGAAAACTGTGGCGACAATTCGGTTACATCACACTCGATTAAACTCGCGCTTCGCGCTCATGTAATCGCTCGTATCCGATATCTAATGACTCTATCGATAGATCAGGGCAATCGAAATTTTAAGTAGGAAATTCAATTGATTCTGGTTAGATTTTTTCAAGCGAAAATGTGCCAAAGAAATTATATGTGAATTTCTTTCTTGCTCATAGTATGTACATTGCATGTAAGTTGACAATGCCATTTCGCACACGTTCGACAACATTTGTGAAGGTTGAAAGCTGCACGAATTTTGAAATGTAATCAATCTGCGTTTAGTTCCGCTTTCCAGCAAATTTGCTGTTTTGTTCTGTGTAGCTAGTTAATCAGTCTCGATTACTGAATCTACATATAATTGACTAAAAAAGAAACATCTCGAAAATATTGTTTGGTTAATGCATACTACTTCTAACTTTTCATAGCAATTTGATAATGTGATTTGTCTGTAAAAAGTTATTGACTTTAGAATTTCGTCATTTAGTTCTTGAGTTTACGAACATAAGTTAACAAGCACAGGTGTTGCCACTATTTCATAGCAATCACATGAGAGTCTACAAAAAATCATACCTGCAACTTAAACAAATAGACACAGAAGCTTTGTTCTTCGTGAGACGGATTAGTGAATTTAGATTCCATCTTTTATTTCAGTTTTTGTTTGTGCACATAAATTTTAAAGTGAAATAAAAGTGCATTAAAGGTCTAACACTGACTGTAGTTTCATCAGACAGACTAAACTCTGGGAGCGAAAAGAAAATCGATGTTAAAACCACCTACATATTTATACAAGACCCGAGAGGCTCAGATTTCATGTAAAGTTTCTCTCGAGAGTTTTGAGATTTCCTTGACAATAAACATACATACACATATCGCCTACAACTTCGTAGTAATTGCTTCATGTAAAATGAGTGGTGATGGAAAGTGAACTCTAATGCATCCACTCCAGTTCATCATCATTTTTACCTCTAAAACAAAGTTTGCCACTCCAGATACAGTCTCAGGTATTCGTTTGTAAAAGTTTAAAAAGCAAAAGATCGTTGCAAAACATTCAAGTGGGCAGTGGAGGGGGTCTGATAATTTTGAACGATAGTTCCAGCCAGTGACTGGCCTAAAAATTCATTGATTTACTTGTGAAAATGCAAAAGTCAACAAGTTGAAGAATTATTGTCGCACAGTAGCGGTGACAGAAGTCACACCTCAGCATGTACTAATTCACTTGCACCCACAGTTGTGAGACTCACATGCATTAAAAGTGTAACTTCTTTGCAAGTGTGATTGAGCCGATTCTATGTAAGTGCAGAAACTATACTACATCTCAACAATTCAGCAG
This sequence comes from Prostheceraeus crozeri, assembly GCA_907163375.1. Lineage (NCBI taxonomy): Eukaryota > Metazoa > Platyhelminthes > Polycladida > Euryleptidae > Prostheceraeus > Prostheceraeus crozeri. The sequence goes on from CAJQUW010015728.1 coordinate 379,113, forward strand.
TTAGATCCAAAAATGAATGAGTTTCAAACATAGAGGTCCTTTAACTTTGTTCCCTGATACTTAACGGCGTGCTCTAGTTGATCATTTTGTGTCAGACGTTCATTCACTACATCATAGCAATATAACATCAACATGGAGTTTTGAGGGAACCGACATTTTAGAAACGGTTTCAGAAATCATTGGTCACGTGATTCGATATCTATGATTCACACAACTCATGCATCGAGGGCGCAATGTCGCTCTCGCGCTTCGCGCTCTTGTAATCGCTTGTGGTGTAACCTTAAATTATTCCTATATTTGGTTTAATTTTATTTCTCCCATACCTGCATAAAGTACCAAGGCAAATCAGTTTTGCAGCGAGTGGATGCACAGACTAGTGTCAACAATGCGGGTAAATGATGATGTATACAGGAATAGGAAAAGTCACAAACTTCGCTGTTCAATATAGAAAATTGTACAAGCTCTTCTCGATGACCAGTGCACATGTAGATTTGACAGCAAAATAGTGCAGAGAATTCCAATCGTCGATGACAGGCTCGGGGAAAAAATGATCATTAGCTTGAACCCCCAATTAAAGATTTTTGAAGACTTCCAGGTCATGACCACGAGCCCTTGCAGTGATAAGGTTGAAAAACGATTCTGCATCACAGGGAATAAGGGAATGAAAAATTCTACATATGGCTAGTGGACAGTACGGGAAAAAGTACGTTAGCGAATTTAGAGGGCTGGAATTGCTTGAAATCACGCTTCGTTATTTAGCGATAGGTGACAGTTATGCATCTCTGCAGTGGCGGGCACAGTTAATCGATTCCGCTCGATTAGTCGTGCGATTCCTACGTGTGCAGGACTCGCGCAATTATTTTGCTAAGTGACTGCTCAATTAAATGTGCTCGATGAGCAAAAAACTAGACAATTTTTCTTTTCACTCTTTCAACGATTGAGGTAATTGCACTGAATGAAAGTATGACATCTGAGATCATGGAAAACTAGGAGAAGATAGAGTTACGTTTTGACGCGACTTTTTCATTCCCACACAACAGCAAATCTCCATGGGAGTCCTGTGGGAGTTCCACACATCGCAGGAATGTGTCATTATATGCATTAGCACTGAATATGCTCATATAGTAGACGATTAATACGATCATACATGCTGTCAAGGATAAGGACGTCCCTTTGATATTATATCTCCGCAGTGAAAGAATGCAAAGTCATGGATAAAAATATTAATACCTGATTTGCATTTAATATATACGCTATGAATTTAACCCGGTAAAAATTGCACCCGGAAGAAACGTCAAATGCCTATTGCGATTTTCGATGAAATATGGTTGATATAGACCAAAAGAATCAAAATTGGAAAATGCAAATACTGGGTTGCAAATAGCGTCGACTAAACGATAGTCGTCGCATGTCGAAGTCTGTCCCCGTCTTAAAGACACATTGGCATTGTGGCCATCTTCAGGGTTGTGCTATAAAGTGAGGTATGCAATCGGAGAGTACTGGTAAATTTGCAATAGATTCCCAGGACTCTTATACATTTCTTGCAACTTTTTCAGTGTTTCTGAATTGTAATCGCCCTACTCTGGTCTCAAGCATTCTAACCGAGAATCGCATTAAATTATGGCGTAGAAGTAATATTAATGTATAAATAGGCAAGGTGTCTGCCACAGTTTCAGTAGAAATATCGGATTCATAATGAAACTAATGTTCTAGAAAATTAAGGCAATACGTCAACCAGACTAAGTGCAAACTTCTACGCCATAGCTAAACTAAAATCTCAAAATATTCTGAATTGCGCGATTTACGATTAATCGTGCACTGAGTCGATTCGGAATCGCTCCGGCCACTGTCTCTAGGACGCTTGTATCTAGATCTTGCGTTGTTTTTTAATGTCTGAACATTCTTCTTCTCGCTCAAGTATATTGATCGGATGATCTTAATTCTTTCTGGCGGCTGCCAAATCGAAACCCGGGATAGCCATAGAGTCAGCCGCCTTTTGTAGAACTGAATCCCTTACATTTCTATTCTTGTACTCCAAAGGTCCGGGATCCCATAGACAGAAATGTTTCGAATATTCTTCAATCAATTTGAAAGTCTTGTTGTCGTCCCCGCGATCCATGGCACTATTGTGATTTGTAAGAAATGTTTCTGAGAACGTCACACAACCACAGATAATTCGGAAAATTTTGCGGTGTCAGAATTGCATAGTCAGAATGCACACGACGGTGTCAAACTTGGAATGCAGCCAATGCGAGTTCAGCATGAAAGGAGGAGACGAATATGAGGTATTGAGTAGTAACCCCATCCCAGGCGCAAGTCCAAAATGCGAAATGCTGAGTCATCCCCCCCTCTGGAAGGAAGTCGCCAAGGATGTGCTGGGAGGAATGGGTCCGAGAGGAGGAAACGGGTCCCTTGCCCCCCCTCTGGAAGGCAGGAAGGAAGGACCTGTGAGGCAAGGGATGGGAAGGAAGGTGATGTGTGAGGGATAGAGTTGGAAAAGGGTGGGTGTTTGGGATGAGAAAAGTTGGAAATCGTCATGAAGGAGGGTTTGGATGTGAAAGTGGAGTTTAGATGTGGAATCTGCGTGAAATGTTGGGTGAGGAAGGAAGGCGGGAGGAGTTTTCCTGAGAGGCAAGGGGTGGAGCGGTAGAGTTGGAAAAAGGCGGGTGTTGGATGTTTTGGGATGAGAAAGTCCATGTTTCGTCATGAAGGAGGGTTCGGATGGGAAAACGGAGGCCATATTCGGACTCTACGTGAAATGTTGGGTTAGAAATGATGTTTCCAGCGACATCGGAGAGAAAAAGTTTTGAAGACGTCCCCCCTCCTGTCAGACTTCCAACTTTGGTGGTAGAGATGGTAGAAAGTCGTGCAATATCTCATTTGAAAGCTGAGAATGAGAAAAATGCAGTGGAAGGCTCAGTTGGGTCAAATTTTCTTGGGTTGAGGGAGGAAAATGGCAGGAAAACGTCAGAGTTGGAAAGTCGGGTGTTGGATGTTTTGGGATGAGAAAGTCCATTTTTCGGCAGGAAGGAGTGCTCGGATGGGAAAATGGAGTGCAAATTCGGACGTTTTGGCCAATGTTGGGTCTAGGAACTTCTTCCCAGCTCAATCGGCGAGAAAAAGTTCTGACCCACCCCCCTCGGCAGCGATCTTCCAACTTTGGTTCCAGAGATCGTAGAAAGTCGTGCAATAGCTCGTTTGAAAGCTGGGAGTGAGACAAATTCAGTGGAAAACATGGCTTGTTCCTATCTGCCTTCGTTTAGAGGTGAGACGTTATTGAAAATTTTGGACCTTGGCGAAAAACGACAGAGTTAGAATGTTTACGAAAATGACTCTAGCGGGTGAAGCAAGCCTCGGACGGGAAAACAGAGACCAGATTTAGAATCAGCGTACCGTGTTACACCTGAATGTCATTCATGCTATGTCTCCAAAGTGATAGGAAGAGAGATGACAGAAGCAGTAGAGTTTACGAATGAATTTTGTTCACTACGTTTTCATCGACAAAGTCTTCGTGGTGTGATTGGGGACTACATCATCTCATTTCATCATGAAAAGGCAGACTTAGAATTTGCTATCGCTAAAGGTTACTTCGCTTTCCAACAGCTCATGGACAGTTTGATGAATAAAGATGTGAAAGGACGATTAGTTGCAGAGATTGAATTTGAGAAAGTGACTGATGAACATGCAGGTGAGCGTGTAGTGTTTCATTTTGCATCCTATTCTGCAGAGACGATACATAATCCTAAAGATTTCTATCAGCGACACATGGCGAAAATTACATCTCGACTAGACTCATTTCATGAGCATGGATCCAACTTGCTCTTATGTCGCATAAAACACATTCATATTCAACTCAATGTGCTAAACTAGATTTGACTACAAGATTTGGGAAAAGCATTCATGAGTCAGACGTCCTCGTGCCTCCTTTTCCTTCCGCAACGAAGTCAGGGGAGAAACGGAGGTCTCTGATTGGCTCACATAGTGTCAAATGTGGATTCGCAGGAGACTATAAAAGCAGACGTCTCCCCATTTTCTCTTCATTTCATTCTCTTGACTTGGAAAGCGTGTGTGACTTGCTGAAGCCATTCTCCCCTATCAACTTTGTCTGATCAATCCTGTTTTCAAATTTACAAGTGAGTGTCATGACTGTCTGGCCTAAACCTTACCAACATTTTAGAAGAGAGACGCAGGAGAGTGTGTGGTCGATGATTGTACAAGCTTATTTTGTTGAACCATCACCACCACCACCACCTCCACCACCTAGACGCTTTACCTTTAAGTCTTTTAGGGAATTGAAACTTAATTCGGGTCCTAAGCCCAAGACATTTAATTTACTGGACGATGACGCAGACTTAGACTTTGGTGAAAAGCTTGAAATCCTGTGAACGTCCCAAAAGATCCTTTTAAGGGCCACCTCATATGTCACTGCTAAGCTAACAATTTTCATTTCTCTGATGATCATGAATGTACTTAGTGGTATTCTTTCGTTACAGACTGCCATGGCCATGAATCCTACTCCAACTGCTGCATCACTGAATCCTCAACATCTCGAGCTGTGGAATCCGAAAATTGAAAAGGTAATTCACGGCTATCCTACCTACAAACAACAAGTGCGCTACAACGGTGTTCGACTCTATCTTCAAACGCCGGCGGTATACTTACCAAAAGTGGATACGCAAGTAAATCGTTGCGGTCAAAACCTGAGTATCCCTATTGATAATTGGTTGCGTCAACAGCTTGACATTTTAGGAGACGTTGGGAGGCAGAAGGCTCTTATTCCTACTGAACTATTACAGTTGTGGCCAGAAAAGAAAACTTCTTATTATAAACCTTTGTATCGCGGCACTCGCTGCTATATTTTGCAAAGCAAGTATTGTAAAGTCACTTCAGGAGTGACAGTTGAACAGTCAGTTGAAACAGAATTGTCATCGTTAGGTGCAGGCTCTTATTCCTTTCATATTGAGGTGCCTGCTGTTTATGTGGGACCTCATCAATCTGACGGGAATTTGATTTCTCTCAATTTGCGCATTGATCAAATTCATCATCAACCTGAGTCACCTGTCACCAAACCTAAACGTCGTCGCACATCAAAGAAAGATGGTGTTACCACCAAAGAGAAATCTTAAGTATTGTAATCAGTTAGTATGTAGTGAATGTGGAAAACGCGGTCTTGCGCGTTATGTTCAAATAAAACATTGTAATCATGTTGTATGTATCTTTTGTTAAGTAAAGGACAGACATCCTTGTAAAGTTCCTGCTCAATGTATTATTTTGTAATGAAGTCTTTTTGATATTGTAGGTTGTCATCTTCATAGACAGTGAGGGAACACCCATGCAGGAATTGCGTGCTATTGCAATGAGGGAAAGCGATCAAACTGTTGTTAGTGTATATCATAGATTTGCCTACTGTCCTCCACACAAAGACGAATGGTCACGACGTCATGTGCATGGACTTGATACTTCTATTTTGATTCATATTGGATTTGTAAATGAAACGTATTTGATAAGTGATTTCAAACGGTGGCTGTCAGGTTTTCATATTGTTAAAATATTAGGAAATGATTCTGAACGAGAAGGAACAACACTTCAGTTGCACATTGATAATTTATATTTACCATGTTGGGTAGATCGTGTAAGACAAGACTATCATATGCATTGTGATCAAAAGAAGTTTAGAGATGAAATGATTTTTGACATGGCTATATGTTTCGGTGAGAGACATCACCTGTACAGACCACCATCCCATTGTATTACTAGAAATAAAGCTACCTACATCGCAAAACTCTCTTCACGCTGGCATTGCAGTCTCTATGACGTTTATGAAGTGTATCTATATTATTGTCAACAGCATGGGTCTATGTAAAACATGTTTTTACTCCTTGTGAATGAATGATGATCATTTTATGAAGTGTATTCTGTACTTGTGAATTTTGTCTGGTGTTGAATAAACTTACAGTGGAACATGATTGTTATTTCTGTTTTATTCATAGTGGAAGTCATTGAAGCAATGTGAAATCTATAGTCACAACGTTTATGATGGCGCATCGTACCTTAAGCAACCACATGTGTCATTTGACACTTGATCAACAAGGATTCGATGGATTTTTACAAGATTGGAAACTTACATTTAAAATGAAGATGAATGACATGAAAGTAGTGCTCACTGAAAGACTTCCTCTCTTCAAAAGATTGATGGAGAGTTTACAACCTCAAGATGTAAAGGGTAGACTCGTTGCTTATATAGAGTTGAAAATTTTATGGTCGTCATATGGAGAAAATTATGGAGAGAATAGAAGAGAAGTTGGAAGGAAATGCGTACGTTGTTGAACATATCATGATTCAACTGAGTGTGTTTACATCCACGACTTTGTTTGATGCGCGACACATTGTGTAGATGCAATAAAGATTTCTTTTCACTGAGTATTTTGTAATGGTGTATAGAGCAACATGAGTCATTGCGCTTTGTTAGATAAATGAATGCGTCTTTGTTCGAGAAAAGGGGCGTGTCACTCAAGTCTTTGTGAGGACTAGAACGACTTTGTAAGAGGGAAGGTTTCCACCCACGCAGTCAAAAGTTCACGTGCGATAACTCTTTGTCACATAACAAAGACAGGGAAAACGAGAAAAGAAAAACGCATGTGATTGGAGCTAGGTCTGCTTATAAAACGGACGACTGAGCTCATGGCAATCATTTCCGTCCTTGCGCTAACCATGCAGTTGCTCGAAGCCATCAACTTCTCTGCTCTCGCACTGGGTACACTGAACTCCCTTACTTTAGCATCGGGTAAAAATGCTTTCAATCAAAAGATAACTCATCATGGAGAAGCCGTGACCATAAAAACTCCAAGTCATCGGATAGATTATCTAAAGGTTATGTCAACAAAGTATGGACTGGCCGTGTGTGTGCCGTTAGACTATTGGACACGGTTACAATTCAATAATCTTGAAACATTCCTGAAAGAAAATCTCACCATTCCCAAAGAAATTGTTCGACACAATGGGAAGCGGCCACAAGTTCCCATCATGGAAAGACGATACATGTATGTACATATGGATAGACACTGTCTCATCATCCATGAAAAGGAGGGCAGCGAATTCGACTTACTCAATTGCAAACCACTCCCCATTTTGGGAAAAGGATTCTACTCCTTCGAAATTAAAATTCAAACCATCTACATGGGTCCGCGCAGGGACGGAAGGTTGTTTACGTTGAATCCCTATCTTGTCTCCATCACCTTTAAAAATGATGTCCATGTTGATGATGATCAACTACAGTAACACTCTCCACACACTGAGAACGCACCATCGGTCTTTATGAGACCACGGCCTAACGACCACCGTATCAAGAAAGAAAATGTACACTCACCATGCCACACATGAACATGACTCTCTCTCCTTCTTTCTTAGGCATACCCTTCTTCATTCAGGTTTTAATCATGTGGAAAATATCAGCATGGCTTCATGTATCATGGAAAAGTCAGTGTGTTACATTTCATGATACGAAACGTCAACTTCAGATAACTCTAGAACGCTTTCATCTACGAAGGTTGCATCGCGCAATCCTATCCAACTCTTGCCGTGTCATTAACATAGGAGACGGCATTGTATTTATTCGCATTCAAGAGATGATTCTACATAATGATCACTGCTACACTGTGATTCCAAAACCCTCATGGGAAAAGTATAAAAGGGAAGTTCACTCAACCCTCATGTCATTTGTGAGTCATGCTCCCCATTCGCATCATCAACGCCATGCGCGAAATGAATCTCAGAAGAGACATCGATTTAGAACAGTTGCATAACTATCTTCCCGATTCAGTCTATCATCGCGGTCGTCCGCAAATGTTGGTCATTCGCATAAGCAACGGTCGAAGTCTTCAAATCTTTCGCTGCGGCAAAATCCAAGTCCTAGAAAACCTTTCTCATTTCGTGATGCAGTCCATGTGTTACGAAGTCGTCAAGAAAATGCGAACACTCATGCCTCATCTACTCCTCAGTCCCCTGACATTGAAGAATATAGTAGTGTCTGTTCAATTGAAGATGCTAGTGAATCTAGCCAACATTAAAACCAGTAATCATTGTATATTTTATGAAACTGAACTCTTTCCTGCTGCTCTGATTCGGAAGTGGCATCCTGTACATATTGCAGTGTTTCACAACGGACATTGTATCATGACTGGTTTACGTGATATCAGTAAAGTAGCTGACATTGTTAAATCTTTAATGCGCTATCTGTGTGAGTCAGAGTTAATAGAATCGTGTTAATCACATGATGTGTTTTGAATGAGTCATCGCAATGAACTATCGCCCACACTCTTGTCGGTGAAAAGGTCATCAACAAGGTTCATCGCTTTTTGATGAGTCAGTGCTATTTATAGACATGAAATGATGCCCATACACTTGTCGGTGAAAAGGTCACGCTGTCTGACGTGAGGCGCTATCACTTTGTCTGATAAATAGCGCCCACACACACACACACATGTCGGTGAAAACGTCGGGCTGTCTGACGTGAGGCGCCATCGATGTTGAATGACACGCCCACACACGTGTCGGTGAAAAGGTTGAACAAGACTGATTAGATTCGTATGACTGGCGCCTTACCACCTCATGAGTCAGAGCTATTTATAGACATGAGTCAGCAAAGTGGTTGATGTTTCCTAAGCCGAAGAAATTGTCATGATGTTACATTCGCTGGTGAGGATGTTAACTTACAAACTCTAACATGGTTATGACTTCATTTACATTTCACCTATCTTACAAACAGTGATATGGTTATAATTTTATTTCTAACTTTACAATCATCAATTTTAATTCTAACTTTACAATCGTCAACTTTATTTCTATCTTTACAAATAGTGAAGTGATTCTGACTTCATTTACATTTCACCTATCTTACAAACAGCGACATGGTGATAACTTTATTTCTAACTTTACAATCATCAACTTTATTTCTAACCCTACCCATCTTACAAATGATCAAAACTTTTACTTCTGTCTATTGAGTGAGAATCCCATCTTTATGTCAAAAGAAAAACGAGACAGTCTGTACCTGATATGTTATTGAATGAAAGACATTTCATCACAGTCACACATAGTTAATACTGATGGTAGCAGAAAACAAAGTTTTTATGGCTCACATCACCGGAGAAAACAAAGTCACTCATGTGCAGGGAGAAAACAACGTCAGGAAAAACCAGTTGATATGTAAGTCATGATATGAAGTGATCAGGAGTTGGACAAATGTTACAAGGCACTCACTCACAACACCCCATAGAAAACGCCATGGAGTGAAACAGCAAAACATCAACCACAACAGAGAGGAAGCATGCATCATCAGACATCGCCGGACGGAGAAGGAGAAAGTTTCTGTCTCTTGGGTGGAGGTAGATGAGTGTCTGGATGGCCGTACGGTAATGAGTGGTTAGGACTCATCCAGCATCGCTTGTCTTCCCAAGCTGAGAGACCTCGTTTCCTAAACGTCGTTGTTCTGACTTGATGCGACTGTGATTTTAAAATGGTCATTTCTACTTTTTTAATTTTAAGAGAATCTAAATCATCTTGACAGTCCCCATGTGTCATTTTTCTAACGATTGACTTCGAGATGCCTTTCACCCGTTTTATAGAAAGCTCTCAGGATTTTAACTTCATGGAGTACATCTTGGGGCGAAGCAAGATCACCTCCTCTATCTGTTTGCCGGCACACTCATCCTTGAAGCAGGCAAGCTTCGCTTTATTTGTGGTAGAGTAAAGCGGATGGTCAGTGGGATAGTTGGAACTATCAAACTTGGGTGCTAAATATTTTAAAATATCTTCCTGCTTGACTTGGCTCGTGGTTGTCAAAGCTAGGAAGAAGCTGTCTGTATCACCTCCTACTAATTCCACACGTTGGAGAAGTGGACATGTCTTAAACGTGTGGTAAAATAACTTGTACATTTCTAACTAGGAGTGATCCAAGACAGCTTGACCGACATAAATGGGCTTACAAAGTTCTACTTTAGATTTTAACATTTTAAAACCAGTGATGTCTTCGGAAATGACATCATGGTGGCAAAACAACGGCGAGCGACAAAACTTGATACTCGTATTCGGATCAGTTACGATACGATAGTCCATGCGCTTTCTTACATCCTCCATGGTTTTACCAAAGAGGGCATTATTCTTAAATTTAAAGAAGTCCTTTCCGAAAGGATTCTTGGATTCAGCCCGTTTCTTGCTATTAAATTCTATATACGGTTTTAGAAAGGGCTTCTGCCTAAACTGGATGGCGCGATGGACTTTGTCAAGTTGCATCCCCATTCCCAGATAGAATTTGAGGATGGAATAGTGCACGATGTAATGCTGCTTGTTCAATTGGGTGAGCAAAAACTTCCCAGTGGCTTTATACTTTAAGTCATTTTCCGCCTCATACTGCTTATTGTGTTCTTCCATAAACGGAGAGAACATATCTGGACTGACTATGCCAGATTCGGGTGCGAGAGGAAAATCAACGGTTCTATTCTTAATACAGTCTGGATAGATGAGGTCGACTTCAAATAAATAACCTATGTCGGCCTCATCTCCCAGTGCCATGATGTGTGCAGGATTGGAGAAGTATTCAATGTCATGGGGCTCTACCCATTGGAAGTCAGACTGTGGCAAAGGCTTGGAGAGTGCACTCCCATACAAATTATTTTGGTCTATGTACATTAAATGTGTGGTCGATCCTATGTCTTGGGTGCTGTTGACAACATGCTTGTTGACAAATGTTAAGCCACCCCTAATACCACGTTCAAATAACGTGTACATTTCTGCATCTTGCAGTAGATGAATGCTCTCTTTCGTCATCTTGAAGGCTGACTGATAGGACAGACCCGGCAGACTAACAAAATGGACGGGGTCTAAGGCGTCCTGTTCTAATGTGACTTTCCTAAAAGTCTCAAACACGTCAGCCAACAGATAGACGTCTAATTTTAAGTAGGCAAGCATGTAGTCACCAAAAGTGCGACATCTAAATTCTAACCATGCTTGCTCTGCATGCCTATAATCATCCAGGGAACAGTCCTCACCCGTCAAATCATTTTTAAATTTATCGATGGATGGAAGGGATGTTTCTTTCAATGTATCCATTGAACTAAAATAACTATAAGAAAACGCCCCTTTCCGTCGCATCAGACTGTCACTTATGTTGGGATAGTCTTTCTTTAAATGTTGAGTGAGGGGAAGTGTTTCTAAATTATTAGCCAACGCGGCTAAGGAAGAAGACATAAATTGAAAACTGTCTAGAAACTTTATGTCATAATAGACAGGCTTCCCCTCCTTCGTCTTATCGACTTGGACTTTGGCAGTGATGCACATAAATTTTTCCTTACTTTGTGCAATCACTTTGGATGACCAGGATTTCATTTTACCGAATCCATGTCGAATGATGATGTGAGCATCATAACATTTAAAGTTATGAAAGATGACGGGGAGCGTTCGCCGTTTGAGCCTAAGTTTCATATTGCATTTACTGTATAAAGCAGACCTAAATTTACCACTGAGATGGCAATGGTCCCTCACTTTCTTATGTTGCTGATCATCAAAGGATGAACAGTAGCGGGGACATTCCGTGGTCCAATGAAACTTGATTTTATCGGCTTCTGTGAAGCACATTGGTTTCCTAGTCAGCTCCGTTTCATACCGTTGATGAAAGCGGGCTTTCCTATCTAAAAAATTGAGGAAGTTTTCAACGCACTCCTCACCTTGCCGCACATGCATTTTATTTTGGTTCCTATAATATGGATGCCAAACTTCATAACAGGCAATGGCTGCTGGCTCATGACTTAAATCTTCTTGTTCAATATAACATTCAATATCCGCATAGATGGTACATATGGGACTGAGCTCATTGCCGTTTTCTTCATACCTATAAAATTTATCTTTGGGCATGACTTCCATTTGAAGTTTACCCCGAGAGCACCACTCGTAATGCTCTTCAAAATACGGTTTAGATGTGAAACGCCGTGTGCAGCGATCACAGTAGTAGAAATTATCCCTATAGGTTGCTTGATGATGGTATAACTTTGAAATTTTAGGAATGCTACAATAATGCCATTCTGGGTGGCTATCGCTATAGACTAGGAGGAGATTGACAACCCGGTCGAAGTTACTTTGGCGATTATTATACCTAACACCCTTCAGACCTTTTTCCCAGAGATGGACGACAATCTTAATGTTATTCAATTTTTCAAATCGGGCGATGCCTTTAAAATCTAATGTGTTGACATCTAACCCGTCAAACTTAAGCTCATGCTCCCATTCACAATACTTGGTGACTCTTTGACGATGCATACCTATATCATTATAGTGAAGAATGGAGAGGACGGCATACTTGAAACACTGGGACTGACACTCTACATTAATGACAGCCTTTTTGTCAGCCAGTGGTTTGGGAAGGGTGAAACAACCACTCCCTTGTAAATGTTCTAGAAGATTGATTTTGATGTCTACCTTCTCTATCCCATCAAAGACCAGACCGCTGTCTCTTTCATTAAATTTATTTAAGTTGCTGACGGGATAGGTTGCATGTCTCTCTATCCACTCGTTTACATCACCTGTGAGATCAGCAGCACAGGAGGCTATCGTAATGGTCACAGTGGACTCCACTTCTCCCGTGCTACTGTCTACCTTATTGAAACGAGCAGTGAGATAGAACATGCCCTTAAGTAAAAATCTATCTAAGCTCGCCAATATTTGATGAATTAAGCCTATATTATTCATCAAGAAAGGATGAATGTCTTGTACAGCTTCAGAGCTTTCTAACTCATAGTCGCGAACGAGCCTCTCAAGGGAAAGCCTGCTCAGCCTTAGAGTGACGTTGTTGTCTGTGTAAAGCTCAGTGGAATGTGTGTGACAGAGTGTATGCGAAGAAAGAACAAACTCTTTAGGAAAGGTCTTCTGACACGAAGAACAGGAAAAGCCGACGTGCGATGAAGGATGCTTCCTACCTGATGACGTTGGTGGTTGCCTCACACTGCCACAGGAACCGCCTTCGATGTGGACTCGCAAGTTGGTGTTGTTGTAAAACGTGCGTCCACAACCTTCACACTTGGGTCGTTGAGGGATCGGTTGGCGCTTTCCTCCCTTGCAGGCATGGCCAGCGGTGTGACGTCTCACATTGTAGGCTGAGGCGAAGACCCTGTCACACCGCTGGCATCGAAAGTCCTCCTTCCCTTCGGCTTCCATCTCCCTCTCCTCTCCGAATAAATCTCCAAGTCCTCCTGCTCCAACAGTCTCTCCACCGACTTGACGGAGAGGAGAGGGAGGTCGGTCGCTGCAGGTGGTGGTGGCGATGCAGAGATGATGGGACGGGAGGGAACGTCGCCGTCCAGTTAGGCCGCCAGATCTGTTGAGAAAAAGAGAAAAGAGATTAGTAACATGATCAACATTTCAAGTTTGAAGTCTTAACCCCGCCCCTACTTCCCAAACACGGTTACTTACCATCTAATGAATTGATCTCCGGTAGCAACGATGGACGCGGAGGAGGTAGGAGAGGGACACGAGCCGAGGGTGGAAGGGTCCTGGGCTATGGTGTCGGAGGGACGTGGTGGCGAGGAGCAGGGACTGGAGCAGGGACGGGTGCAGGGAGCGGAGCAGGCGGTGGAGGTGGGGCGATGACGATGCCCGAGAGAGGGGTTGCACCTTGGGTGGAGGTAGATGGGCGGGAAGGTAGGTCCGGAAATTCGTCATTAAATCTCCGCTTCGCGGCTTCTTCCCACTTCTCCTTCTTGGCTAAATCTGTAGAGAGGAAAAAGAGATGAGATTAGAGGTTGCGGAGACAACAATGATGGAGAGCAAGCTATACGAATACAGAAGTGCTAAAACATGACATTCCAACTCTCATAGGTGAGGATACTTACACTTTCCGAGCCGCTCGTAAGCTTTTCCAATTGCTCCTTCAGGGACGGGTTTCCCATTTCGAATACATTCATGCACTGAAACGGAAGGAGAGGGTGGTGAGAGATTTACCATAAACACATTACAATGAATTTTTCGAAATGATAGTTTCGGTTTTGAAAATCACGGAGTAGGGAGAGGTTAGGGACTTGATTTTCGTTGAAAATTCATAAGGACATGATTCCTACCCTCATGGTACTATTTAGAGGTTTATGAAAATTAATTCCTGCGTTCAACACACATGCAAACCTAATGGTGTTAGTTAAAGAGTTTTATTAGCACAACCTGCACCTCATCCTTACCCCATCACACAAAAACTTACATTGCTCAATGGTGGCCTTCTCCATCTCGGCGGCAATGCAGTAATTTTCAACTTTTGTAAATTCCATGTCGGACAGTTAGCAGGTAATGAATTGTAAAACTTCAATCACTGAAAAGGAAAGATGAGAATCGTTTCATTTGCCTGGTCAACGTTTATCATGGGAACATTCATTGAAGTGACATCTAATGAATTACATTTCACTCTACTCCATATCATAAAGACTAACCTTCGTCGAATGGCTGAAGTACTCTGACCTAGCGAGAGAAAGCATCACGTTGAGTATGAAGTCGAACGCCCAACATGAGCAACGGCTGAGAGGTTTCGGTCTAACAAACGACGAACAACCCGTGCAATACAATCCCTCTACGGCAGTACCCGCCGTCCCGAAGGAACGCTCGAGCAAAGGAGGTATTACAGCGATGATATGTTTTATGAGCAGAAGCGAATCTCTTGATAGCAAGAGACTACATGAAAACAACCTGATAGCAGGAGCTCACCGACACTCACCTTGTGAAAGATAAATGTGAAGAGCAGAGGTGATACACTGCCTTTTATAAGATTTTCCTAAGCGGTGAATGGATCAGACCTCTCGTCCAATCACAGACGAGCTAGAGTTCCCGATGTGCGCACGCACATTTGTAACGCGTTATTGAAATCGTCCTAGACAAAATGATGTTTAGCAATAGACTCAAGCATGGCACCTGAAGTCAATACATTGAAACATGATGATTGCACGATTCGTTTTCATCAAGAGAGCTTCGGAGGCTTAATACAAGATTACATCTATGAGTTTCAAAGGGAGGAGACAGAATTGGAAGCATGTTTAGACTACACACGAAAAATATTTACGGAGTTGATATCTTATTTCAAAGACATTATCATCAAGGCTCACTTAATTGCACATGTCAATTACAATCATTTTCCACATGGTGAAGAAATGGAAAGTGTTGATTTTCAATTTCCTTCCTACAGACAAGAATATGTTGCTGATGCTTCTGCGTTTTATACACGACATCTGCGGAAGATTATTTCTCGATTGGACAACTTTTGCGGTGGTGGTGATCATTTGCTTCTGAATAAAATAAACCATATTGTCATTGCTATTAGTAAAGTGGGCTTCAATGATGTTAAATCAAAGACCAAATAAAGTATTTTTCATGATACTTGTGTTGTGCTAAACTTTGTAATGCTGTGGTGAACACTGTTTTGCATATAACATTCTAAACTCGCAGTCTCACTGCAGTAGAAAACTGCTTTTAGTAAACCTGATGAAGCTAATCTAACAGTCATGGAGTTTGAATTTTCTAATAGGGAAACATTTGGCAACTGTCTCCAATAAAACTTTCTAACACTGTGAAAGTAAGCTACAAGACAATCTACACTGTGCAGTAAAACCTTTTCGATAAAACTTTCTAGTGCTGTGATGAGTTCGGTCAGTCATACAACTTCAATGATCAAACTTTATTTTCACAAACGTGCGTCGCGGTAAAAACTAGTTGACTACACTAACGCTTGCATTTCATGACATGTGTGTTTCATAAAACGTCATGATCAAACTTTTCTAACTATACATCAACCTGTGTTGCAGTAAAACTTTTACAAACCATGATACACTTTCTGACTAGACTTATGAATACAACTTCAATGATCAAACTTTATTTTCACAAACGTGTGTCACAGTAAACTATTTGACTACACTAACTTTGCAAACCATGATACACTTTCTGACTAGACTTACGAATAAACGTCGATGACCAAACTTTACTTTTACAAACGTGTGTCGTAGTAAAATTATTTGACTACACTAGCGCTTACATTTTATGACATGTGTGTTTCATAAAACGCCATGATCAAACTTTCTAACTATACATCAACCTGTGCTGCAGTAAAACTTTTGTACAACACTGACAAGAGCTTGTTCACTAGCGAAGAGAGAAATCTGTGATGTGTTGCGTGTGGCGCAAGGGTGGCCTCCCATTTCATTCCATTCATCATTTTTCTTCCCCTCTGCATTCCATATCGGAAGATATGTGGCGGGCTTGGGACCGCTTTAGCTGCATTAAAAGGTTGGCCCTTAAAAGAGCCCATGGGTCGTTCTCCGTTCACCGACACTCCTCTCACTTCTGCAAAAACTCTGAAAGGAAAAAGAATAGGAGATTAGAGGCAGCACGGAAATGATCATGTTGAGGAAACTTACTGGGCACCTTCTTCCGAACTTTTCGGACGACGAAGTCTTCAAGCTCTCCGGTGATGTCCATATTCATATGGAGACACCGGACTCCGTCGCCCTCATAGCATTGTTGGGTCACGTTGGGGTCATCGGTGATGGTTGGGACGTCGCATACATTATTTTGGAAGAGGGGAAGATGGACTTCATACACTCTTCTTTTTCTACTCTCTAAACGCTCATGCAGTCGCTCAACTTCACCCGCCAACCTCTTATTTATACCCCTCACCTCCTCCGTCTCCTTCACCACGCTTCGCATCCGCTCTATCTCTTCATCCTTCCTCGACAAACTCGCCTGCAAACTCTCCACCAAACCTGCCTTCCTCATCAACTCGCTCCTTTCCGCCATCCATTCCTTCTCCTTCTTTCTCATGCTCTCCAACTCTTCCCTCGTTGCCCTATACCCCTCAACCTTCACCGTCAGCTCTTCATTCTCCTTCAAAACTTTTCTATTGACACTTTCCAACCCCATCATACGATCCTTCAACCTCACAAACGCCTCCGTATCATACCCCTCTTCCCGCTGTGGCGATGACGCTGCCATCGGCTTACCCACTTCCTTCCCCTCCCCTCCAGATCACCGATATCCCCAAACAAATCCTCAATCATCTTTTCCAAATCAACATCAACCTTCTTCATTTTCGCTCTCAACTCAACTTCCTCACTCGAACTTTCATCACTCGCCTTCTTCACCACTTTCTCCCCAACCACGTCCTCAATCGTTGCCACAACCTTCCTCACCTTTTCCCTTTCCAACAACTCTCCCTCAAACCACGTCTTGAACCCTGCCATAGCTATATTCCCACTCGGACACTCGCTATGACTCTTAATAAAAGTCTCCTCATTCCCTTCCCCGCATACCACCTGATGATGTACGCACACTCTCAACAACACCTCTCTCATATGCGCGCCCACCGTCCCCTCTTTGATATGCTTCTTGAGCTCGCTGCCTCTGGCAATCTTGCCGCAACTACATTTGCCAACTAGCATCTTGGCGTTGCCCGATTTCGTCATTATGATTCTGTAAAGATAGGGTAAAAAAAAATTGATGGCAAGTGTTCATAGCATACTACTTGCATATATGTATTGAAAGACATTTGATAGCAGTCGTCTAGGCGTTAGGCTCTTGAATCCGTTACAGGCATTACTCAGAGGGGATCTTATCCCAGCTCCAAGGCCTCGAACCACAAATCCAACCTCGGACGGACAGAGCGTGCGCCATATAACTGTGTTGGTATTCGGGCCACAGTTTTGACATGAAAACCGGCGGAGTTATTTACAAGAGGAAACGACCCAAGTCACAGAGACTCATAAACGACTGCTTTTTATTCAAAAACTTTAATTATCATCATTAAACATGAATTTAAATTTTTCAGTATTTTAGTACTACTCATAAAGCGTTTATAAGTAGTCTGTCACCTACAGCACAGCAAGAGCAGTCGAATGTTTTTTGAATCAAGTCTAAAGGACTTGTAGAAGCAAAGTTATAGCCGTTTGAAGATTTCGGCCTACTATCATCAAATGGTCAGTCATGCTATACTGACTAACCTATAAGTCTGACACCTTAGCTGATATCAGCAATGGAAAGTCAGAAGTCCGATATCGGAACTCAAGAGAAACGACTTACCTGTAGTCAGTTTCTCAACTTAGTGAAATTCCTCTCCCGATCCCGTTCTTATATACCCTGTGAATATGCAATCGGTAATCCATGCTGGGGGGTCAAAAAACAGTATTTGTCACAAATTTGACGCTGATTCTAAATCTGGTCTCTGTTTTCCCGTCCGAGGCTTGCTTCACCCGCTAGAGTCATTTTCGTAAACATTCTAACTCTGTCGTTTTTCGCCAAGGTCCAAAATTTTCAATAACGTCTCACCTCTAAACGAAGGCAGATAGGAACAAACCATGTTTTCCACTGAATTTGTCTAACTCCCAGCTTTCAAACGAGCTATTGCACGACTTTCTACGATCTCTGGAACCAAAGTTGGAAGATCGCTGCCGAGGGGGGTGGGTCAGAACTTTTTCTCGCCGATTGAGCTGGGAAGAAGTTCCTAGACCCAACATTGGCCAAAACGTCCGAATTTGCACTCCATTTCCCATCCGAGCACTTCTTCCTGCCGAAAAATGGACTTTCTCATCCCAAAACATCCAACACCTGACTTTTCCAACTCTGACGTTTTCCTGCCATTTTCCTCCCTTAACCCAAGAAAATTTGACCCAACTGAGCCTTCCACTGCATTTTTCTCACTTTTAGCTTTCAAATGAGCTATTGCACGACTTTCTACCATCTCTACCACCAAAGTTGGAAGTCTGACAGGAGGGGGGGACGTCTTCAAAACTTTTTCTCTCCGATGTCGCTGGAAACATCCTTCGTAACCCAACATTTCACGTAGAGTCCGAATATGGCCTCCGTTTTCCCATCCGAACCCTCCTTCATGACGAAACATGGACTTTCTCATCCCAAAACATCCAACACCCGCCTTTTTCCAACTCTACCGCTCCACCCCTTGCCTCTCAGGAAAACTCCTCCCGCCTTCCTTCCTCACCCAACATTTCACGCAGATTCCACATCTAAACTCCACTTTCACATCCAAACCCTCCTTCATGACGATTTCCAACTTTTCTCATCCCAAACACCCACCCTTTTCCAACTCCATCCCTCACACATAACCTTCCTCCCATCCCTTGCCTCACAAGTCCTTCCTTCCTGCTTTCCACAGGGGAGGGTAGGGACCCGTTTCCTACTCTCAGACCCATTCCTCCCAGCGCATCCTTGGCGACTTCCTTCCAGAGGGGGGATGACTCAGCATTTCGCATTTTGGACTTGCGCCTGGGATGGGTTTACTACTGTATTGACGTCAACTTTTAATGAGATTTCAGTGATCGCAAAGTAGACTGCCTTTTCACTCAATTTTCTGGCAGGCCGTTGATGATCTGAAGATATGTAAGTCAGACACTGGACGGTTTCCATGAAATCATTCGCTGGAATATCATCAAGTGACCGTCAGTAGATGACCTCGTGTAAACGCATAACTACACAAATAAGACGGCGTTGGACCTTTTCAATCAAGACAATGTCTTGTGCACCAACACACGTGCACCGAACTTGAGTGGAGACATGCGTAGGACTTGTCATCAAGATCACGTATATAGGCATATCAGGACATCGCAAGAAAATCAGTATCACGAGACACAAAAACTAAAAGTATAGCGGAAAGTGACATAGTACAAGAGCTACTGACGCTTTCTCCCCAAATTTGCGCACGAGTTTCTTATTAGTTTAATTTGTAGATTGTCATCCAACATCAGCAAAACGACAATAACTTCAGATGTGCTTCCTGTCGTCTTGGAAGCTAGAGCGTCAAAGATTGCAAAATTCATTTGTTTATGTATAGATCCATGCACTTCCGAGTTTGGTGCACTAAACAACATAATTATCTTTCATTACGTCGATCTTCCATCAACGTACCATTCATTTGACAGCTCAAAATGAGATTTGTCATTTTTATGATTACATTGTATGATTGCAATTTTAGGGTAGACATCTACCACAGCAACTAGAATTACGATACGTCTGACATTGCCTAGCTTGGCTAAATTTCTGTTGAAGTTAATGAAAGCGTCATGATAGCGAGTTTTATCTATTTATTTAAACAAAGATACTTTTCTGTTTAAAAAAGATATTCACAGAATTTCTTTTAGTTTCAACACGGTTTCAGTAATTGATTCTTCTTGAGATATTGCAGCGTTTACTTAGATCGGTGCCTGACTGAAGATTTGAAAAGGCCATCAGCAAACATCTATTGTGCGTAATTTAGCTATGATGCAATGTGGAAAAAAGAAGGTAAAAGAAGGTAAGGAAGAAGGATATATTGCCTTTCATATGACAGCCTGCGCCGACGATTTAAGCTGATCATTTGAAAGGTAATATATATGCATTGTTACTGAACCTAAAATCTATCACATCAAAAATCCAAGATGTTGATCTGTAAAAGACTCAAATCTATGATGATTTTCTACATAGCCCATGCAGCTCAGAATATTAAAGTATGTTAAGCTTGAGATATCTACGAGTCCAAATCGTGAACCATAGGAATCACCTCAATGCCATTTTCACTGGGAGTGTGGCGATGAACGGTGAAGTGCTCCTACCTCAATGGTATTACATAGCAAATTAGACGGCCTTAATTCTGCAATTAAGGCCGTCTAATTTGGAATTGGAGATTTATAAGCAACTTTCATAGAAAAATGACAGGTGAAGTATCGGCTGACAGACCTACTTACTCAGCAATAATATGTGTCTCGTAATGATGTTATCTGCATCAATGCACGTCTAAGATATTTTATAATTCATCTAAGCATAAAATTTCTACATTTTGCCGGACAATATTGTTCGGGAAATGCTATGCAATTCCTATGAAAGAAAAAAGCCCAATATATGTCCGCTACCAAAGATATTTCAGCGATTCATTGACCACATTAAATTAAGGATTGCCGTTGCATGCTATAGTGTAACGAATTCAATGCTAATTTCCCCATGACCAAATAATGGAATCATTTATGTTTCTTACGTTTCCATTTATCCGCCATTTGGATCAACCCATTGTCTATTGATATCAATGCTTTGAATTGAATCAGTACATTCAAGTGCGTAGATGACTTGAAAGAAAAGCATGAAAACATTCATTTGGGTCCTGAGATCATATGACTTCGCATGCGAAATTACATTAGCAGAGATTCGAGTCAGTGTACCATATACGCTCATAATGAGCGAGATTTTTTCGCAAATGCTTCGTCCTCTGGTAAATTTCATGCATGATATCAGTATCCTGCGAACATCCTAGCCTAAATTTTGATTGAAATCTGAAATCGCAGCAATGGTTGTTGAATTAACTACTTTAGCCGCATGTTGTAATGTCCATGAATGATGAAAAATCCCTTTTCTCAAATCCTTCCATGAACATTAACATTCCGGAGGAAAATATTGACAAATCTATCCTGTCATTTTCACTAGAGGTTGTGTCAGTTGTTATCCATCAATGAAATTCACACTATAAACATATTCCCCCTTCTTACCCAGTCACCATTTTTTTAAATGTAGTAGATGGACCTAAGAAAGTATAAATAAGCAAACGAGTGAAAGTATAAGAAATCATATTCTCTTTTAATTACCATTGTTTTCACGGCACAGAGTTACGTTGCTTTTCCTACTTATGTTGACTTATCATTGCTAAATACAGCCTGGGAAGTTGTGATCAATGTGACATGAAACCTACACTTCTAGGAATTTGAATTTTGATGTTCTATGTCATATTGAAGCATAATGTCATCATTTTGAACATAGTCCGAGCCATTAACTTGGATGAATTATAATAGGAATATTGTCATAGTTTTATCGGACAAATAATGCAGATATCCTCCTGACGCGTCCTCGGATAATCTGTATTACTGCCCTCTAACCTATGACAATATTCCTATGTTAGAAATCTCGGTTAGCATATACGTATATTTCCATGTGTATTTATAGCACTTGCTGCCTAGTCCATTTCAATTACGCACAATAGTATTAACATAGATTTTTTCGGGCAACAATTTAATATTGCAGTTCAGACGGCTGAGAGCCGTCATCTGAAGAGGTCTGAAGTGATGAAATAGCATGCTAGAAACTAAAGCGATCAGCAAGAATGACCGAAATACATCATACACGCAAGTGGTTTGTCGGAATTTATCCGCTTACACTTGTCGGAATGCAATTGAAGTAAGAAGTCGATTGAAGTAAAGTTAAGAATTGTCTATCGCAATGACAATCTTCTACTCAAAACCATCAGAAAGCAAAATCTGATGTGCCTAGAGAACTTCTGTGAATGTCTTTTTTAAACAGAAAAGTATCTTTGTTTAAATAAATAAATAAAACTCGCTATCATGACGCTTTCATTAACTTCAACAGAAATTTATCCAAGCGAGGCAATGCCAGAAATATCGCATTTCTAGTTGCTGTGGTAGATATCTACCCTAAAAGTGCAATCATATACTGTAACCCTAAAGATGACAAATCTCACCAAATGAATGTTAGATAATCACGGTATTTAGTGTACTAAACTCGGAAGTGCATGGATCTACATATGTTGCATTTATTATATATATATATATATATATATGTAAATTATATAGAACATTTATATATATAAATATTCGTAAATTTAGGCAGCAAATTATTTTTGAGACATGTATTGCAGAAAAGCAAATCGCAATCAGTTTTAGATAACTTAAGGTAATATTTTTCAGATGATCGATAAATTGATTTCACTTCGGAACTAGAAAACTTAAAAGCGACTTTAGTTTTCTGAAATTGCTGAGGCTTTGCTCATCAAAAGCCTACAACCCCAGCTCAATCGGCAAGATCAAGGCTTTATCCTTATTTAAACTTTATCCTTATTCTTCTTTAGATTTCTTTATAGTTTTAGTAGATATCCTTCTATTAACTTTGGTAGTGTATCATTAGCTATCTTTGTATATATTTCAGGACATTGATTTTTCAAGTACCTAATATGTAGTTTGAAATTTGTTTCCTACTTAAATGTATTATGTCCTAATTATTTCACTCCCTGATGATGGATAGTGTAAATATCCGAAGCGCCGGTATAAATATTTTTGCAGTGAAATGGTTTTCTAAAGTCGCTTTTAAGTTTTCTAGTTCCGAAGTGAAATCAATTTATCGATCATTTGAAAAATATTACCTTAAGTTATCTAAAATTGATTGCGATTTGCTTTTCTGCAATACATGTCTCAAAAATAATTTGCTGTCTAAATTTACGAATTTTAAGTTACATGATTCTGCAGCACGCAATGAAAAGGATACAGTATCATGGGTGTTGCGTGAGCTAGTGCCCTCTGTGAGCCTGAAAGATATCATTCACATCGATTATGAATTACTGAAAATCGATGACATAGCCGACCATGAAAGATGAATTCCCAAAATCACCTGTGGAATCTTTCAAAGACTTGCTGGAATATCACCCTTCTTAGGATCGTTTGCAATAAATAATGACGATCAATCACGCAACAAACTCGAACATAAATTAGTGGTCACAAGATCAATTTTCATCGATTTATTTCATGTCGCCTGCAGGTTTGTCAAGGGTTCAATTTCATTCATATTCAAACAGATGACATCTTTCAAGTGGATCTTTCTCTGAGTGAAAAATTTAGGTTATGCGGCATTTACTTTTCTCAAAATAACGATAGAGAAATCCTGAACTAGACCCGCTGTCAGAGTCCAGACTGATGCCATTCTAGTTTTGCGGTGTCCTCTCTAGACCTAGAGAGGACAACTGCATAGATATTTAATCTCTATGGGTATATCCTACGTATTCCGGCAGCCAGAATGAGCTTCTGCAGAGAACGAGACCAAAAATGTGACTTTCACACAGTGATGTATGCCTACGCCTTATAGTGCCTATGCCTACTTTACTACGAATCTGTGCATCTGCCGAGTTTTACCCGGTTCCTCTTCCTGTCCAGCAGGATCAAAGAGAAACACATGTAAATATAATCGGAACCAATTTGAAGCTTTTAGTAGAATGCAATTTTCTATGGTTTCTCTGACTGATTAAGTGAGAAGCACCAAGTCTAACGCCGTAATTTCTGACATGGAATGTCTTCATGTCATTTCCTCGCATGTTCTTGCTCCTTGTTCTATGAATCGGAGGCAATTCAGATTTAGAAAACCTCCTAATGTCGGCAAAAACAACAGTTTGGCGATTTTTAGCCAAATTAAATCGCATTCTAACATACATCACCCATCAGAAACTTGATAGCAGCACATACACGTGATAGGAAAAGACCTGAGGACATGTCAAAAATTATGGTTCTAGAATTGGTGCTTCTTATCAAATCAGAGAAAACATGGGAAATCTCATTTTAAGATTCAATCCGCTTCGCAGCGGACATGCCTTTTCTTTGATCCGGTGAGATGAAGATAGAACTTAGCAGAGGGACAGATTAGTAGTAGTAGCCATAGGCATAGAGTAGGGACATATAGGTAGGCCTATAGTGTCGACTCACAAAAGTATCTGTATACAGTAGAAATTTTTATATCAAAAGATTCAGTTTTTTGCGGAGATTACGTTCCCGTGGTCCAAAAAATTATTTGAGCAGTTTTGAAAAAGTCAAAATTTTGCAATTTATATACTACCGAAATGACTCGACTACATAAGTAACATGAAACACGTCGGATATCAAAAGGAATGAATATTTGCTAATAAGCATCCTAACTAAGCCTAAGCGGAAATCAAGCTGATTATCAAGGGAATTTCATGATCCGTATTATAATGGAGGTCTTCATGAAAAAGTCGCGATATTATTCGTGCATTCTTGGCAAAAATTTTAACTTTTTAATTCAATCTTCACCGGCATGATTTTATGACTCACTAGATTCATGTTTCATTTCTTGAATCTGAATAGTGATGTGGACCCATTTACATCTTTCAAAGTTAATTGAAATCATTGTCTTTGATTATGTGATTTTGCTCTGTCAGTGGCAGGTTGCCTGTGACATGATCACGCTTAAGAAAATACTCTTGAGGTTCATGAAAGTAATAGCAACCTATCGAATTGCAAATTTAGCAAACATTGACTCTCCAAGGCTGTCATGACACTGAGAATCTGCAAAATACGCATCATTCCTTCTGCATTACAATTATGATCACTCAATTCCGTGGTAATTTCTTCAAAACTGCAAAAATTTGCATCTTTCAAATTTGGTGACAATACCCAATTGAATTCACCTCGAGTATACATTTAACAAAATCGAAACTGTATACACATTGGGGATTTAATAAATATGGAATTTACCACTCTACCTAATATACTTACTCTATGGGCATAGGTGAACATCATTGGCTGAAAGTCTCATTTACGGCCTCATTCCATGCGGAAATTTCCTCTGATGAACTGATATATCACTATTCTGATTATGGACCGTATGTGTCTGAATGAATGGACAGGACTAGGGCCTGCCCTGAATGTTCCCAACAAAACGGTATTGCACCAGGTCGGGCGTAAAAATTCTGTCACTTTTGCAAGTCTGTCCAACGACAAACAATAAGCCTGTTCCGATGTGTCATCACCAGTGACACCACTTGAAATGGGAAGATGTTTGAGAATTGACATTTATATTTTTGAATTTGCGAATCCGAGCATTTGAATTATCTTATACGATGTTCTGAAATTAGGAAATGCACTGTCTTAGGATGATTTGAAATTAACACATTCGATGTTTTAGATTAGCGTATCCATTAATTGGAGCGATTTTGAAAATGTGCTTTAAAGCCTATTTCTGCATATGAAATTCGAAATTGAGTTTGAGCTATAATTAAAAGTTCATTGTTGCTTGATTGGAGATGCAAGACTTTTCCTGAAGGTAATTCTGATTATGGCAATGGTAATATTCTCAGGAACTGAATACCTACAGCAAGCGATGCCAATTTGTGACTTATTCCTTCCCTTTCTGAGCAAGGTTTTTGAACGTGATCACATTTCAGTCCCCTCGTTAAGCCATAACCTGAACCTGAATCAATTTGGCTATAATTTTCTTCTGGCTTTGGTGGCTGTACAAATGCACTTCTCTCCATTCACCTCTCCATCCTTCAACATATTTCACTCGAGTCTGCCAACTGAACCCGAGTTCTGGCCTTCGATTTCAGCAAGGCTTTCGATTGTCTACGCCACACTCTCATCTTAAAGTCTCTTAGCCAGAATTTTGATTGTCATCTTCATATCATTCAGCTGATCAAATGTTTCTTATGCGATTGCATTCAATCTGTTTCTGTTATTGACTATATGACACCATGGAAGTCCATGTCTAGTGGTGTCCCGCACGGATCTGTTCTCGGACCCACTCTTTTTGTTCTATTGATTGATGATTTACCTATCTTTTGCAATGCTGACATTATCTCCTACGCTGATGATATCACCTTGGTTCACCCCACGAACGAAGATGATTTAGTCAATACTCAGGATCTTGTTGACAGGTTTGTTCCTTGAGCTGAAGATAGAAAATTACCATCACTGTCCAAAAAACCAAAAGTATGACTGTTAGTAGGAACTTTCACAATGATCGCAGTCCGACTGTCATCGTCAACAGCACCCCTATTGAAGAAGTTCAACATTTAAAAATTTTAAGTGTGATTTTTCTTATGATTTGAATTGGAATGCCCACTTTACGGATATGTATAACAGATGCAATCGCTCATTATCCCTCGTCAAGCGTCTCAAATGCAATAGTAATCATTCCTCCATCATCTGGCAAGCGTATATGGGTCTTGTTTTCTGTCACATGGAGAATGCGTGGCCTGTTACTTGCGACATCAGCGGCACCATGTTTAAAAAACTTGAAAAGTCAGACTGCATTGTTAGGCGTTGACCCCGGACATCAAAAGGCCTTCCTTAAGCAGCATGTTCAATAAAATTTGTATAAAACTGATAGAAAAAATTGCCAGAGACAAATGCCATCATCCTCTGTCTCAATTCTTCATTATTCGGCGTGAGAGTTGCTCAGATGTTAGACATCTGCGTGTTTTACTATCAAAGAAAAGGAGACTTCATTTGTACAGCAACTCGTTTGTAAAATTTTCTAGATGCACGTGATGTTTATTGTTATGCCTATTTGCCCTGTCATACACCGCTTGTTGTATTGACCATTAAGGAATTCCTATTATTATTGTGTTTAAAAGTTAAGTTAAGCCATGGATAATCAAGCATTTCAGCATTGAGTTTCAATTTTTTCTCACTTTATCCTGTTTCCTACAATTTTCTTCAATTATGCTCGCTTTATATGTCGGTCTCAATAGCA
Organism: Prostheceraeus crozeri; assembly: GCA_907163375.1. Classification (NCBI taxonomy): domain Eukaryota; kingdom Metazoa; phylum Platyhelminthes; order Polycladida; family Euryleptidae; genus Prostheceraeus; species Prostheceraeus crozeri. Next base: position 406,425 of record CAJQUW010015728.1, read on the forward strand.
ACAAACATGTCTATGGGAAACTACGAAAATGGGAAAACATCAAATCGCTCGAGCGCTAAAAGGACACAAGGGTGTGTAGGACAAATTGCAGATGTCATAGGATATGTCAAATGATTGATAAAGTGGACATCCATCCATTACTGAATTTACTTGTATTATCAGATGATGCTCTCAAGGAATCACGTAGCAGCAAGCACTGATAGACCTCATATAATCCGGTGGTTATCAAAAGCAATGCAGTAGGTTCAGATAAACATTTTTCATCATTCATGGTCCTTTGATATGTCTCGATAAGATATTTGATATTCAACTGCCAATGGTTGGTACAATTGATTCGTTTGAAGTGTCATTCATGAATTTATGATAAGAAACAATTTTGACAAAATCACCGAAGCCTGCTGGTACGCGAAATGATATTCGGATAATATGACACTAAATGGCGGTTATTGTCATTCGAGCATCAATATTAGAACATTTGATAGACAAGTGATGCTGGAGAAATGAAAATTTGAAACATTCCTATTCAGGCATTTGAACAGCCTTCATAATTAATTTGTGACATTTAAGTACTTCTTTGCGGTTGACATAAATTTCAGGTCACTTTAAGCTATCAGCCTTTTATTTCACGATAAGCACCGCGCCATTTCATATTTGCTTTTATCTCTCCGATCTCCAGAAAACATTTTTATGGAAGCAGACACTTAAGGATGCTATTTACCCTTGGTGCTCTCAAGCCAGACTAATCGCTATACGCTGTTGAATGATAAAATGTTTGAAAATATTTAGTTGACAATGTGAGTTTCACAGATATTTCAAATTTGATGAATTGATTCCAGCTCATAATTAATGCTCGAAATTATTTCGATTCTTCGAAATGCTCCCGCGCTACAGATTGGGCTACTGGTGGCGTTTCGTTGCGCTTAACAATATGAGTATTAGAACTGTTAGTCACTCATTGATTAGAGTTTGACACACCTACATGTATGCATTGGTTTGAATCAAGTTACTACTAAAATAAAGTCGTCCGTTGTCCTGATAGTCTACGTATGTCATAATATAGGTCATAATATAAGTCAGGGTTGAATCCGCGTCCACCATTTTTTAGACCTGACCTGGAGGACTGAACGGTTCTAAAACTTAGATTAGAATATAAACATCTTGAGTTGGTTTCTATCACGGGCAACTGGAATATCTGTGAACTGATCACAGATTTCCAGGCAACCACTCATGTTCGAGAATTAAATGCAAGTCCCCAAATAGAAAACTTATCACAATTACCATATCGTATTAAAGTAGTATGTATATAACAAAGTGAAAATGCTCATACATCTTTGCGCAAGATTCCTTGACAGGCTCTATGCTGCTCGTTGAGGAAAGGAAACGAAAACTGTAGACATGGAATGTCTTATCTTTTCCTGAATCCGAAGAGGTAAAAGCTCAATATATTGTCATTATTTGTCATTGAAAGAAAGCGAAACAAAGTTGATGAAACTATATTAAGGAATTTCGAACACTTCTTCGGTGGAAGTTGTTGATCATGTACTTTTTGACGAAATCTGTAGGTATCGAGACGAAATACAGATTGGTCAGTATCAAATGGATCTTGAGGAAGGTGAATGCAGAAATATCAATGAAACCTGTATCACTCAACATACACGTATTTAGAATAGAATGAAAAAATTGTAGCAAAGTGGCAGGTTTTGTCTTCGGAAAACTTCAGCACCATTATCAAATTACTCAAGCGATATTCCATTTCAGGAGTTTTAAAGGTTACAGCAATATAGAATCAATGCGCAATGCTTCGTAATCAATATCATTCAAATAATTGGTAATGAAGATAAGACAAAACGATGTCATTAGTTGCGAGGCCTTTCGCCGATTCTTTTCGGGCAACACTTCGGAACGCGTACAATAAAAGAAAAATCAAGTCATTATATACAGTTAAAATGAAAGAAAGGACGGAGTTGAAGTCACTGCCACGGAAGAGCGAGCGTTAATACAGTTTGCTTCTGGACACATAAAAGCGGCCGCAATGATGCTATCATTGTCGCTTCGAGAAATGGTAGCAACATTGGGTGGCGAGCGCGAACCAGCTGCTTGAAGTAGGAGATCTTGTCGTTGACGCGATCGAACGATGTACACGTCATCGTGTGACGCGTGACCGCGCTTGTCGGTGCTGCTGAAGATCGCCTGCATTTGTCCTTCATCAGCCATTGTGGAAGGTGTTCATCAGCTCGCTTGGCCAACCACTCTCCGTGCGTCCGACGTAACTGTCACCACAGTTACATGTGAATTGGTAAACGATATCGGAGGCACAGGTCGGCGGCAGCGGATCCTTGAGGGTACACGTTGAGGGCAGAACTGTTGGTACACGCATCAAAGAGCACTTATTCAAAAGATCTGTTTCTGCAGTTCAAGAACATTTCGCAGAGGAACATGTAGGGATGGAACAAATGTAGTGTGGAAAGTATTACACGGGCGCTTGCCGAATTGCACGAGAAGAAAAGTGATGGAAGGAATATACATTTCGCGCGTATCTCCATCTATGCTGATGAATGCATAGAGTAATGGTTGCTCGGGGCGAGTGTTACCTGCAAAACTTGATGTTTTAAATTTCCTCCTCCTTAATTTCTATTTAATCTCTCTACTTATGTTATTTCGACTATTAGTATGATTAGTAGTATGATACGTGCACTTTCTTGCATCTGTTTTGCTTCATTTAATTATTGAGTTTTGCTGAGTTTTAATCACTTCTGATTCGCAGTCTGCTAACCAATTTTATTTGCTCCGTCCTGTATATTTTTATTGAAATAGAAAAAAAAGAAAATTTACTTTGATTTTGAATATAATCCGGATGCGAGTCGAAACTACCCATCATTAATCTTAGTTTGTAAACGGAGTACCTTCAACCAGAAAAATATGTCATTTTGGTATGACTGCATTCTGTAATCACCTATGTTCACATTGTTCACATTTCTCGAAATGCTGAATGTTGAAAAAATAGTTTATAGTGAAAAGTCTCTCCCACTGTTTTTATCCACTTGTTATTCAATATAAAAGTATAGGATACACAGGCACTATACTCACTATATACACAGTCAATTATGTTAAAAAAATATTGTATATGATATGAATTGGGCTACATCACTCTTTGATACAATATACGTATATACTGTACAAAGCATATTACTTGTCAGGTCAATTGTCAATTTCATTCTACTAATTTCATCCTATTTTCCTACCTACTCAGTCAGTAATAGGCTTTGAGATTTCGAAAGCATTTCATTAGATAGTACGTGAATTTCTAAGGTAATCTGGTAACATTCTATGATTTCGTGGTTATTTCGGATTTCCCTTTGTACAAAAGGACATAGAGATTCTATTTTTCTGTTCAGATGTCCAAGTTCCTGACGCTTACAGGATCCGGATGGTAACCTATATCATATGATAATGGTAAATATTTTTCAACTAAATCGTGATTCCGTCCTGGCGTGATTGAATGAAGACAACAAGAGTTCGTTCTACTATTGAACGTTTGCGTGTAACTGGGAGCAGACTGTCACCAGAGCTGGAAAAATTCCACTGAAATTTTTTAATTCCAATTCCGGAGCAGAAATTTCAATTCCAATTCCAATTCTAATTCCAGTCGAAACAGTTCAATTCAATTCCAATTCCATAATAAGATTCAATTCCGATAATTTTATGTCGCGTAGTGTCTTATGTTAATGTATCTAACGTTTGTTCGTTTCAATCTAACCCATGTGCCCTTATCCTATCCTCGTTGTTCCTGTGTGCCGCTCCCAGCGTCGTTCCTATGTGCGTTTTCATGCTCATAGTTCATATTTCTTGTGTACATGTATATATGTAACCGGTCAGCCTACACCATTTTCGTTTCGTAAACGGGACATTCAATATATCGTGAAAAAAAGAAAAGAAAGTTAACGGTCAGCAACGCAAAGAGAGAGAGATGAGATGCGAATAAATCTATTAATAAACTGACAGAAGAAAGAAATTCAATGTGCGAATAACGTGATTGTTGATGAAAGAACAAACGACAATAAAAATGATATCATGAAATCCGATTAATGGTCCATTTTAAAAAAGGAGATCAAAAATTCCGTGATATTCCGTGATTAGAACGAAATGTGGTCGGGTCGAAAGCTAGCAAGCACTGGTTAAAGGAAACTCTTTCCATTTTCAAAAGAAAGTGGTTTTATCGTCAAGTCTCAAAAATTTGTGTAAATTAGAAACGATGAGAAATTGACACAAGAACAACACACACGACATCTTTAGTAGCTGTTAGAACAACTCCGGCCTCTCGTAGTGTAACTTAACTACAGAAGTAACAACAACAACTGCCTACCAGCGAACAGCAACACATCAGCGAGCGCGATTGAAGGTTGACGGTATAAGTGACACTGATATTTATGACATTATTTTGGTAAAAGTGAGTCCGATCGAATTGAAGTGAAATCAACTGCAAAGAAGTGAACTGTAAGTGTAAAGTTTTTCATTTATCGTTGCGCATCGCATCTATATAACTACATGTATAGTCTTAAAAATTAATATTGTTAATTGTTGTGATTGGAAGTTGAATAAAATAGTTCATGTAATTGAATAATTAATTATTAGAATAATTTGTTGACACTGTCTATATTTTGATTTGAACTGACAGGGTTGTTGCCCTTTAATGCAGCGTTAATTTTCTTCTAATTGTTTTTCGTGTCGATTAACTAAGTTAATCTCCAATTTTTGTGCATATCCTATCAAGAACTAAATTCAACAATTGCTTTATTTTGATTAATTATCTTACTTGATAAATAACTAAATAATAGATTGAACAAAGATGATTGTCTTTTCATTATCTGCTTAATCACTGAAATAACAGGGTCCGGGGCTGTAGGCCCATCGAAGTCACAAAAAACACCCTTTATTTAACAATAGAATAAAACTACCTCTTTCGATCTACCTCTCTCTCTTTTATCTCTGCGTGCAGTTAACACAACGGTCGAGTACTGTGATTTCATTATTTGTAAAAATAGATTTATCACAGGTCTATCGAAAAAGTGGAATTGAGGTTTATCAAGGTCAATTCCAATTCCGATGAAAAATGGAATTAATTCCGGATCGGAATTAATTCCAATTCCGACTTTTCCAACTCTGACTGTCACTGTTTCAACCGGCAGCAGTGGATGCCTTCTTTATTGATGCATCATCTTTGATGCTGGTAGTAGAATAGTCCCATAACAGGTGCTATACTTTTCCTACAACAGACGCTGCTAGTTCCGCTTCCGAGGTTAAAGATCAGAAATCATTTCTGAATGCAAAACATTGTTGCTTCTTGTGATTTGTACATTCATAGATCTTCTTTTAAACATCGACACCACACGTCGAGACGATGGGAACTAAAATTTCACTCCTAAAGTGGCAGAAATATACGGATTTATCCTTTTGCAGCTCTTTTGAGCAATTGCTGTCAATCAAGTTCAATAATGAGTAACCCAAACAATTCAACAATGCGAGGGTCTTCGCTGTGCTGAGCCAAAAGGCTCACACAGTATGAGCACACGAAATGAAGCTATCCCTCATGCCTTGACCTTGCATCCGGAAGGGATTCCACATTTCTTGCATTGCTCCAAAGCTGCAAATAGGTTTTAACGTATTTTCAATGAGCAGCCGAAATTGTACTAGATTTGGTCCAGGAAACATCAAAAATATGAACTTTTTTAAAAAAGCACCTCTTTGAAAATCGAGAGTTTTTGTCAACTTCTTACAAAATTAAGCACCTTAATCAATTCAAATCACTTAAAGCATTAGATACCGTTAGAGCCGTTAGACAGCCGTTAGACAGCCGTTAGAACATTGATAAAGTACAAAGGAGGTTAAAGTTAGCGACAAAAGTCTATGATAATTTGATAATTTATGATAATGAGGTTGCTTTAGTTGAATTTTCATTAAAAAGTTTCCAATTTCAGTGACGGGTGATACCTATCAGTCTGTGAGCAGATTTTGCTACCTTGATGATGACATGATGGAAATCGGGGGTTGTTCAGAGACTGCATTATCTGCTCGAGTTTAATCTGGTTGGCGAAAGTTTAACACATTATCATAAACTTTCATCGATAATGTATAATTCACATGTTCATTCATCAATGAATGCTTCAAAGTAATTATTGTATATATGAATAATAACAAAATTCTTTAACCACTACTCACAACAGCTTTGCAAGTAATGTTGTCAGCTTTATCAAACAAAGCGGGGATCCCAAGGCACAAGATTGACACACACTTTTGGTTTATTCATTCAGTTGGATGCAGCACCTGTAACTATCTCCGCGATATATAACTAAGATAAAATCTCTGACAATTCTGTCAGCTACATGAATTTTCAAAGATCATTATTCAAATTGCATTCGGCGCCGCACCGTTATCCCCGAAATTCAGATTAAAAGTTTTTTTATAGAGGCTGATTAGAGCGAGCATGCAATTATTGTGTTGTTCTGTAATTTTGGGAACGATTGAATCATGGGAGCATTAAAATCAGATGCGCGGGTTTTCGTATCTCAAATTAGCCCGAGTAAAATAAGGTTAAATCTATGATCCATGCAAAACGATCCTCGTAGAATGTGAATGTGAGGCATGTGAATATGAGGTACTGACAAAGTTATTGTAAAGGCCATCACTGATTCATTATTTGCCTTGACTCGAAATTATCGCACACCTTTTCAAGAAAATGTTCTCCAATAACGTGCAGTGCACCGTGTATCTCTGAAGCAAGTCATCATTTCTCCAGTTCGTAAATGCTATATTCACCCAGAATTGTGTCTCACTCAAGGCCCATTTCACTATTACCTCAACTGTCAAAAGCTTTTGAGTTTGTCGTAAGTGGTTACATCATCACAATCGACACAAATAACAACGTTTGCAATTTGCATGCCTTTCTGGCCCGGGAGTTGTGCCCTTTATAACTTACATGTAGACTCACCATCATAATTTTAGACCCTCAATCTGGAGCTGTTCGCATGCTTGTGCCATCGATTTGTTAAAAGCGTTCGACTCACGTTATGATCGAAAAGAAAAAATATTATAATCACCGTTATACCTTCACTTATTATCTGAATAAAACTTCAACATTAATATATTGAAACTACAGGGTGCGGCATAAAAACGTGAATAAATTCAAATATAGCATAACTTTTGATTCATCCAACAGAAGTTAGCAAATAAGGTCTCATTTTGAAGCCAATACACATCTTTATTTCCATAATCAACATTGCAATGATTGCATTTGAGGATGAGAGTGTCATGTACATGCAAAGCAGAAGAACTCGGATTCCAAAAAATTAGAACAACGGAACAACGACTGAATGGAATTTCATTCTTCCAATTCTTCACTTAAACGATTGTCATCATGTGGAAGTCTATTTGCTGTAGATGATCACACAACATCAATATAGCAATGATTTCCAGCTGCATACCCGACTGTAACTCCTTCTCATTCTAAATTCCAATTTCGATTGTTATAGATAACTTATCGATGAACAAATTATATATTTTTTTCTAATAAAAGCCGCATGATGCTCTGGGTATTGATATTTATATGAAAAATATCATCCATAAAGATAATTGATTCAACCCATCGATCCCTTCATTTAGCTACAAATATTCAGTATTGCGCGATTGAAATGAAAGCTGTTTGGTCATTTGCAACAATGGTGAAAGACATCGTCATGGTGATTTGCATTTAAGTGAAGAATTGGAAGTAGTAAATGAAAATGTTTGGGGCTTAACTCGGAAGCAACGTGGAAACTTTGGAAGAAATAAAACAGGAAAATACGAAATTTCTGGCATTCAGTTACAAGACGTCATTGCTGAAGGTTGAACCAGTCATCACCCAATTGATGTTGTGTGATCATCTATAGCAAATAGACTTCCACATGATGACAATCGTTTAAGGGAAGAATTGGAAGTAGGCTAGCTTTTCCATTCAGTCGTTGTTCCGTTGTTCTAATTTTTTGGAATCCGAGTTCTTCTGCTTTGCATGTACATGACACTCTCATCCTCAAATGCAATCATTGCAATGTTGATTATGGAAATAAAGATGTGTATTGGCTTCAAAATGAGACCTTATTTGCTAACTTCTGTTGGATGAATCAAAAGTTATGCTACATTTGAATTTATTCACGTCTTCATGCCGCACCATGTATAGCATGTTTTGCGCCTGTCCTCGTATGCTATTGCTGTGCTGTCTTGCACACCGTACATGGATGGCAATCTGCACATCTGAAATATAGGTAACACAATGACCAAATATGTCAATAGATGCTTTAGACGGGCGCAGCATGCAGCAACATTAACAAATAATTTAATGAGCTATAGTTTTTTATCTATTGGACTGCATTTTTCGGCGAACATGAAGTTGAACTCACATATTGATCATCCTATCAAGAAGGCATCGAATCGCATATCAAACATTATATATAAAAATCAATATGTATGTATACATATATATATATATATATATATATTATATATATATATATATATATATATATATATATATATATATATATATATATTGTTTTGTTTACAAGTGTTGTTAAACAGTTGATCATTCATCAATTTATTGCATTTTTGTAAAGTTCTTTCTGTTTTTCTATATAATTGTTTTCCCTTGTGATCTAATACTTTGAAGGCGATGTTAGAATACCATTTTACAATATAATATTGATTACTGGACAACGTTTCGGACCTGAAAACTCGATCCATTTTCAAGTACAAAGAAGTTATGAAAGTATTTAAAAATCATAAGTTACAACATATAAAAATATCACTATTATCAAATAACGCTTAAATGTCTAATTAATCCCATATCTCTTTTATTTAGTGTGGGATTTCTTTCTTTGATTAGAATGGCTTCAGCGATCTGCAACTCATTGACATCTGAGAATTTAGCTAGCACAGACATAGAGTCAATGATGTTTTTGGGTTTTGTGCTGTGTGTGGCAAATGAGTGTTGTTTGATTCAGCCATTGTTCTCGTGTTGTTTGGATCTGACTGACAATTGGTTTGTCGTATAGCCGATGTAGTGAGCATTGTTACAAATGTTCTCCGGACATGAATATTGGTATACGACACGATCAGTTGATGTAGATTTATCCAATTTAGTCTTTATGGCTGATGACAATTTTAGGCTTTTGTAATAAATTCTCACTTTTATCTTGCTGTCTTCTGATACTGGCTTGACACTGTCATTTACAATCTTCGTAAGTCTTTTCTCTTCAATTGTAGAGCTTGAAGTCAACTGTCCATCGTAATAGAAGATCACATCTACTTTTTCTTTTTTATCTTCTTTTGAGAGAAATTTGTCAAGATGAATTTTGATATATTTATCCACTAATGATAAAGGATAGTTGTTGTTCACCAAAATTTGTCTAACTGTTCTTATTTCGTTATCAAAGGATGCCCAATCTGAACACAAAGACAAAGCTCGATGAATGTAGCTCTTGATGACAGAAATCTTGTAGCGCTCAGTTGTGAAGGAATTGAAATCAAGGCAAGTATCACCCGAAACCTTTTTCCGATAAACCGAGAATGTTAGGATAACATCACGTTTGACAAGAACATCCAAAAAATGTAACGTGCCATTCGTCTCAATGTCAAAGGTGAATTCTAAAACCGAGTTTTCTTTGAATCTATCAATAATGAAGTTAAGGTCATCATGTGATTGCACAATAAGAAAGGTATCATCAACGTATCGAAAATAACATTTCGGTTTCACCTCACTTGGAAGATTGGAGAAAACTTGATTTTCAATGTAAGACATATAAAAATTGGCATAGATAGGGCCAACTGGTGAGCCCATGGAAACACCATCAATTTGCTTGTATAACTGCCCATTCCAAGTAAACGGAGTTTGGGTTGTACAAAGTAGCAATAATTCTCCATAATAGACTTAGGTATGCTGGGGGATGGAAGATTTGGATGCGAGTATAATCTGGACAAGATAATATGTGTAGTCTCAATGACTGGAACATTAGTAAAGAATCCGACGACATCCATTGAAGCCATGATCCTTCCACTCAAGTTGCTGAGAGACATCGATTTATTTACGAAATCAAAGGATGAGTCAGTCATGAAAGAAGAATCACAATAAGGCTTGATCAACCCATTCAAGTATTGACTTAACTCGTGAGTAACAGTTCCAACCATAGAAATAATTGGTCGAAGAGGAGGATCAGAAACACTTTTATGAACCTTAGGTAAACCGTAAAGGAATCCCGGCCGAAAGTATCCGGTTAGTTTTTTCATTTTTATATTATTGGATGAATTTGCAATGACATTATTCAATTCGCGCTTGAGTTTATCAGTTGGGTCAGTTTGTAATGGTAGAAATTTCGAAGTGTCATTCACAATCGCGTTCAACTTTTCATTATAGTCATCTCTATCCATTAAAACACACTTTCCACCTTTATCAGCCTTTTTAATAACTAAGTTTGTGTTGTTTTTGAGACGTTTTAAAGCATTTTGCTCTGGTTTAGAAAGTGGACTTTTACTTTTGTCTGTGGTTTTTGTAAAAGCAAGACTTTCTAGATCAGCCACGAGTTTGTCATTATTTTCAATTTTGACCACATTTTCAAAGTCTGATTCCTTGATGGATGAATACAATTTTTCTGTTTCAACATTTTTCATCAATTCATCGTATCTCGGTTTCAAACAGAAATCCATACCCTTTGGTAGTAGACTGTTTTCGTCATTGCTCAATGTGGTAGAAGAACAATTTATGACTCGATCTTGTTCTTCAGGCAGGTACATATCAGCATCGTATAAGTTCATCAGTTTCTTCAGTTGTTTGACAACGTGCTGGTCGTGTCTGGTCTCTCTCTCTCTCCGAAGTGAAATATCTCTCGCCGTTCGCCGCCTTATCCTTGTCTATCCTCGTCGAATCTTGCATCACAGTGATCCTCATCCGACGCCCGTGCTTTCTCCGTCATCGTCCCCCTCGTTGGTCCACTACTTCGCGCGTAATCTCCAAAAAAAAAAAAAAAAAAACCCTATTTGTTGCCTTGTTGTCGCTGAGCCTTGTCCAGTAGAAACTTCCCATAGAAAAGTCAAGGTCATTGGTGGTGTCAAAGTATAGAAGAAACTTCAGTTACCTCATTCTGCTTGCGTGGTGTATTGGTTCGACACGACAACGTCAGTACACCCTGTAAAAGTCCTTTGTTCGATTTTTTTGCAACCCGATCAGTACATGATGTAATCGTGCAAATGCAAATTGGTTGATTGCGTCATTAATTGTCGTATGCAAACAGCCCAGTTTCACATGCAATTTCATGCAGCTTGCATTTGTCATTTCCCAGATGCCTATGAGGAATTATAAACATTTTCTTCTTCGTAAAGGATTTTAAAGATGCAAAGTGCAAGAAGTGAAACGACTTCGTGGTGGAAGGTCGATGAACAGATGAAAAATGAAATTTCATAAGAAATTATACATAAAATGGATGTGTTGTTGATGAGATCTTTAAGCAATCTGTGTTCGATCAATAATAAGTTTGATGAGGATATGAGTGTCATCGCACCGATCGAAAGAATGATTCTGGACGAGGAGGAGTGGCAATCTGGACAAAGAAGTTTTTGCGCGCTACCCAGATATCCACTTTTGATGAGGTTGAGGTTTGTTGCATCCTTCAAGAGGATTTGTAACACCCTCATTGACTGTCTTGATCTCCTTGATTAATATTGTACATGGTGCGACTCGACAGACTGCCAACCTCGACCTCATTTTCGTGGACAAGAGCTTGTCAAATGACTATCTTCCCGAAAACGTGTGGTGAAGAAACATATCTTCTATGACTTACGCTTGTTTTCACGCTTGTATGCTCCGAATGATATCGACACCAAATGTGATATTTTTTATGGATTCATGTATGATGCACTGAAGTTAATTCCGCAAAAAACAGTCTATTTGACTGATAATGATGGTGCTCGAAACTGGCCGTTGTTCAATGGTTTGGGGTCTATGGTCATTCGTCAACATGGAGAGGGGAAAATCTGGAAGAGATCCCAGTGATTGGCTCAGAAACTTCAATACGATCAATGACTATGACTGTAGCATTGCCAACAACTCCAGTTTTGACTTCGTCGACGGGTCTCCAGACGACTGCTGGTTACCTGAGTTAAGTGTTGAGGGCATCTGGAGCATTCTTTCACGACTCCTACCAAAGGCAACTGGAAGTGATTCTGTGCCTACTGCAGTTTACAAGAAGTGCTCTTGATCTGGAAAATTGGTGACATAATCCCGATCCCCAAAACCTCGGAGAATTCAAAGCTGCTTTCCAAGGCCAGTCAGATGAATCTCCCTGCGGAGGATTGTTGTTATCTTTTTTTCCACCATTTGTAGCACCCATTTCTTCTTAGTTTCGACTAAACAAAACGTCATTCTGCTACTTTTATCTGTGTATTTTATTGAATTTCACATTTTCTGATACTGAGTTGCATATTCGCAGCATAAAGTGCATCAATCCAAGGAAGCGAAAATCAGATGTCACATGTTGTCTTAATTCAATAAGATTTTTGCACAGTTCTTTTTGAAGCAATGTCAGTTTGTTCTTAGCTTCAGCAATTTCAATATCAATTAATTCTGTACGGAAACGCTCCGTTTTTTCATGTTTACGAGCAGCATCATTGTGTAAGCGAAAATTAGTGTATTTTGGTAAAATGTTGTTTTGTTTACAAGTGTTGTTAAACAGTTGGTCGTTCATCAATTTATTGCATTTTTGTAAAGTTCTTTCTGTTTTTCTATATAATTGTTTTCCCTTGTGATCTAATACTTTGAAGGCGATGTTAGAATACCAATAAATTATATATATATCAAATCTCAACAGATGTAACCAAGGAATAATGTATCAATTGCCATATATGTATTTATATATATAAAATGCATTTAAAGAAAGCAATTCTGAGGATAACATTTCCAAATTTTACTGGTTTTCAGCAATTTTGCTGGATTTCACCACAGTTCTGAAGGAAAAGTCGCAATATTGTCGTCGCAAAGCTGTTAAGTATTCTACTTTTATTCCAGTATTACAATTGATTGATTTAAATGTGAAAATTCACAATGCACCATTTTAATACTTGTTTTAATAATTTTCGTCATTGTTTCTCTTGAAACCATTGAACGACTTTTAGCATCCTCACTGTATATTATATCCGCACCTCAAATTTACTCCGTGCTTGGCTGCATATAAAGTAGGGAGTTGTGTCGATGTCAGGAGATTTGTATTGTGACTTGAACATCATTTTTAAAAGAAATATTTCAGATATTTTCCTTGATTCAGTAAAGAGAAACGCTTGTAATGGAATTACTTTCCCTAGCTTTCATAAAGAATTGAGTAACAATGGAATCTCTGGAATTTAGCTCAAATTCAGCATTAATGACCGGAATGTTGAATTAAATTGAAGTTCCTTGTTCTAATGTTGATAATGGCCATTTTAAATAGATTTGAAACAGCACAAATTATATCAATTGTCCTGCAAAAGTTGCAATTACTAAAGTGCACAATGTTTTTATGAATGACAATTAATATAATTTCCAGAACAGAGTGAACAGAGTGTTCAGCTTTCCTAACCGGAGACGAGCATAAATTTAGCCTGAAGTTAACATGTTGAACAATGTGAATTTGCAAGTATGCCGACTTTCGCGAATGAATATTAACGATCGGTTCAGTGTTCCCATATCAAACAATACTATTCAACAAATCGACACATTACAGAGTCATGAATTCCATAACACACGAGATAATGAAGTATAAAGGCAGCAATTCTAAATTTTCCATTTTCTAGATGTTGAATGTGTGAGTGTCACATGAGAATCCAAGTTGTATTTGCAAAATTTCCAAGGAGTTTATTAAAAATTAGGTGTCCATCGCATTTCCTCTAAAAAAGGTCGCGGACTAAAAAAGGAAAACGCTTCGTAGAGGGCGGAGCTTATTGATAAAATGTACGATTCTCCATTTTATTGAGATTTTCAAAATTGAAAAACAACAATAATTGACATAGTTGATGGACTTAGTCGGGAGGTTCATAATATCAATGAAAACAATAAAAAAATGTTGGTAATATTTCCTCAAAAATTATTCCAGCTTATGAGTATGTTTAAAAAACGCAGATCTTATGTAACAGACTTTTCACACACCAGACGCCTTATAAATGGCAAAATCTCTACTTTGTCTGAAATTAAACTTCTCGACATTACTTTTTCTAATGATTTTAGTTGGAATTCTCATATCAAGAACGTTATCACTAAATCGTCGCAGAATTTTTATCTTGCGTAATTTGCGTAGAGCCCGGTGTCCTCAGAATGTTATTCATAAATGCTATGTTGTATATATACATTTTCTTATCAGTTATGCGTAGGGCATTTGCTATATTTCCATTCATGATACTTCTGCGATGTTCATTATAAGCTCGTCACGAAAAGGGCGTGAAGATTTACCTATGTAGCTATTATAACAAAAATGACAAATATACTATTTCTAGCAATATTAACCGAACTTAAAAAGAAAGATTTAAAATTTTGATGAAAGGAAATCAAATTAATTTGTCTTTCGACGCAAAATTATATTGCGTCGAAAGACAAATTAATTTCATTTCCTTTTATCAAAATTACAAATAAACTGATAAACAACAAAGCAAACATTACAATTAATGTGATTAGGAAGTTTACTACAAAGAAAGCTATTATCGTGTTTATTTATTATCATTATTTTTGTTACGAGATGAAGAACATAATTTTTTGTCACTTTTATTTACGAATTTAGTGTTAAGGTTATGTTCTAAAATGAGATAACTAATTTACAAGTGCAATTATCACTAATAAAATCAATGTTACGAATGCTTCGAAGTTGATTGAACGCAATTAATTGTTTTTTAGAAGAAATGTTGCATCATCACTTCAAATGAGAACCGTCCCCATGCAAAGCATGATATAAATGCTGATGAGGATATAAAATCACAAGAAGAGGGTGACGCTTTTATGATGCGACTTCTTTTATCACATGCATTGTTCATACTGTACTACCGTGCAATGGCATTAAGCATGCGATCGATGTTTGATGACTAAATCCTCGCTTTTTAGCTCAATAAATGATGCATCATGTGCTGCACTGAGTCATTCTTTCTTTTTTGAGATCAGAAGTTCGACGCTTATTAGAGGGCGGCACTTAGTAAAGGAAATGTTGAATTCAAATTAATAGCCTTCATAATTTACAGTTATACTACAGCAATGTAATCTCTAGTGTAGTGGCGTTGTGGCACAGTGTACACTCTGAGTCCAAGAGACTTGGGATAATGCTTAAGGCTTTTAGAAATAGCTGGGCCTCCATTGCATTCTTGTTCAAACTCAGCAGGAAAGAATGCGAGTGAGATAATTGAAACTCAGCCACATTGATGAGAGGCGCTCGCCTACTATGCTTCGCAGTATGAGCAAAGAACAATAATTTATTTCTAATGAGCACATATTCGAAATGAATTTCTCACACTGAACATTCGTGTATATTACTTATTAATTGCAATTATCTTACAGTTGTTGTTTTGCCTACATGCATATACAGAACACTGCTCTTTTAGACGTGAATTTTAAGAAAATTGATGTTCAAAATGCAAGTCAAGGCTTACTTGTACTTTCAGATAATCCTCAACTGCGGTGACTATTTTACTATTATAAATTTAAAAATTCAAAACACTATTTGCAGGTTCATGGCCACGCTTGTTCTCTCAAGTGAACTACAACAAGATAACATGCCAAAACATTGACAGAAGATAATGACAGGAGTTAGTGTGTAAAGTTAAAACTACGCAAGGCACAAGAATGATGACGTCAGCTGCTAGTGCATTCTAAAATGTCAGAAATCATAGAAAAGCTATGCGCAGTCAGTACTTAAATGATGCAAGAGGTAGCATTAAAAAGCATTAACAAATAATGATTCAGAAAACAATTTTCAAGTTAGCTTTAAGACATGAACTTAAGTCGGTCTTTCTGTGTAGCCTACATAATATCGGTTGCTCCTCTTTGATGGTAACACTTTCAGCCACCAAAAGTTGAAACCTTGTTTTGAGGCTCCTCACCACTCTGAATCCTTACTCAGCTTGTGATGAAATGTCGGTCTTCCTGTCACACTCGATCAAGTGTCGTGTTACTGCCGATTGGACAGTTATTGATCGATTTCGGTCTGGATATCGGTCTGGATAGTCCACCTCCAAGACTTCCAACCGTAAAAAAGAAGTCGCTCCTCTTCAACATATGCTACCTTGGACAAGTCAGTGAGACAATCTCCGGGCCTATAGCTGTCACTGTCTTGATGTCAACTGTCTCCGTCAAGCAAAAGTACAGAGACACTGCTGCATACAAAGCTTGTAATAGTTGAGGGAATGAACCGTGATAGTGAAAAAAGGATTGTCACTCGGTGATTTTGGTAGAGAAGACTAGCCTTCTTAGCCTCGATCACACCTACGCGCCAAAGGTCACATCAGAGACAAAAATGAAATATTAGTTTATTTGAGAACATTACTTTTTACCCTCACGTCAATCGTGTGTGATGGCTACTCTAAAGCGCATATCAAAATCAAAAGTGTACTACTCATATCCTTTGTAGAGGGATAGGGGATTTTCCTGCCTGGTAGAGACTAGAGAAAAACCGTTTGAAGCACACATCAACAAAATGGGAGGAGCCGAGTCGTGTACATCCAACTTAAGGCGACATTTGATAAATTTTCATCGAAAATGATTGATAATTGATGCAGCAATTATCACTAAAAATAGGTTCAGGTAAGCCTACGTGTATAATGATAGTTTATTCAAAAATACTAGGCTTTATATACTAGGCACCCGGAGTCTGAGTCGGAGTCCTATCAAGCCCCGGAGTCGGAGTTGGAGTCCTATCAAAATGATAGGACTCCGCATCCCTGCCACCAAACCGATTCCAATTTTCAGGACGAATAATCTCGCACTTGCAGCTGTGAAGGATGCAGTTCCACCTAGCCGAAAACCACAAATTATATGCGAGTTTCTCTGTCCTTGCGGAGCAAGGTACATCGGCAAAACTACAAGGTGTCTCGATATTCGTCGCGCTATGCACATTCTAAGATGGGTGCAGAACTCAAACTCAAGACCGAAATCGATCAAGACTGTCCAATCGGCAGTAACACGACACTTGATCGAGTGTGACAGGAAGACCGACATTTCATCACAAGCTGAGTAAGGATTCAAAGTGGTGAGGAGCCTCAAAACAAGGTTTCAACTTTTGGTGGCTGAAAGTGTTACCATCAAAGAGGATCAACTGATATTATGTGCGCAAAAAGACCGACTTAACTTTAACGGTTAGACCCACTTGACTTTTATACATGTTAAACCCACTTTGGGGTCCACATGGACCCCAATTGGAACAAAAGGAAATGTATTATCTTGGGAACTAAATCTCTTTTACATTAACACTATATACAGTAATTCAACGCTAATTTGTTGCAATTTTGTGTTACAGTCATTCGATTACAACATTTTTCAAATATATTCGCTTACTTTGGCAGGCTTGTATCTAATGAGACATTGACTTCTCCACATTATTGTTTGATTTCCAACGCTACTGGCAAATATAAAAATTCTTTTAATTCCATGAGTATTTTTATGAGCATAAAAGGCAAAGAGGTCATATGAAACTGCTCAACTTGGCAAACAATTTCTGCAGATGGACTGATGATGTTCGGAACAGATGTGTTTCTTACATAAGCAGCAAAGTTTTTGATTTCTGATCGCGACTCCTCGGGCAAACGTAACATAGCCATTTTCTATCAGGTTGAGACGTAGTTGACATTTCCATAATTTCGCATAGAACTCCCACTATTGACATTGCTTCTTTGACAGAAGACCGCAGTCCAGTAATTGAAGAACGTCGGTGCACAAGCGGTAAAGTCAGCTCATAAGTCAATTCTTTTCTCCACTCAATGACTTTCGCTTGAAACACACGTACTCACTTCCCTTCCCATGAGGTAACTGGCATAGATCGAACAATCCATAATACAGAAGAAAACGTGACAAGGCCATCGCCTGTACTTTCTCTTAGAACTATATCCATGAACTAACTTGTCCAGTGTGTCCACGCCTTTGTTGGATTGTAGAATTTCACAATTTATCCTTTTCCTTCGCGGATATTAGGCTGGTTTCTATGCATAGTTGACAGCAACACGGTAGGTTTTCTTCCTTTATCCAAAAAGGAACAGATAGTCAATGAACCATTTTCAGCGTAAAAGTGAACATAGTCCCCACGTTCACGATTTTGGATGCTAAGAGCTTCGTTAGGAATGAATTTTGCATTGCTCCTTACAGTGCCAACTAAAGTAGTTCGACGATCGTATAATTTATCTGCTAGTTTAGCAGATGTGAACCAATTGTCTGCTGTGATATTTCGTCCAGCATCCAAGTACGGCGAAACAAGATCCATGACTAATGCGGGAACATGTCCACCATGTTCTAGTTTGGAAGAATCAGATACCGTTGCACTTTCGGTGTATAGAAGAAATTGCAGAGGCATGGCACTTTCGGCTTCAGTAATCCAATACATTTTGAGACGAAACTTCCCCGGCTTTGTTGGAATGTACAGTACTGTTTAAAACCAACTCTACCATGAAATTCGATGAACATTTCATCTATTGTCAGATGAGGACCAGGTTGGTAAATTTGCCTCAATTTCGCATTGAAAAGGTCAATGATTTTGCGAATTGGAGCGGCACGATCATCAGCATTTCGTCTCAACGAATCGTCAAAGCGCAGGCACGCTTTCAACTGTTCAAACCTATGTTCACTCATTGCTGCTCGGAAGAGGGCGATACCATCCTTCTTGTCATAAAGTTCCCGAACACAGCGATGATGGGCTTTCATTGTTCCAGCGATGAGGTGGAGTCCCAGAAATGCCTCGATTTCTTCGCGATTGGTCTTTCTCCATACAAATCCGTTGATATTGGCAAGTCTTCGCCCCGCAATATTGGTGTAAATTACCGCATCTTCAATCATTTCCTCGAAGATGATGTAGAAGCTTTCTTTTCTGGAGTCCGGCCTCAATCCACGTTGAAATCCTGATCGTTGAGTAAGTATGTTTTGTATT
This sequence comes from Prostheceraeus crozeri, assembly GCA_907163375.1. Taxonomy (NCBI): domain Eukaryota; kingdom Metazoa; phylum Platyhelminthes; order Polycladida; family Euryleptidae; genus Prostheceraeus; species Prostheceraeus crozeri. The sequence goes on from CAJQUW010015728.1 coordinate 425,579, forward strand.
GGTCGTCTACCGGCAGTTTCACAGGAGCGAAACCATACTGATCCGTCTCTTGCTGTTAGAGTTTCTTCATCACCATCGATGAGGATACAGTAGAAAGGACATCGTCTTCAGTGTTACTCGTGTGATATACCTACTCCTCTACATCCTCCACAATATCGTCCTCCTCTATGAAATCCTCAGCAATGGAAGTTTCAACCGATGTGTCTTCATGGACAGGTAGTTGAGCCATATCATCATCGTCGATATTTTCCGGTAGAATATCTTCAGCTTCTTCAAAGTCCTCAAGTCGACGAACAACTATTCTGCGAGCGCTTCTGATCGGAAGTTGTCGAGACATTCTCAGTATAATGACGAGAAGAACGAAGAAGTCCGTATATTATGAGTTATCGATATCTATAACTGTGATAATGAATTCAGCTACAAACGAAAACAAAGCGCGCTGTCTTTTCGATAGCCAATGAAATTCCAAGCGCTGAACGGGTGTGATATGCGCGCATGCATTTGAGAGCTGAAGAGACGGCACTGACTTCCTTGCGACGGTGATTACGCCTTGTTGAATGCGACTAGTCTCACGCCTGTAAGCATAATTGCGCCGTTACGGCATCGACTTGGGATTTATCTAGGTCGCTGGGTTTCCTACCAACTAGTGTCCCATAGTGTCCATTGAAAATTAGAAAATACAGGAAATATTTGTAAAAGTAGATACTCTGTCACTCACCACGCAAGTTGTATGTTATACCTATCAATGAAAGCTCTTTGACAACGTACATATGCGAATAAAGCATTAGTCCAAATAGGGGTCCGCAAGGACCCCAAAGTTGGTTTAACATTTTTTAAATTTTCATGCTATCAATATATATTATTTTAAAACTAACATTGTAGTAATAATCTATGATAAAAAGTAGGAAAAGTCACATTGGTAGAGACTTGAGCTAGCAAATATAAAAAAATTACAGATGAATGAATATACTAGGGGTCCACACGGACCCCGCAAGTGGGTTCAACCGTTAAGTAGTAACTATACATAGCTTTTCTATGATTTCTGACATTTTAGAATGCACTAGCAGCTGACGTCATCATTCTTGTGCCTTGCGTAGTTTTAACTTTACACACTAACTCCTGTCATTATCTTCTGTCAATGTTTTGGCATGTTATCTTGTTGTAGTTCACTTGAGAGAACAAGCGTGGCCATGAACCTGCAAATAGTGTTTTGGATTTTTATATTAGTGAGGAAGACAGCGCTTACAAAGAATTTATTTTACTATTTTTTGCGTATAGGCATTGATCTGTCATTAATATTCATTTCTTGGGAATGGTCCAGCTTGTTTTGAAGTCCGATTAAGAAATTGTTATCTGAATCCTATATTTCGCCCTACATCGCAGAGGATCATCAAACGAAGAGAATCAATTACATTAGCATTGAAAGACTCTAAAAATATCAAAACTATATACTTAGAAATTGAATACCGGGATTATATGACTTTGATAAAAACTTGACCATTCCCAAAAATTAAATTTATGTCGCCCTTTCCTTCTCCTGTAGCGGCCCACGTGGATGAACTTTTTTACCTAGTATTTTCATAATCAGTTTTGAAACATATTCTCTAGTGCTTTGTTCCCACTGACATTAAAAACTATATTTTAGAAAAAGTTTAATGAAAGGTATTTGTGTCTTACATTGATGTGAAAGGACTTGTTCCACAACCGATAATTGTGGTTAGTGTCAGCAAGGGCATGCGACTGCAAAAGTTTCTGCTCCATCTATTTCAACATACAAATGGCCCGAATGCCCTGCAGTCTTTTGGTAAACTAGAGGTGTCAAGATTGTCCGGGGAGAATATAAATAATTTAAACCTGTTAAGAATTTGTACTGCAAACGTGGGCTCGCTTTGCGGCAGAAGCAGAGAAGTGACAGAAATGCTTGACAGAAGAAATGCTGACGTATGTTGCATTCACGAGACCCGATATAAAAGAAATGGATGCAAAATATTGTGCGATGGAGATGAGCGATACAAGCTTAGGTGGTCTGGTGAGAAGAAATTCCGAAGAAGAGCGTATTGTTACCTTCTGTCAAGGACACGGATTGTTGTTTATGAATACTAAGCTTCAAAAAGAACGTGAAAACTGATCACATACAAAAGTGGAGATGGTGCTACTCAAATAGATTGCATGCTGTCGAGACAACCCATCAAGCAAAAATGTATCCACCTGATATCTGACAAATATCCGCCACAGATATCCGTGATAGGATAAATCGCATAGTACAAAATTTATCCGCCTATGGATATCGATGTGATATGCAGGTGTATCCACCGGCATCATTGTCATATCCAATGGATATCGCATTTTATCGAAATTCATCATGATGATACCCATTGAATAAATAAAGATTATTGATATAAACCTGATAACCGTAACGGACATCGTTTCTTTGATGCTGCCGACAGCTGTAATTTATCAATTGGACATCAAATAAATAGTTTTCAAAGTAATACAAAATTAATCCACGAAGCAGATATTGATTTGATATCCGGTGGATATCAAAAGGTACCATTTATATATCCAATGGATATCTCGTTTTATTGAAATGAAATGAAAAATTACTTTTTCTGTATAAATACAGAAATAACGATCTCAACTTCAAGTAATTTTTAATCCAATGAATATAACAACGTGTCTATCCATTAGAATTCAAAACTACCGAATTTTGAGGCCTACATGAAAGGTGAAAATTAACGAATTAATAAAACTCACCCATATACACATGTCTCTAATCCTTATCAGAGATTATCGTAGTATTCTCTAAAAAACTCTGAAACAAAAGACGTAGGACATAAACGTTGGATAGGCCTAATAAGCTGAGGTCCTAAAAAGATCCAGGCCTATCCATCAAGCAATACAGATATATTTTTTCATCTTTTAACGTCTTGTTTCCAAGAGTCGTATATCTTCCATGCATTTATTCCTTGTACACATTCGGTTTTGGGATTATTTGAAATGCTAGAACGTGAGGGACGATAGCTTGACTCAACTATAGTAGGCACATATAAACTTATTAGGGATATTTGTGAAGCGTAGGACCTATATGCAATCCATAAATATTAGTCAAGTCAACCAATCTTATTCCTTGTCACCTATTCTTGATTGCCCTCTTTGTAAGTGAAAAAATTAACAAACCCCGTGGGTTTGATTTGAGAAAATGTGATATTTGGATACTTTGATTTTTGATTGTGTGCTTAGGGGTACGAGGGGGTAATTTCGCCCAGGGGATATTTCGCCAAGTTATTTACTGTTGCGATGAGCCGTTTCGCTCTTTTAATATGCAAGTGTTTGCCCCGAATGCCAGTCTAGTCATCAGACATTGTATTCGATCAGCTTATGATGAGAATCAAGCAGCCATACACTGCGTCTACTGCTGCTACGTGACGTCTCATTGGAGGAGACGGGGATCACATCGAATAGCGTGTTTGCCTCGATCGTCATTTGTCCAAGAGTTGTGTCAACGTACCAGACGACGGTAAGTAGATCTTATCTTCATCTAACATTTGTTCATAATTTCCGAATTTAGGCGATGAATATACACTGTTTTATTGATAAGTATAGGTTGAAGTCGATGACAGAAATAAGGGGTTATTTCGCCAAAAAAGAGAGAATTTCTGAAATAATGATATCATGAGCAAAAGCGCTTCATTTAGGTAGAAGAATACGAGAGTAACAAGCAAAACTTTGATTCAATAAGAACTAACATGTTTTAAGTCTTTTCAGTACACATAAGAAAATCGGCGAAATAACCCCTTGTATCTATAAAGTCTGCCATATTCGATACACTGCCTTATACTTCTATATTTTTTGTCTTCTTTATCCTTGAACTTATGTCTTCCTATTACTAGATATCGGCTAAATCACAGAACTCATTGAAAGTATTTTTCTTGCAGTTATGCCGCGCACTTACGTCTCAAAGAAAGCTTACCAGCAGTACGACAAAGAAAACTTGCTTGCTGCAGTTAACTCGGTGAGGGCAGGAGATCATACACCAAGCGTTGCGTCACGGGTGTTCAAAGTGCCGAGGAGGACGATAGCCGATCAACTCCAGCGTCAGCGGAAGCAGGAAAATATTGGTAGGCCTACTATATTCACGCAAGAGCAGGAGAATGAGATTTGCGCTCGTCTAATCTACTTGGAACGAAGAGGCTTCCCTCTCAGCATATCTGGTCTCCTCGAATCTGCACACACGCATGCTACTATTCTACAAAGAAGAAAGCAGCTAAATGGTCCTATTCCGAGCAATTGGCGTCATTCGGGGCACTGTTCACGAGACTGGTGGTTCTCATTTAAGAATCGCCATCCAGCGCTGTCATTGAGAAAGCCAGAAGGTCTTAGTGCTGCCAGAGCACAAGCATTCAATCACAAGCGAGTGTCAGATATTTATGAGGACCTCGAAAAAATCTATGACGAACTTGATCTTCGCGACTACCCACAGCTGGTTTACAACATCGATGAGACGGGGCTTTCCACCGTTCCGAATAATCCGACTCAAGTAATTGCAGCAAGAGGAACTCGGACCGTCCAGTCGATCAAAGTTGGTGGGAGAGGAACGCTCACAACGATAGTCCCAAGCATTAATGCAAGTGGCGATTGCCTTCGACTTTTCGTCATTATGAAAGGTGGTGTCGTAGCACAGGAAGTTCATCAGGAATATTCTTCGGCAGAAATTACAAATTCTAAGACTGGCTACATCGACAGCGAAGTGTTTCTTAAATTTCTTCACTTCTTTCAAGAACACCGGATCAAGATTCCAGGGAAGAAGTGTTTACTTATTCTTGATGGACATTCATCACATGTGACAACGTAGGCTATTAAATATTGTGTCGAGAATAACATCGAACTGTTGTGCTTACCACCTCATTGTTCTCATCGACTCCAACCGCTTGATACTCACTTTAACAAGTCACTCAAATCTCTTTGGACGAAAAATATTGAACAATATTTGCGTGATAGTTCTGAGCAAGCTCTTACGCGACTTTCCTTTGTGAAGGTGTTCAAAAGTTGTTTTGAACAAATGCAACTGAAGCAAGGTTTTGTTGTAGATTCGTTTGCTTATTGTGGATTGTTTCCTGTCAACAAGGAAGCCGTTAAGATTGTGGAATTCACAAAAAGTCTGTCGTTCAGCAATGACGATCTTGGTATGGAAGCAACCAGAGCAAGGACAACTGTGGACCAAGTTCCAGACCAAGAAAGTTTGAATTATCTGCCATCAGAAATTTCGTCGCCTAATTCATCTATTTGATCGGCATTCAGTAGCCCAAAGAAAGCAACAAGAGCCACACACCAAAAGAAACATATTGCCATCGTAAGAGATTTGATGAAGAACAGAGATGAAAGCAAAAAGAAGAAACAAATGAAAGTAAAACTCAGATTTAAAGCTACAAAAACGGTTAGCAAAGATAACAAAGAAAAGCCAATGAGTTCCTCCACATGTCTCTGCTGCGTTTGTGAGACTGAGTGCTATGATCGTTACAATGTTGAGGACTGGTTTAGATGCGTTGTTTGCTCACTCTGGTGCTGTGAAAGTTGTTTTGGCGTGGACAAGTGTTTTAATTGTGAAAATTAAGGGCAAACCAAGTATCGAGCATGTTGTTAGTGTTCTACTTAGTACATGTGGTGCTATTCTATATGACAAAAGAAAAGATGTTCATTGATTCAGCAATAAAATATCTGCTTGTGAGGATTTGCAAATATCTCGGTTTTGCGTGATGCTAGCATACATGGCGAAATATCCCCTAATTGCTTTAAATCAAAATAATTGAGTGGTTGCATTGCAAGGCATCCCATAAAGCATATAATGGTATATTTAGTATATATCTATATCATATATTCTAGAGCACGCATAGAAGGGCTAGAAAAGTGATCACAATGCCATAGATAAATTAATAAATATTCGAAAACATCAATTAAATGAAAACATGGCGAAATTACCCCCTCGTACCCTATTGGTAACTTATTAGCGGGACATTTAATCTAATAACCTCGAATTTCTGCGATTACTATTTACATATTTGTAACTCACATGTCTAAGTTCGGCGACGTCCAATATCCTCAGTAACATCATCCGTAAAAGAGTAAAATATAGCATTTCAATAGCAGCAACAACAATCATCGGTCGGTTTCACCCCAGTTTTCACTTCTAAATCACACCACCGGAGAGCGTAAATCACAAACTCATTGTGACAGTGCATCGGTATGAAAGAATAATTTAGTATTGAGATTCATCAGGCTCGCTTTACAAAGTCACACAATAATCAACCTCATGTCTCAAAAATAGGTTAGAAATGTAGTTGAAATGATTGCAAAGGTCGGGATAAATTATAATGAAGTTGCATGCTTTAGATATCATCATGAAAGATTGGTTTTCATGCAAAAATTTCACTCGCGAAAGTCAAAGATACAATATAGCAGGTCTCTTCGATCGCCAATGTATAATCCTTAAAAATATGTGTCTGATATTGCTGTGTTGAAGCTTACAAAAGTTGTAGATTTCATACATCTCAGACAAACAATTTTATGTATATCCAAATGAAATTTATGGATATCCGTCATCCTCAGTGGATATCAGTGAGATATCCTTTATCCGTTGAAGATATCATTTGGATATCCATTATCTGTTTCGGATATTTGTCGATAAAAATTCGATATTATGGAAATATCGATGTGATATTTGATGGATATCTGAAAAATTGCCGGATAGATCCTGCGTGGTGGGAAAAGAGTCATGTGACTGTCAAGGACGTAAAATGTATTCCTGGAGAGGCCTGCCCAAGGCAACATCGGCTGGTTGGTCATGGATGTATGTTTGCAGCAAGAAGCAAAGACAATAAGAAAACTATCAACAGAAAACTGAAAGCAAGGAAATTGAAAGATGAGGAAACGAGAAGAAAATTTGACAAATTTTGGCAGCAAAAAAGATGAAGCTCAATCAGAGATCAGCTGGACCAGCTTCAAAATAATGTCATGCAGACTGTAAAACAAGTTCTTGGGGGAAACGAGAGGCAGACCACGACAAGTGCAGCGTGAGGCTTGGTGGTGATGTTGTGAAGTGCAAAGAGCTATAAAGAAAAAGAAATTGGCTTTCAAAAAATGGAGGTCAAAAAATGAAATTAACCGTAGACGATACAAGGATGCGTCAAAGTTGTCAAAGGAAGCTGTCGCCAAGGCCATAGAAGAAACGTGGCAGACATTGAGCAAGAGCATCATTAGGAGCGAAACACAAAGCAAGATGTTTAAGATTGCACAACAAATGAAAACAGAAGGGAAATATGTAGTTCAAGGAAACTTCGTGAAAAGTGAAAGAGAAGAGATTTTAGTTCAAGAAGAAGACATCAAAATTCGTTGGAAAGAGTTCTGTGAAAGACTGCCAAAGAAAAGCAGCAACTTTAATGTCGATGAACTGACCATAACTGAAGGACCCGCAGTACGAGTGACTGAGACAGAAGTTCGTAGTCCTCTATGCAACATGAAAAGTGTTTAAGCTCCGGGACCATCAGGCCTCTCAGTTGGAGTGCGGTAATTACAGAGGGATTCGCCTTCTGGAGCATGCTATGAATTTGTTATAGTTTTGTATGAAGGTCATAGAGAGGAGGTTAAGGAAAGCTCGTTGACATCCATTACCGGCAGTTTGGTTTTCGAAAAAAAACTTTGCGGCGTTTGGTTTCGGGAAATCTATAACTGATGCCGTCTTCATCCTTTGACAACTACAAGAAAAGTACCGCCAAAAAAAGAAGAAGCTCTACTATCTGTTCGTCGATCTCAAAAAGGCTTTCGACAGAGTCCTCAGGAAACCCATCGAATAGGCATTACGCAGACAAGGAGCTCCTGAGCGATCGGTTGCAGTAGTAATGTCCATGTATCGGAGTTCACCGACGCAAATCATGATGAACTTTGGTCTATTGGAGGAACTGGAAATTGCTATGAGGTACACCAAGGGTCAGCGCTTAGCCCCTTACTGCTCATTACACTGATGTAGGAAGCGTCCAAAGAGTATGGGGTCTGTCCCATGTGAGCACAGTATGCTGACGGTCTCCTGTTAACGGTTACCTCCAAGCAAGAAGCGATAAATATATTTTCAATGTTGAAAGATGGTTTAGAACGGTGTGGTTTGAAGATCAATGAGATGAAATAATATGATCGCCACGCGTAATTACGGAGCACCCCAAATATCCGTGGTTAAGGGCAGGTTCATACTTCTACGCGCGTACATACGCGCTGCACTAACAGTCAGCAATCACTTGATCTGATATCGTCAAAACATGAGGGATGTCTATGAATACGCGCGGGCGATCATTTTTAGCTTACGCGTCGTCTACGCTTGTCCGCGTTGCCGCTTGAACCACGGATGAACCGCTTAACATGTTCTGTCTGTCCGGAGTATGAAATTTAGGTCCTATCACATTGTTTAGCCTCAGATACATACTGACATATGAGACGCAAAGTCTATTTAACAGGACTGCCCATTTCGTCAGGCACAAGCACTCATTTTGAACCACTCATTTTGATTGGACTCCAGGCGCAATTCCGCATCTATGCGTACAAAGATGAAACTCTGGGTTTAGCCAGAATATTCTCCATGCAGTCTTCTCATTGGCATGGAAACATTTTAAACTCTGATACATATTTTGAATCGTTGGTATGACAAATTTCAATGAATCATTGCTAAATTAACTTTCTTTTCATGAAATTGAGAAAGTCATTAGACGAAAAATCTGCATCGGGATCCAAAAATGCTGCAACCAAGAAAAGGATTTCTTTAACAATGTTGATGTACGTGTTATTAGCCAACATTTATCATTTTACATTATGAATAGATTTTATATTGTGCATCATCATCAAAAACGTTGATAAAAACAAAAAACTCAAGAAGCATAACAAATTTTCTTTAAAAAAAACAATATATTCCTGCAATATTTCTTAACATGAATTCAAAACAAGCCATGTTTTTAAGGTCATTTAACTTAACCTAGACATTGACGAAAATATGATTGTCGAACTTATTAGAGAAACATGCAAACATTGCAGTTATTACAAACATTCTCATGTGTCGGAGTATTACATAGGCTATGTGATTACGCGGTGTCCGAAAAATTCCCAAGGAGCACGGCATCAGTCTTTGATCATGAGTCGTAACTCAGTGACTTGTGCGCATTTCTGAACTTTCATGCGCAGACATGTGAAGATCACAGAATTATATCTTTCTATGGATAGAAATAGATGATAGTTTGATACCAAAACTTAAATATTAAATTTCAAGTTTAAATTTTTTTAAGGAAATTCAAAGGCGATCACTTGTGGTTCGCTTCGTGCATCTTTTTGTTTTTATTAGTGCAATACAAAAATACATCTGGTAAATGGAAACGTTTAATAATTTCAGCCTATAATTTGGCCTGAGGAAATATTACAGTTTCTAATCCAGGTATCATGCGTGCATATTAGCATGTAAATTTCCTTCTCCAGAATCGGTCATGCATTCCCCTGCATGGAAATTTATTCAAGGGTAGGCCTACAGATAATTTCCATGTTGAAAATATACATGAAGATCATAATGATCTTATCAATTGGTCTATCACATTACTGCGTTTCAACTTCTTTCAAACCTTACGATACGTTGTGCATTGGAATTATTATAGTTACATCGCAGCACACAGTTCTCTCAATTTTTTTTTGCGGCTAACAAGTAATTTCTCCAATACGTAGTGAGACTGATGATGGATTTTGAGTCGATTATTGGAGTTGTGACACTCTAAATGGCAACGATAAACGGATTACATACCGGTATTTGAATAAACCCTGTCCCATGAATATGATTAAATTGTGGAGCAAGGGTAAACCAGATGGGACGTTGGGCATTGTGATTTGGTATAACTAGCGTTTTTTCGTATCCGAACATCCGCTTTGCCCTGGCTCCACAACTTAAATCAAACGGATTACAATGACAGCTCTTCATCTGAGCTCTTTTGCATCGCACTCAACTCATCACGACGGCTTTTCGGATCATGTATATCTACCGGAAGTGTGTCATGAGTGAATAGGTATCAGCGAATTCCACTGTTTTGCACAAAAAACTGAGAAAAATCGGTCCATGCAATTCATCTACATGCCAGAATACTTGACACATCTTATAAATCTTCAATAATCATCTATCCGAACTGTGATCACATGCACATGATTGGAAACGACCTGAGGACATTCCATGTCAAAAATGATCGCTCTGGGCTTAGTACGTTTTGCTTTGTCAGAGAAAACATGGAATATTTCATTTTAACCAACATCTTCCATTTTGCTTCCAATTCGATTTGCATGTTTTTCTTTGATCCTGTCTGAAAAGAACAGAAACCGGGTAAAGTCGGCAAACGCGCAGATTCGTAGCAGACACAAATATGCACATCAGTCTGGGAGAGTCTCATTTTTGCCCTTTTTCTCTGCAGAAACTCGTTCTGGCTACAGCGCACGTAGTGTGCTATAATGTGCACGCAAGGCATTAAATGCGTGAGATACACCAACAAGTTCTAGAAGCACTAACGTAAAGCAACAAGTTTGACGGGACGCATGAAGTTAGCATAATCACTCACATTACACAGCACACACATTCTAAAAAGACTTAGAAAAAGAGTACACTGCAATTTCATTTGGGAGGGAATTCCAGCCATCACTTCTTATTTATTAAAATTTATGCTTAATATTTATGCCAAAAGCTTAAAAATTCCTTTTGTCCGCAAATTGTAGCCACGTGCACTTATGAGAACCGCAATCACGTGCACTGTTCAGGGTTATTAATAAATAGAATTTGGTAGCAAATGAATGAATTTCAGTTACTTTCACTGAAAATCAGATCTAAAATCTCACTCCTCATCGATAAAAAGTATGACGGAACTGTGGTATTGTGTTTCACGGATAACTGTGTTTCTGACACGAAGTGAGATTGATTATAGAGCTTCCGCCATTGATATGTGGAGAGGAATAGTTTGAGTTTTGAAAACTATTTCTGAATTGACTTCTTTCATTTTAGGCTACAATTCCTGTTAAATATTTACTAATCTCTGTCGAAAATGACCACGTTTCAGTAGTTAAACTGACTGTTGTCGCTTGATCATCTAATTTTCAATAGTCTTCAGAATATTATTTTTCCATTATATCATACGAAAACAAAACCAAACCATTTGCGCACATCTGTATTCGAAGATATGGAACTTCATGTCACAAAATAACTGGGCGGTGAAGATGGATAAGAAAAGGTCAGCTCAGTTCGAATCCTGCTCCTGATTCGACCACATAATTGAGTTTCTGTTTAATCTTCGTATTGTCACCAAAATCTGGCAGCTTCAATAAATTGACGCATGTGCTAGCACTCGGCAATCGGTCTGCCGCAGGAGTCAGCTGAATCGTGAAGGGAGGATGCAGTTCCTTGAAACCGAAGAGCGGTGCACGTGAGCAAGAGGTAACAAACTTCAAAACACCACGACGTGCAGTCTCAGACAGTGTCTCCATCACTTCCCAGAATTTCACGATGGTCGGAGTTTCGTCATCACAACCTGTAAAAGAAAATTGTCTCAGTGAGCATGATAAGTAAATCGGGATTTCAATATCGAAGTAGAAGAATCTGACCATCTTTGGGCAATACTGTGCATGGTAGCTGGTATACATGTGTATATTTCAATGCAAAACTTGAGCTTGGGGAGGAGTCGCTTAATATATGTCATCGGTCTATGTAGAGTGGTTATCGGCTATGATGTCATTTTATTTTTTATAATGATAATAGATCATTTTTAGTGAAATGTACGTAAGCCTAGGCCGTAAATAGATCTAGTTATACGAATTTTTCGATTTACACTTCTACCATGCTACTTTTACTGCTTTTAGCGATGAAATTGAAATCAGATTGCATGCAGCATCGAAGAAAGCTTCTTGTATATCAAAATTTAGGTAGGGCCTATGGCCTATGCACTTGACATCGCAAGTTTTGATTTAAGCTTTATACACTCGAATTGAAATATGCACACAATATGCAGTTGGTTGGGCCAACAGTATCGAAAGTACGAAAAAAGGTGAGTCGCATCTGCTTCTTAGCGCACCTGTAGTCCTGCATTCTTTGACTCTTGAGTGGTACACAGACGGACAGACAATAACCCCTCGCTTTTCGCTACATGAATCAGCCAGTGGGGAAGGAGATTGACAAAACAAACGAAAGAGACTAAATTTGCTTCAATACAAAATGCGAAGAATCCATGATTAGAAAATATAATGGAATAAAAATTTTTGATGATATCATTTTAGATCATTTTATCATTGCCGATCTCTGGTTATCGGAGAGATGAGGGGGACAACGCTGGCGGTTCTTTAATGGAGTCATATTTTGAGGAAATATTTGCAATACTTGTCCGTCATCTCGACTGAGGTTGGAGACAGCACAAATTTCAAAGCCGCTTAAACGAACTCACGTCTATTTGCTTAAAAAATCAATATATAACTAAATAATTCATTTATCACATTAATATAAGTTTCAGTGAACAACTTCTGATGGTTATATGAAGAGTAACATTGGAGCAAACATAGAAATCATACACTACATAATAATAAAGACCAGAACGGCCACGGACATTGAAAACAAATGAGCGTCGTGGACATGCTTTGTTATGACAAGGGCATCTGAACGATGGCGGCTTCCAGAGGTTGACAATAGGAAAGTACCGACAGCTTATCAGTGTACTTTGTTAATATTCACGATCACTATCATTTCTCAATAAGTATAAAAGCATTTTGATAAAATAACTTGCAGTAAATCGTCTTGCGGAAAGGTTGTACAGCTGTTACATGTTTCAGTAATTTGCTTCTTCTTAAGATCTACCAATCGGCGCATAGACGAACGGTTGAAATTATCATCAACAATTAGCTGCAGTCCATTCTAGTCTCACTAATTTAAACGAAGGTGAAAGTCGAATTTCTATGGGTGTGACGATCTCTTTCTCCGGTCGGAGAACTTGGCTATAATAGTACGGGAGATACTAACACTTTCTTCCTAAATTCGCGCACAAAGGGCTTAATAGCATGGATTTGTAGATCTTGAAACACTGAATACAAAAATCAAATTCTTGAGTGTCACAGCCAGTCGCTTTCGATTATAGGTAAGGTTAAAGGATTCCCATTGGAATCCAATGGTAAAATTCAAGAAATATATATGGATTGTGAAATACTTGGGAATTTACGTAAATTTTCTTTTCCAGAAAAGAAACTATTTATCAGAATGACATGAAATTTGAAACATGATTGAGTTCAGAACATCAACTTCAATATAAAAGTTGAAGTGAGTCACATGATGCAGTAATTGATGTCTGAGAGCCCCTACAAAATGAGCAAATTTCATGTTTTGACTTAATTTTGTCGATTTTACTCATTTTGAAGAGGCTCTCAAACATCTAATACTGAATCATGTGATGTTCTGAACTCAATCATGTTTCAAATTTCATGGCATTCTGATAAATAGCTTCTTTTCTTCAAAAGAAAATGTACGAAAATTGCCAGGTATTTCACAATCCATATATATTTCTTGAATTTTACCATTGGATTCCAATGGGAATCCTTTAACCTTACCTATAACCGAAAGTGACTGGCTGTGACACTCAAGAATTTGATTTTTGTATTCAGTGTTTCAAGATCTACAAATCTATGCTATTAAGCCCTTTGTGCGCGAATTTAGGAAGAAAGTGTCAGTAGCCATCATTTTGGCACAAAATCCATCATCGCACTCTTCGTCCTTTTTCCCTGTCGAGGCATGTGAATCCCGTGATGAAATCAAGCGACCAAATAAGCATCTTCATCTCCATGAGGTTGCATCCTTTGATTAAGTCCACCATTAACATCCAAAGAGGCTTGACGATTATTTGTATATTATACTGTCTCTCTTTAAATATCCACAATTAATTTTTGGCGATATCTTGCCGATCATACAGCACCAGAGTTGATTCACTTTATTGTCTACATTCTGACGTAGTTCGATGTCCAATTTCTTCAACCATCCTTCTCCTAACTTAAGCCAAGATATGCAAATTTCTGGCATTTGCTATCAATTTGCAATATTCCATAAGTCTTTTCATACTTGCAGCTGCGGCTGGAGACCGCATTAGTTTAGTCTGTGAGCATGATCTCCCCTGCGCAAAAATTAAAAAACTCCCACGATGCCTTCAAAGAGCATGCTTTTGCAAAGATGATAATGATTAAGCTTCAAAGCTTCATAAATGAATATAAGAAATGCTAGCGTTACATCATTTCAGATCACGTTTCAGATGGAATTCATAGAAAAGTCAATTTGACTATTCTGAATCGATTCAGCTACCAAAGTATTACTCATGATTTTCATTTCTCATGGGAAGTCATTAGCCTGTAGTGTCTCTGCCATCCTAAAAACATTCTGTGGTATGCGAATAGGGAGAATATTCTCTCATCTTCAAACTTGACTAAACCTAAAAGTTAACTATCGCTAACTTTAAAAGTGCAAGTGCTCAGGAAATCAGTGTTTTGGTAATATCACACTTGAGAGCTGAAAGTTGAGATCACCGGTGACCTGACTGCAAATGAAACTGACATTGACAAAGAAATGAAAACAATAGGACAAATCGACGGAACAAACATAGATATCTACCAAGGAAAAACAAGAGAGAAAATGATTTGCTTTTGGTTGCATAAGGTTGTAACGTGTGCATCCAAAGGAAATTTATTCATTTTGTAGAGGACTTATAAAAATGCACGTTATTTGCTGGAGGAGTCATGTTAATTAAAAGGTGATTTGGTACTTGGGCTTAGAGCGACATTTTCCGCAATTTTTGTGTAACAGCTTCTGTTTTAATAGTTTAAGCGGTCGAAGTGATTTTATGATTTTCGGACAAAATTTTGTTTTAGCTTTATGTTGTTAAATATTGCTTAAAACGGAGGCGCCAATAGAAATATTTCTTTTGACTTTCTTCGCAAGTATGTACATGTAGATTGGAGATCAACGGCAGTTTCTATTTGATCAATTTGGTCATTAGAGTAACCGTTGGATAGAAAGATATTTTTGATAATGGCGAACTTTTATCAGTAGAAGATGTAGAGAGCATTAATCCTTAACCTCGACAGATTTAAGACCGAATAGTGGAATGCGATGAAAAGTTTTCTATTTGACGGAAGCATGAGCACTGATAAGTATTCAAATACCAGTGTTAGTATTCTGGTATCCTTCTCCGCACAGACCTGATGCTCGTCCTTCCTAAAGACTCAGAATCCTTGCTTACTATGAATTCGGATGACCTCGCATATTAACAAGTTTTTTAGTATTTTCTTTTTATAGCAAACATATCCTGGAAAGCTGCTTGAATGTACAAATATGTCAGGATTCCTTGATAATTTTCTGCTTTGATTTGTTTCACTTTTATAAAGGGTCAAACGAACTTCTCGCGGATACCCCACTGGACACAACAGGTACACAGGAACACCCCGCTGAACACAACGATGCGTTCCAAGAAAATTTTATGATAAGTAAATTAAGGCACATAGCGTTGCTAGGAGGATGATTCAGAATTCGTGCAGACATGACATTTTCGGAAAAATCCAATGAGGTATTTCGAATTACGAAAACTGCATTCATGACACATTGTGCGACAAAGCTGACCACTCTGGTGTCATATTTAGGTCATGAATGTAATTTCAAATTATTTTTTTTATCGCCAGAAAGAATTTCAGGACTGCTAGATGCCTCTACATTCTGTGCCACTCAGAAATATATTATTATATGTATCATACAGTTATTAGATGCTATTTTATGTCAATCATATACTAAGTACCATCGACCAAGGCTACAGGTCCATTTCTCCTATTAACATTCTCTTTCTTGCAGCTTTCTCATGAGTTTCTAGACAAATAAACAAATATATATTTCAAACGAATTTTCTTTCATTTCAGTTACCAACAGCAAGCATATCTACACGCACGTCCGTTAGACTACATGTTACACATAGATGTTTTTATGTTGACATCTATTTACCGATACAGGTTCATAAAACCTGATCCGCCCTCGGAAAGTCGTAAGTAGATGAAAACTACTTCAAAGTCAAACTGATCATCAATTCCGTTATCAAAGATAGGTGGGGCTAAATCATTCTTATGAAAGTCTGGTCTTCGACCTCGATCCCTGCAGAAACTCGTTCTGGCGACTGGACTGCAGTTAGATGAAAATTTCTTTTCAAACAGATGCAACATGTTGATTTACTACTTTACATCAATATTAAACACCCATATGATCATGGAAAAGAAGATTCGATGACAATTACTTCTATTAATTCTATCCCACTTGGACGTCAAACAAGAGGGAAACATTATGATAATGAGCCTCATTCTAGTAGACTTGTCATTATTCCCTTGTAGAAATCAAAACTAATTAACTCCATAAGAAATTAGTGTGCAAGATTATTAATTATTGACACACTATTTGGCTACCAGATACATTGAATTTACAAACCTAATCATCATCGAAGTTTAGAAATAATTCTTTCATCAGCCAAGTGGAGCAGCAAAATCGAGCATTTGCGCTATCACAGAAAAGTTAAACTCTCAGCAACCTTCTCACCTCGTAGAGTTCGTTGAAATGCAATTATCAAAGTGATGATCTACTTCTCTAGGGCTGTAATTTGCCATCTGCAGATGCTGTTCGATCTCCGGAACTGTCAAAGCTTACAAAAACATAATCATGAAAATGACAACTTCCTCGACCACAAAAGTACCGATTATCTGGCAATGCGAGAGCAATCCAATGAATATTATTATCCTGATTGAAATTGATGTGGACACTCATCCATTCTTCCATTTCTCTTGGCACACAACCTTCCCCTGAGGCCATCGAATGATTATCATCGATGCTGAACGGCAACCGTAATCGGTAACTACTCATTTCCAGCAACACAATGAACATGAGAACTCATGTTGAATGGACGGATTAGGACTTAGTCTTTAATTACATGCACTAAAACAGATTCGAACAGATCATTGAATTGAGTTTTATCGCCGTGAGATTTTTATTATAGATTGGAGAAAACTTGTTATGGAGGACGGTAAATAGAAGCAAAACCAAAGTTTTATGCGCACAGTATGGTAAAGGTTCCTTTCCGATTGCTCCAAATTTTGAAAATGTATCTGTACTCAAAGTTCTTGGGTTGCATTTCAACGAGAAGATGACATGCACTAACCATCTTTAATATATTGTACAAAAGGTATCTACATGTAGAAGATTAAACGTGCTACGCATTCTGAAAAGTTTTTCATCACACGGTGACTTGGTGTTAGTTTTTAATTCTGCTATTCGATCTGTAATGGAATATGCCTCCCCAGTGTTGGTAAATCCAGGTGTAGTTCTAAATTCCACTACCATGTCACTTTGTAAAAGATCTTTTCGCGTCATGCATGATGAAGCTGCTCGAGTATGTGAAAATTGCAACATGTTGAATATCATCGATAGTGGACAATCATTATTACTGAGGTTGTTTAAACCAGCTTTGACATCTGCTGATCATGTTTTGCGCAAGCTGCTACCTGTATAAAGTCACATAGTAGAATTCGCTTGATTCTTCCATCTGACAGAACCAAACGAATAACAGACGGATTCATCTTTTCTTCTTCCTCGCAGCATAATCAAAATCTGTAGCGCTTTCTGTATAGAACTTGTTCCTAAAGTGGAACCACGTTTCGTATCTTGCTCTGGATCTCCTGCGATTCTCATTTGGAGGTCTTTTTTTATTTATTATCATTGAGTCCACAATCTAATATTCCACCTCTAAAATGAAGAGGCGAAGAAGTTAACCGGAACAATATCATTAAATGTCCATATATACACCACACTGCGCCTTCGACCGCTAAGGAATTTAGTGGTTAGCTTGATCATATGTGGAAAATTTTATACTTGTTGTCTTTTACATGCCTCCAAGTCATTTGCCGGTCTTTAAATATCTGAAATGCTGAGTTTTTGGTTATTTCCCATAACATTTCTTTCTCGCGACAAATATTTTTTTAGTCTGCTGACGATGTTCTACGCCACAGTACAAAACAAACAGGATCACAATCCACAGTCATGAGACAATGTGTTATGTCTGCAGACAACAGCTGCCATATTTCCTCTACCGGCGAAACACCATGGTTCCACCGAACAGGAACCGGATCTACTGCTCCATACTGAAAAATAAACTTTTCAACCAACTTAACTATAATACTCAGAACATGCTTTTCTGCTAAATCATTCAACATATTCAATCTTTAACGCACCAACATTTCTACTATTTCATGTGCTCAAGGAGTAGCACGGCCATTTGACCATCGACCGTTAAGAAGGCGCTGGACACCAAAGGCCGTCACGCTGAGTGAAATTTAATTTGAAGTTTTACTTTAGAACAATAAACTTTCACTTCGAATCAGATACTCTTTAAACTTGCTCGTGATATGCATCGCCTGACTCGCAAACTGGTCAACTATGTCCCACAACAGGTTCCTGTATAACCATGGTGGTTTGTAGATGGATGAAAGATGACATCGGTTGTCCATAGACTCAACACATTATAATCATTAACCTTTGCACTGTGGCGCAGAGCATCGTCAGAGTCAATATCTAACATCATCCAGAGAGTAAAGAGAAAATGCTTACCAACGTATCTGGTATGTTCACGTAAGTCGTTCAAATCTATAGGGGTATCAGCACCGGAGATGAGGACTTGAAGCTCTTGTGCATCAAACATGCGAAGCCAGTCTATTGGAACGACGTCATTGAGACCTGCCACAAAAGCATCGACTTGTGCGCGAATTTGACGATTGAGTTTGTGATGAGCAACCAAATGGATGTATTCAACCCGATTATCAACAGTCACCGGGATACTGCTCCCTCCAGGCTTCAACTCTGTCACTTGCGAACCTCCAAATCTCGAATTCACAACTGTGAAGTCCAAATCTAAGTCCTGGATATCTCCCTCATAGGTTTTCAGCGACAACAAATTTCTGTAAGGAGAAAGGGTTATCAAAACACCTATAGATGAGTTGGAGAAATCAATCACTCACTTGTATAAATCCGGATCAAGGTACTGAAGATAATCAATTTCAACATCACCACGGATTCTGCTCAACACCTTTGCTAGGAAGAAATTGGCGAAATTCAATTCCACCAACAGACCTTCATAGATCGTCTGTAATTGAAATTTGAATAGTAGCAGAATGAAGTGCACTCTAAATATGCGAGACCTTTCTCCCGCTTAGTGATGTGATAAAATTCCGACCAATTCCAAACTGTTGTTCACAATCTCTAATGATATAAGTAAGATAATAAATGCGTCAGATTGGCTGTTGTTCGAAAAATTCAATTGAAGATCAATTAGTAATTTCAACTTTACACTTATAAGCCGTGAATAAAGAAGGATATCTGACAAAAAGCAGTGCTTACCAAAGATCGGCAATGATAAAATGATATCATTTTATATCAATTTATTTTTGAAAAGTGAT
The DNA here is from genome assembly GCA_907163375.1 of Prostheceraeus crozeri. Taxonomy (NCBI): domain Eukaryota; kingdom Metazoa; phylum Platyhelminthes; order Polycladida; family Euryleptidae; genus Prostheceraeus; species Prostheceraeus crozeri. The sequence continues at coordinate 445,127 of CAJQUW010015728.1, forward strand.
ATCATCAAAAAGTTTAATGGTGTTTAAATGATGTTTTCTAATCATAGATTCTTCGCATTTTGTACTGAAGCAAATTTAGTCTCTTTCGTTTGTTTTACCAATGTCCTTCCCCACTGGGTGATTCATGTAGCGAAAAGCAACAGGCTATTGTCTGTCAGTTAGTCTGTGTATCCCACAGATTGACAATGATTGAAAACTGAACTCATGAATCACTGTCTTGATGTTTTGAAGTCTTGACTGTTATCTAAATATTTTCAGCCTTTTTTCGTACTTTAGATTCTGTTGGCCTAACCAACTGCATATTGTAGGGACATTTGTAATTCGAGTGTATTAAGCTTAAATCAAAACTTGTAATGCCTAATGCATGGGCCATAGGCCCTACTCAACTTTTGATATACAAGAAGCTTTGTATGACTAAATTGCTTTCTTCGGTCTTCCATTATTTGGAATATATCGATGCTGCATGCAATCTAATTTTAATTTCATTGCTAAGAGCAGTAAAAGTAGCATGGTAGAAGTGCAAATCGAAAAAATCGTACAGCTAGTTCTATTTACGGCCTAGGCTTACGTACATTTCACTAAAAATGATATATTATATATGTCATTATAGAAAATAAAATGATATCATTTTATATCATTTGAAAAATAAAATGACATCATTGCCGGTCACAAGTGATTACAAATAAAGCAAAATACACGATTTCAAAATTATAAATTACAGTAGTTATCATCACGTAGAATACTGAAGCTACTGTCATATGAGAAAGTTACCATGGAAGTCTTGCAAAATAGCAGCAGTGTTTTCTACAATGAACATGGAGATGATGAGTCAGAACAGTCCGATATGGGTCCGAATAACACCGTCGAACGAGTGATGTTGACAAGTATATTTTTCTGCAAAAGTGTGCTTATACAAGTTTTTCTGGTCACTGCGATTTCTTCATGTTAAATTGCTTGTAATAGCTCACATTGGTAAACATTTTTTATTAAAAGTACAAGCCCGACGCGCTTCACGCATCACCTGAGGCAGTCAAAGACAGTGCCATTGTGTATTACCGTTGGTTTCCCCAGTAGAACTGTGTGTCACACGAAACACGTATGAACGGAAGCAAAACTCTAAGAAAATGTTAATGTTGAGATCATTTTCTAAGTATCAGGCGAAAAATAATAAAAAGCACAACACTGATGTAATTGGCATATATTACACTGATACATTGTATGAAGATATGGCTTCTTAATATGTCGATAAAAGAAAGCACCTCATCTGTATACAATTCGTCAAGCACATATTATGCCAGAGCTGTTGAGGTAGATTTTCTAACAGCCGCTTCCGCACCTGTTTTTTCAGCAAATAAAACCCTTGCATAAATCGCTATCAGTTAGGGTTAACTTGTGCTTAGGCCTAAAAAGCACAACCATCGTGATCGTTGACGGTAAGCACAGTGTAGCCTCGCATCGAGCATAAAATTCTTCTCCAGCGCTTTGTCAGCTTTGATATAAACAATGTAATTAATGCACATACGTCTGACTTTGATGTAACATCAACCGCTTCAGAACTTCGAAAAACCGTTCAACGTTTAGGGGAGAGAGAGAGAATTCCTTTGTTTTTAAAAGAAGCTGCTTTTCAACCAGCAGCTACCATTCAGTCAGTTCACAACTTTTGATGAGCAAACACGAATGTGTTGTTTCTATTAAATGAAATCAAAATTTTCAATTGTCACAATTTTTTTGATTCAAATGAATGATTTTTGGACGAGGATGAGCGCTCCAAATATCAGAGAGAAGCTCGACTGAAAGATTGTAATCGAATATATTGTCAATATACTACGGTTTACCAAAGGTATGTAGCGGCAGCAAAAAGGAGGTGTATTGTATGAGTTAGTGTTTCAATTTAAGAAAATTCCTTACCTTTTCTCTCCCTCATCGATTCAAACTCGGAGACCGAAGTAGTGTTCAGGAATTGCTGAATATGCGTCGTAAGAAGCGAGGTTGCTTCAGACTCGGTCTCCGGGCTTGAATCAACGTCAAGAATTGCCGCTGCTTGGCTGATTTGTCCTAAGTTGCGCCACATACAGCTACTTTCATCAGTTTGTATAAACATGATTTTCATGGCATTCTGGTATTCATGATTTGCCAAATGGTTGATTATTAATGATTTAAATTTATAGATAGAAAGAACCAGGATTTTTTGTTGTTCAATAGGCTCGGTCTCCGAGCTGATTTAATCTGGTTTAATCTATTGCATGTGAGACATCAACATTGGACATTAGGAGGAGCGAATGAATGAAGCACGTGAATTTTTACCTTGGCCAACATTCGTCCCATGAAAAAGTAATGCCTTCGAAAATCATCGGCCAGCATATCGGCCTCTGGGTTTGGGTACAGCGTCTTGTCTTCAGCGTATACAAAGAATCCTCGCGTCGGGTCGAAGCAGGTAAGGAGAAGCTCACTGAGAAATTCTCTTGACAATCCACCGCCGTCCACTCCAGGTTCATGGACACCGGCAGCATTCATAAATTCCACTTTGAGACGAAGACGCAGAGATGGCTCTACAAAGTGAGGCATTTAATTTAATATGCCAATCGTGCATCTCAAATTTATTGCGGGCTGCAACAGGAAACGGACACGGAAACTAAAAGAGTAAACTATCTTTTACTGATCCCACTGCACTGTCCTTGTGCTTCATAGTTTATCGAAATCTGACAAAAATCTATTTAATAGATATTTCCTCATTAGCACTCCTCATTAGCATTTCCTCACTATGTAGCAGCAATAAGAAGCTAAAAGATATCACAGTTCGCACTTACAGTCATTGACATCGCCATGCTCACAACTTAGACCAACTATTGATGTGACCAAAGTGTTTCATCGCCCACTTCTTGGTCGAGAAATAATATAAACAGTTTTCGATTATGAGGGTCAAAATGCTTTTACAAATTATCTCACGATTTTTCATGATATAATACTCCCAGCATCTACCGCGAGATTGGGGGTAACAACGAAACATACCATGGGCAAAATCGGGACACTTTTAATTTTGTTCCACGTGGAAAATTACACCCAAAGTAGTTACTGTACTTGACCACACGACGGGAGATCATACTGATTTTTCAGCAAAAATGTAGCAAAAACTCCCCAAAATGGTTAAGGATGTCGATGGAAAAATTTAAGTAAAAATCGTAAGTGGACAGATCTTCATCATCCAGCGCCTTTGTTGGTCGATCTTACAATGGCGTTGCAAACGAGTCAAGCCGTGTGAAGAAATTTTCAAGTCGGTCTCATTAGTACGCTGTTCAACACACGAGACAGAACAATAGCAGAGGCTAAAGTAATCACACACTTGAAACCTACAATAAGACGATAGTATGAACTGCCACACTACAATTAGATATGTATCCATACAGACATCACAATTCTTTATATCACTCACTCTTCATATATTTTTAGTCTTCCCACGGCTTGACTCATTTGTAACGCTATTGTAAGATCGACCAACGAAGGCGCTGGACGCCAAAGATCTGTCCATCTACGATTTTAAGAGAAATTATTTCATCGACGACCTTAAACTATTTGCGGAGTTTTCGCTACTTATTTTGCTGATTAACGTAGCTATATGACTCTGAGAATTTCTATTGTCTTGAATTCATTTTGATGGTAAATATGAATACATACAATAAATAGGCATCGGAATAAATTTGACAATATGGAACAACATATTGAACAAATTTCGCACAAAAATGCACTTTTTATTTTTGTTTTCAGTGAAGAAATGCCAATTGGTTTTGGTACTTCTATTCTTTCCCCCCCCCCCACATTTCTGTTGTTGACACCCGGAAGTATTGCATCGTCAACGATCTTCTCTTGCTCCTACTTGTCCTCACTAACGTGGAATATTGTTGAGTGAGAAAACTCCTCTTATCTGACTTGTAGAACATTTACAACCTCAGAATTAGACAACTACTCGTCATTTGTTTGTAGACAGCAATCACACGAAGTTCATGATCACAGCTGTACCTTGTATTTCAACTGAGTATCTAAGGGACCAATCCATCCTTCATCCCAGGGTTCAAGTAAGATTTCTCGGTCGTGCTGTAGCGTCACTCAGTGACAGATAAAGTCTATTCTACACCCAATGTAACTAACTTCGGTGAAATTTGATAATTTTGGAAAACTTGAAAAATGTAAGGGGAAAGAATAGAAGTACCTTGGTCTTATTAAAATTACTATTGATCTGCTGCTTTGTACTCATATCAGTCGTAAATATAAAAATAATGTTTTGCTATAGAATCGAGAAGCAGATGTTGCGGGTCATTGAAGAGCGAGCATATTAAAACTGGCATAATAGAGTTTTCTTGAAACAGGCATACCACAGTGAAGCTTCCTACGTCTTTATACGTTCGTCTTATCACTTGATGGCTCAATAGCTGTAAATCACTCTCTAAGCTTACAAAAATGAGCTTTACTCTTAATACTAATATTTTGTTTTATAATTTCCACTTACCATATCATCATGCTTTATATTAATGTCCTCACAAAATATAGTTAATATGTATGATGAAAATCAATTATGTAGCCCACGAGAATCTAAATTTCTCATCACTTATGTATATTTTTACATCGCTCTTCATTCAACGTTTTATTTCTTCACTTCTGTTACTGAATCATTACATGTGACTTTTGATTAAATACATCCATCTGCACTATTGCCTTCATCAACATGAAGTCTGTGAATAATGACTTCACTCAGGAAGTAGTCAACAAGGACACACTCATTAAATCATGGTTAATGAATGCTACCTGTCAGTTGAAAATTATAAATCGGCTTGAAAACAGAACACACTGCTTTGATATTTTTTGAAGGCATGGCTCATGAAAAAGAATACGCTGGAATTAAAGCTCCAAACACTTCAAGTGTACAAATTGCACATTAAAGATTTATCTGAAAAATTCTCAAACATAGTAGCAATAATCCAACTAGGATCAACGACGTCACTATTGCAAATATTGACCAGGAAGTTCACGGAGATAAAGCTTTTTCACGTACATGTGACTGATTGAATTATATCATTTACTTTAATCATCATTACATCATTTCCTGATGAGCTATATCATCACAAACTTTATTAATCGGTTCGGTTCATCCTCCAAGATTTTCAAAATGTCATGTGATTTCGTGCAAAATCACTCATTCGCTAGCGATGGAATAAGCCGAAATAAAAGAACGAGACGAGAAAACGACAGATTGAATATACTTTCGTTTAATGAGATTGAAAACTGTTAATTTCCATTTTTATAAAATAACGAATTGTCATAAGATTGCATAGTGTCAAATCATGCGCCGAAAATGCTTATTTGTCTATCGGTGTGAAATCCAACTCGATAAACCCTGAGACTCAGAGTTATCGACAATGTGACAGCCGATTATTGTCTTATTTCTCCATGTTATCTAGAATAAATTACGAGGTGATAAATAATGCATAGAAGTGGATTAAGAAAGCAAAATGTGTTATTAGGATAAAAGAATGATCCATGATATATATGGAGACGGTTCGAAACAAGAGATATGCTTGACTTCAAAAATCCTCAGTTAAATATCATATGGACTTAAGCATCGGTGCCTTTGGTATAAAGCAGCTGCGACACGAAATTTAAATTCATTTATTCCACATGAAAAGTGAAGAATGATATTGCCAATGCGCATGCGACATAACTTGAGGTGCCTGGCGGGTAGGATATTACAATTGGTTGTTACCCAATCCAATTCCAATGACGATTTTTCCACGTAAGCTTATCCCGGTACCCTTCATGTAAATGTGTATAATGCCATAAAACATATCAAGCTTGCACATTCGAGCAATATCTAGTTTCCATAAATATTTCACCGAAATATTCTTCTGTAATTAAATTGGAGTTAGACAATGCCTGAAGAAATCAAACATAATAGCCGCACTTTCTCAAAAGCAATTAATTTAATTTGTTATTAGAACGTTTCGCCTACTATTCTTGCAAAGCTAAAAACCAAGGGTAAAAATATGACAAATATGTGAATGTGACTGCAGTCCAGGAAGAACTCAGTTGGAATGGGGCATTTACATTAGCCTCAAAGACATTTTGCTTACATGAAGATGTTTCACAATAATACTACTCTGATTTGCTGACTTTATTATCTTCACTGGTAAATGGAAGTGAAATTCAGACCCAGCTCCGGCCCTGTCTGTGGGCTACCCTGCCCACGTACAAGTCTGGCTATGATCAGTTTTTCTATGGATCAAGGGTCAAAGGATTATGTTATTAGTAAAGCAGGGTCAGAAATTAATTCTCAATCGAAAATCGAGATTAGAGTGATCAGCAAATGAATTTGACATAGCACATTAGTTTTGTGGACATGAATACATCCAACCATTTATGAAACATCTACGTTCTGCCTTGCAACCATGTTGGCCCAAGAAACAGCAATCATTACAGTTTTATGATCTATCCTGAAATGCTGTGTAAAATCAGTATTTCATTCAATTATCACTATCTCATCATCTTGTAGATCAGTTAGAAGATCACCCATGAAAAATTGCGCACGACTTTTTTTAACAACATTCTAACATCGCACTAATTTATTGCGAACTAATTGTGATTTAATTTTCTAATAGAGATATCGGCGTAGAAAATCTCATTTGATGTTTTAATCGATATTTCATCATCCATGGCTTTATATGATAGGAGTTATGATGGGAATCTTTCAATTAACTGAACAATGTAGGATGCTGACTTCCTACTTCTGATACTACTTGCTTTTAAAAGTTATTTGATTAATTCCAAAACGAATACGCTTTGTGTTAACACTTTTATTTGCATCACTTGGCATTAGAGCAGCAAGATGAAGTGTCGGCTTGATTATCAACGCAGCGATCGTCCCAATGATAGGTGTCATCGTCAAACTCACTGCCTAGAATCCTTTAATAAAATGATTTATGAAACTAAAACTTCGCTTAACAAGTCATTTTCAAGTAGATGAAACATCCAAATTAGGAATTTTGTTGATTCGTTAAGTCGTCCTTTATCTACAAAACATGACATTTAAATTTCGTAAGCTAAGGTGGCACGAGTTGATAGAGCTTTGTGAATAAAGGGAAGTGGGTAGAGAACACACACACACACATGATAAAACGGTATCTTTTTACATTATATGGTTGGGGATTTGGGTAGGGCACAATTGCCCAACATTTTTCCATCTTTTAAAGTCATTGGTGGCCGGTGGGCAAAGAGGTAATTACTTCATTCAGCAAGAAAATCCACTCAAAAATGCAGAGCATTCCTCGGGATACCATTTAAATTCTCGGTGTTGGCACTTGCTTTCCATCGGTAAAATGATGCAGGCCTGCATTGCAGAAATTCAGATATAATTTCAACAACATGAAATAATTACTATATTTCAAATAATATTCTGCAGTTTATATTCGCAATCAGTGGAAGAGAAATATGATAATTCCGTCTGAAGAAGCCTCTGTGGGGTGAATAGTGAAAAGAATGAGGGTTCGTGCTCTTCAGATGAAACTGCGCTAAATTGGATCCAGACGAAACTGAATCTTCTATCAAAGCCGAAAATGACTGCAATTAAAAGTTATCCTTTGTAGATAAGGCCCAACTCTTGTAGTGATGTTTAATTCTGACAATAGCAAACTAAAGAGAAAACTTCATAATTTCTGACCGTACAGATCTGACAAGTCGACAAATTAGAACACATTCCAATTGAATGCCATCGCTAGATGGAAACTTGATAATTTGTTCCAGACAAACTGAAACATACTACCAACATTGTCTTATGACGCTTTCGTGTGGTAACTGATGAAAAAACAGATCGTTTATCGAAGCCACCAATTTCCAAGAGATACTCAAAATTTTGAAGATAGGGAGTTCAAATTATAGTCTGCTATTAATAGTAACAAGATGATCGAGTTGGCTAAAGCAAAAACAGTTGTACTACTTTAAAGCAACTTTGAGAACGATTGAGTCATCGAAGCATCAAAAACAGAGCTCAAAAATGCCCGGGTAAAATAGGGCTAATGCCTCGTTAAATATGATGACAATAGAAAGAGTTTCTTAAATTGTGCGACTTTCAAGTCGTTTTTTTGCCTACAAGAAAGAAGGTGTTCGACTTAAATCAATGATAATTCACTGTCGTGGAAGGTTAAAACCTCCACGTTGCCAGCTGATTGTATCAAGCTGCGCCTTTCTGGGATAAGATGCCGTTCGAATCATGTACTCGAGCAGCAAGTCGATCAGAAGCGCCTACATAAGCAACTGCACATCAAAAGGTCACAGGGTTCATCAAGTGCTCACTCGCTGTAGAGAGAAAAACAAACTGCTAAAAGTGTACTCAATATCAATTTGACCCCTACATGATGCTAGCAAGCAGGCAGAAAGAGAATTACACGTACATGAAATACACTGTCATATATGAATGAAAATTGTCATCACTTGCGTATTGCACAGGTACGATACAATCACAGCACTGAGTTCATCAAACATGGATACTATGAAACTAATCTAGTCAAAGACATGTTACATCTACTATTATAACAGGGAAAGTTCGTGCAAGGGTTTCCTGGAAACACCTCCATCTCGTCCCCCAATTTTTGGGAAGCATACTAGAGGCTGAGGCCATCTACGGGGAGCATCCCGCAAAATGTCTCTGAGAACCTTACAGCATAAGTAGATGATCAACGGACATTTCTTTGAATTATGCTGATTCTCAGGGTAGAAGCATATAATTTGTGTCTGATTTTAATTAACTAACAATAATGGGTTAACATATTCATTAAAAACTGAATACGAGCATCGCACAGAATCGACGTCATTGCAGTAATCACTACGTCTGAATGTTAATGAAGTTATCCATTCAATTTAATGATGAAACATGAAAAGATATGATTATTCAGAAAACTCGTCGACACGCAAACCAGCTAATCCTGTTTACCGACAGATTAACGACCTGGTCTTAGATAATGAAAGATAGATTAATGACATGATTAATGTTTGTTTCACCAAAGAAGACCGGAGATGAGTTTCATTCTGATGCTAATATATAGGTCAATAGAACCATCAGCAGTGGAAAATCTAGCTATCGTTAATTACAATTACAGCAGTCAAGTCGTCTATACTTTGACTTCGACAATGTCAGTAAAAGCAAAAACAGTTGATTTCAGTGTACAGAGCATTTAGATGTACTGCTCTGGAAATACGCTCGTACAACTCCCCTTATTTACCGGTCTAAGTGTGCAGGACAGCAAACGACTTGAAATGGTACATGCAGGAGTGCATAGAATTATTCATGGTTCTTCATGTGAATGTGGAGCATTCACGCTGTTGTTCATCCGACGCAATTAATTAAAAATCAGATTTATTTCCCTATTATAATTAACATTTTCGTTACTGACATAGTCGAAGGAAGTATCAGCAGTTCATAATGCGGTACTAACATCGACTTTTCGATACAACATTCAATATTTCAAATATCATTTTATCTTCCATCTTATCAAGAACTTTTGAGAAACAAGTTTTAAATCTAATTCAATTTCTTGCTTTACAAGAAGATCAGAAATCGCTGATTGATCTGCTGAATGCGATTTCATAATAGAATTAACTATCAATTAATGGAAACTCTCCAGACCACGACGACTGCCTGAAGATCAACGGCATGACAGTGCAAGAAGTCCAAGAGCCTTGCTACCTTAGGGATGTCCTCGACAGAGAAGCCGGGACGGCAAGGGCAGTCAGAGCTCGCATTGCAGCAGCGTGGAAGAAGTGGAGGGAACTAGCCAGTCTGTTGACAAACAAAGGCATTCCGGTGAGGTACAGGACACACGTATACGAGCTGTGTATAAGATCGGTCCTAATTTACGGTTCGGAAACATGGCCCCTCACTCAAAATTGACGGAGCAGCTAAGAGGCGTTGACAGGCGAATGCTGCGATAAATGGCACATGAAAAGTTGAAGGATAAAGTGACAAGTGAAGAAGTGGCAAGACTTTGTGGCATACCCGAACTAATCGCCTACGACAGAAACGCCTGCGGTAGTTCGGACATGTAAAGAGAGCAACCGACAACATCATCGTTGAGGTATATCATCTATTGGTTGACAGTCGCCGTCCACCAGGAAGACCGAAGAAAACGTGGCATGCTTGTGTCAAATCTCGAATACTTGAAGATCATCTGCTCTGGATCTTAATGGATGGAAAATGTCATCGCAGCAGCGCATAACCCTGGTGGAATCGGGCAGAAGAGACGAGATACGAAAAAGTAAAGTAAGTATCTAAATCTCTCCACTTCCGCAATCTTACAAATCAGGCATCGCAAGAAGTCTTTTTATAAATGATGCCACTTAAAAATGATCGAAAAGATATCCAAATGCTCTACTTATAACATGAACCTTCAATGTCACTATTCCCTCAATGGGGGTCAAACTTTTGGAGCATTGCGGTACTTTTAATCCGCATGCCCTTCCTGCCGACTTCCAATGACACTTTCGGAGTTCGATCTTTAGGTCTGAAGATCGTTAGGCCAAGCACTTAACCACTGTGCCACGGAGACGGCCAGGCCAGCGGAAGAAAACAATGACCTCAAAATCGCAGGTTTGAATGATTAAGGGCCATTAATTATTCAAGTCTACATGGCCAAGTTCAATCCACTGCTCCCAGTTCTTTATAAACTTGAATATCAATTAAGACGGAGAGTCGAAAGACAGAGAATTCCATCATTCAGATCAATATAGAAGTTTTCAAGAATTCAGTCAGTCGTGGCGATGATTGAAAGAATTCTTAAATCAATTGTATGTTAGCGATAAATCTCCTTGTTGAAAAGCTTCATTAATAGAACGGTACATCTTTCATGGCTCGTGATGTGAATTCAAGCTTTTGTTTTACATGTTGAATAGAATCTTGTCATGCCGGAAATAATTAAACGATTGATTGATAGATGCATCTTTAGTAACTGAGATAGAAGTTTGCTGTTAATAGTTGATACACATTAAAGATATTTGATATTCATTTCTTAATCAATAACCGCTTTTCTATACTTTATTGTTGATTATGTCAAAATGAATATTCTTCCAACTACGTGATAGATGAACGAATCTTTGGTAGCACGTTTTTGAAATTTCTTCATATACATACATTTCTTCCTTTTATAATCATAATATAAATGGAATTAGAAACATTATCTCACTTTTGATATCTTTCGTTTTGTTTAGGAGCAGTTTTCGGCGGGGACTGTCTAGAACATTCCTTTGAAATTATCTGTAGCCTCTTTGTCAGCACACCACTTAATTTTATGTTTAAACGGGTGACAGCTCTCATGTGGATTTTGTTGTGTAAAAATGTTTTGATTATTTCAGCATGTAGATAGCTACATACACGTCTGGAACGACACCTGCTAATATAGAGCAATCTCATGTTCTCTGTAAGCAGGTAGAATCGATTCGATTTCCGAAAAAAACGGACAGTTTGACATATTCAGTCACACATGTTGCGGTCATGAGATCTTCTGAGTTTTACTCATAAATGAACCTTACCTAAAGGCCAAAAACATTCACTTTAGGTGGTAGGACAAAGGCGCACTCGTCCACCTGCGGCGGCACCATTGCTCTCAATCGAAGTTCCAGCCTAATGCTGGTAGCACCATCTACCTTAACCCTACCTCCTAAGTACGACTTCGTGCCTTGGGTGGGGCTGGGTAACGTGAAGCTACTCAAAAATTTTATCAGGATAATATGGAGTGAGAAAATTAGATCCCCTCGAGCCGTGAATCTCTATTGCAGAGACAATAATTTTCCATCAATTGTCATCAAATTTCAGGAACGAGGTACAGAATTTTTACCAAAGTGTGAAGGCTCAAAAAGTCACCCACTGAACTGTTTTCGCATACCCTGTTGTCGAACAACAGGGTATCTGAACTCCTTTATCTCTCGGTCTTGCGTATTGTATAATGAGATGCAGTTGCAATTGAGTTGGATTGAAATGATTAATTTGATTGTTCTGATTGAAATTATTTCGATGACTTTCAATCATGTTACTCCTTGAACTATTCATATCTTATTTGTTATATATGTCTGGAAGATGCTTATGTTTGTATTTGGAACTGTATTTTGTCGATTTTCATTTTATTGAATAAGCGCTACTTACTTACTCAATAAAATGTCAAGGATCAAAATTACTTTCTACAAGAAAATATCAGGAAATAGATTAAGTTTTCAGTCGGAGCTACATAGGGCGAACGTCTTTCTTTCACATGGTCGTGTTCCATTTATCCCGCACTCATTATTTTGTTCTTATCAAGCAAGAATGCAGAGTGTACCTATTTTAGAAGTCTTGGGTTTGACCCGATGGAGATTTGAACCCAGGACTCCCGGACACCGATATTCATCTAAATTTGAATAATATTAATTTCTCTCTATCTCAAGCAAATAAGAATTTTTGCTAATACGAATTATTTGAAAAATCATCATTTTTGAAGTATTAGAAATCTACGAATCTTTTTCTCGCATCTGTAATCGAGCATTTCAATGCTCCTCCTTACCATTTTCCTTCGACAGCTTGTCGAAAGAGTCTTCATACAGATGAGAGCGCCGCACGCGCATGGAAATCGCGGAGAACATGTGTTGATTTTCAAAGCTGCCTTGCTGTGAGTTGCGGTCTTCCTGTACGAGCGCATAAAATATTCGCACTCGCTGGGAGAACGGAAGGACGAAAGGCAGCTCTGTGAGGATTGTCACTTGCCGTGCTTCTCGAGTCGATAAATGTATCGGAGATTCCTCCTCTGAAAGAAAAGGATATTGAGGCTTAGAACAAGAAATCTGAAGTCACAACATTCTCTACATATCAATCTAAGCAATAGAGGCATTTGTAGTCTCTCAGTCAATCCCTTCAAATGTAATCTCCTAACAGATACTTGCATTTAAGTCTAGACGGAATATCGTGCTACCAGATTTTTCAAGACAAGCTGGTCAAAAGTGCAGTCAATTTAGTCCAACGCTCACTCAATCCAGTCCATCGCACAGTGAAATTATTCCAAGCGCAATGAATTTAGTCTCAATTAGTCAAATTATTCCATTTTTGTAATCATATTTCATTTAACAAACAATAAAAAATGGGCTTCAAAGTGACATTCGAAATTATTAGGCATTCGTACTAACTGCTAGCTACCTTAACTCATCTTAGATCTGATATGCACTATTCTCAAATTTAAATAGAATGCGGCAAGTTTCGAGCGAAAAAATAAATATAATAAATTTCGCAATTCTTTTTCCTTTTTATTAATAAAAAAAAAATAACATAAAGCAATAAACCGTATTTAGTGCATTTGAGAGTACACAGTGCTATATAATAACAGTTCTATATAGCATACACTTATCAAGTCAGTAACTATCTATGTATACTAGTGCGGTGGAGTTGTAGTGAAAAAAAATGGAAAAATAAAAAAAGCTACTCGCACTCGATGCTAACGCTTTCGATGAATAAAAAAAAAAAAAAAACCTCGGTGAAAACAAAATGAAAATAAATGGAAGGAAAAAAAAAAAGAAAACACACTCTTCTACTTAAAAAAAACTTCAGCTAAGCGTTGGAGTCGTGGCCATAGTGTAGCAGAATCCTGTACAATGTCACTACAATTTGAAAAGATGTAGTGAACTGCGCTTGATTAATTCGGTCATCAAAATTGGTTGAGCATTACCAATATCCAATAGTAGCAAAATTCAAACTGACACGTATCAACAATTGGCATTCATATAGATTACATCACAGATACCATCACACTAATGCAGTCATACAAGATATCCATTACTACCACAACATTGATTCTTATGCACATGCAATCAACCATTCGCTCAGCTTCCCACGCAACGCCCTCGGTAATACTACAGCTTCGCACCTTCTCACACACCAGCAAAGCTCTCACCAATGCTGCGGTACCTCTCCCACCTTCCCATGGAACGCACTTGAGGTACAGCTGAGATACCCACCCAACTTCCCACCTAGCTATCTGGGTACCACAGTGGCGCTTCAACCTTCCCACTCACCCTGAAAATTGTTCGCTGTTCCCAGGTTGAATAGCACTACAACACAGTCACAACGCCCAAACTTGGCGTGTGAGATTCTTATTAACTGCGACCATCCTGTTCAACATCATTTGACAAATGAAGTGAACAGCTAGTCAGATTCATCATTATTTTTCCAGACGAACCCAAGAAACTTCATAGGTGACAGTCTCGAGAATTTTGTGATATGGATATTTCCATCACTTGCCTCATTACAGTCTTGCGAATCATTGAAACAGATTTCAAAAGCAAATCATTAATATAGAACAAAGAAGTAGCGAGATGACGTCTAAGTCACGAAATTCAACTAGGCGAAGACTGTTTACGTGCTTTTGCATGCAATTACCATACTTCAAAGCCAAAAGAAGTGTCTACAAAGTTAAAGGAAGACATGCTGGAGAGATCTTGACTCAATATGTTTAGTTCCTTGAGTTGATAAGTAATTGTTTTACTTAAATTTCAGTAACACAATGGTCACAGCGTCAAAATTCATTATTGGTGAATACTGCAGTTTGAAGAGAAACGCATCCAGGACAGGAAATACGCAGAACTCCGCAAGTTACTTATCTCGACATGAAACAAATAGGAGCGTCGCTGTGTCTTGTAAATGGGGCGAAGATAATGAATGAGAGGCGGTTTAATTTCAAACAATTTACATATTTAGGCCAGCTTTCAGAGTTGATTTGATTTCAATGCTAGTTGCCGAGAGCTTATTAATAAAGTAATTTACATAAGTAAAGTACGTCAGTCTTACAGGAAGAATTCTTATCACTAAAATTATGGGAGTTACTTAATTTCACCAGAGGAGTACTATAGCCTTTTTTTAATTCTTAACTTGCTATTGATTATAAACGCGTGGAATGTAAAATTACGAAGTCAAGAAGTCATGAGTGCAAAATATGTTAGTCTTGGTTTATATTATAAGTATCAGATTAAAATATTATAAGTCTTAGTTTATCAAACATGCAGCATTAACAGCAGCTATTGTACCACAATAAAACAAATATGCATTTGGACAAAAAACAGGGTCCCTATCCAAACAACCAAATAACTCTTTAACAGCGGTGAATATTCAATTCAAAATTAGAGAGGAGTGCCAATTCAATTTCGAAATATATACTTTGCTGATCACACTCGCATGTCGCTTCGGTTTGCGTCTTGGACATGTGATTAAAGATGTCATGTTTATTGGGTAGCATCAAATAGCGCACTCTGTGTTCTGAAACATGAACTCCACATATACATGCACACACGTGTAAGAATCTTCATTGATGCATGTGTACTTTCTTTGCTCTATCACGTTACTTCCACTGCCAACCATAAAATGTACAATTGATGAAAAAACGAAGAACGTTCATGGTAGTAATCCATCTGTTCCAGATTTAATAAATGAGACATCCTGAAGTTTATGTACTGAAATAATGATCTCATTTTAGCAGTCCTGAATAATTTTTTGAATGACAGAAGGAGAATTTAACTACTGACACAATCCTTGTGAATTTGATCATTTTTTCTATTATCATTCAACTGGAAATAATGTTTGAGCATTTTTCGCTCTGACATTGGTTGAAACCTTGGTGGGGTCAAACTAAGACTTAAAACAGGTGCAGTCTGCACTCTTGCTAAACACTCAGCATAAAAAGAATGAGAGTGGAATAAATAACGACTCAGCCACATGGAAGAAGGCTCGGTGCCTAATGTGCTTCTGAGTATTAACAACGTTAACTTATTTTCATTTAATATTTATTTCGCAGTTTCCTTGAAGCAGTTTTAATTGGCAAGAGCTTCAATATTATATTACACGTGCATTTAGTTTAACTGTTACTGATCATTGAAACTAAACATTATCCTCAAGTATCAATCAGAAATTGGAATGAAGAAACCTCTCACATTGTTAGAAGTATTATTTGACCTTCGCTGTAACTCATTGAAATTTACGAAAGGCACTCGACAATGTCAAAAATTCACTTAACACTGCGATATCTGAAACAGGAAAGCATATTTCGTAATGGCAACAAAGTCAAACTATGGAGTGATGGATCGGCTGGTGACTTTGAAGTTCGACTAATCCTTCTTAATCATTGAAACATTTCGAAGAATTTGAAACTGATCGTATAGAATTTCTTACTACGGAAAGGTAACACTAGACGGCAGCGTATTCCGCGGATAAAATAATGCGTTGCAGCCAAGTGATGAGAATTTTTTTTCCTGTACTTGTAGCTTTTTTCCAAATGAATATCGAAAAAGCGATAGAGCGACTGGGAAGTACATGAAAGATGAATGTGTTTGAGTCTGATGCTATTTTAATTGTGTATAGGCTATATTACAGCTCATAACTTGAGGATTACAAATCAATAACAAAGTATAGAAATTAAAAATCTATCTACATATAATTACCAAGTTCTCTGTGTCGTTTCCTCGAAGCACAACTTTGCATCATTGATTATGATAATATTAACTTACAAAGGTTGTTGATTCAGCATTCATTTTTTTCGATCGCATGGAGTGTCCGGGCATCGGGAAATTTCCGAATCATTATCATGTCTGATAAATAGATAAAATTGGACACGGCAAAATTTCTGAGTGCACATCAATTTCGAGCACGCGTCAAATAGTCATGACGACTCATCATAAACACTAATTTGCCGTCTTTGTTGAAAATTGACTTTGAATATGCGATCTGAAGTCAATATGAATAATCTTCTGTAGGGAAAGAAGCATCAAATTCATCAAAAAATTAAAACATCTTAGCCGAGGCAAGGATATTGCTGAATCGATTTAAAGGGTTTAATCCAAACTGCTAAAAGAAATAGTGGTAAATTGATCTTATGTTGCAAATTTTCACCGTTTACACGGCCCAAGCAGATACAACGATAAAAATGAAGTCAAGCGTTTGTAAACAAAGGAATGATCATAGGGATGGGATTACTTACTAAGATTGATCTTACTCGCCATCATTCCACTGTTTACAAACACTTCCAAATGAGTAAATCCGATATTGATGTAGCATTGATTGACAGAGATGTCAATGCCACCCAATTACGCCCTCGAGAATATGTGCTAATCAAAAGACTATGTCCCATGATGAATAACAAGGAGGAATGCACAGAAAATATGTCACTGATTTTTGAATTTTTATGTCTTCCTTTTTATCGTTGCATCTGCTTGATAGTCTTAACGGTGAAAATTTGCAATGTAAGATCAATTTGTCACTATTTCTTTTATCAGTTTGGCTTAAACCCTTCAAATCAATACTAACAAATGCTGCTTTAAATAAATTACAACATCTTGTTAAATTGTTGAATCGGATTATCGCTATTAGACCTTCAAAGATCTCGCACCAAAATTTATTGCTATAAATTTCGCCTCCTCGTTTTTATTTTTTGTATCATAGCAGCTACAGCAATAAGCCAATTGCAGCCGTCGATAAAGAAATTGAAAAGACATGAAAAAGGTAAAAAACGCAAGTACTAAAGTTCAAGTCATTCGACAAAGCAGAATACGCTTAAAGGAAGCGGTGCCATTCACAAAGAGATCCTCATTGCACATGCAATTAGCTAAATCACAACATCTTGGTATGAAATCTTGCTTGCGCAACAACAGACCGACTCTTTTTCTTTGGAGCAAATAGCACAGTGTGTCTGGTGCGCCACACTAGGATGTTGAAAAATACAGACGAAGTGAGATACGGGCAATTCACTTCACCACGCACAATTCTCTGGAAAAATAATATATATGTAATTTTGCGTCGCGGTTCAAGCGTAGTCAAATTAAATTTTGTGCACAAACTTTCATAATTATCTGAACAGTAACGGATATTACTCACGAAGCAAAGGTGTTTCACAAATCGCTTTTGAACACCTTCCAGCTTACAGACTGTACATCTGAAGTCAGTAGACCAAGCTGATGAACAATAATCAACGTGAGAACGAATAAGCGCAGGGAATAAGACTTTTAGGACATGTACATCAGTTGAGGATTTCATAACTTTTGACAAATCCTAGCATCCGATCCAGGGGTGCGCAACCTTTTGCATTTTTCGGCCGCCATTTCGAAGGCCGAAAGAATCACGGCCGCACTTAATATGTGTGCAAACTACTTGGTCAATAGCCAATCCTTTCATATTCCACCACTCAAATTAGCTAATTTCCACGATGAATGACGTAGCGAAAATCGCATAAAAGCCTACTTCGTAAAGAATGAGTTAGCAAGTTAACCCATAGACGGTCATTTATGACCAGAAAAGATTTTAAGCTTAAGGTGTTACTTGCACTTGAAAAGTTGAAAGCATGTTTTTGTAAGGGCAACCGAAGGAGAAAACACTTTACTAAGCTACTGTGATAATTCATAAAGGAATCACGAGCCATACAAAATTCATTCATCACAGAGCCGGTCTATTCTATGCATTCACTCGTAAACAGGCCTACGCATTTCAAGAATCTCGTATATAAGCCTGCCTACCTTGCGTTATTATTGAAGCTATAAACTATCCTATTATTAGTAATAATACAGTTCTTTCGCAACCCAAAACGTGAGCTTTAAATTCAATGATAAATGTGAAATAAACGCACAACTGAAATCTTAGCATATTTTATTTCTGAAAATACACAAAATCTAAATAGGTAGAAATACAATATCTCGTAGAGAAATTACAATATCTTTCGATTCAATCCATTGTTTCACACAAGCACACAACACTACCGCTGCAGAAACTGATCTAGCAGGCATCATTCTTCAGGTCATGGACTTGAAGCTAGCGCGCACGAACAATTCGAGCAAACTACAATTGTCCCTTTTGTTTTTTTAGCTGATGACTCTAGCCATTAATGCACATGAATGTAATTGATCTAAAGTATTCTATTCATGAGTTATCGAACTGCTTGAGCTCCTTCATCGAGCCTGCGGGCGCGCATTTTTCCAAGCAGATATAAGGTGATTAGTATGCTACTATAGTGACGACTGTTTTTCGACTGTTCGCAACTGTTCGACTTTTTCGACTGTTTGTATAAGAGTAGATTCATAGCTGGTGCCAGGAACAGCACTTCCAAAGATTTAGCCATACTGGTGAACAAAGGTTTGCAATTGGTCCGGGACAAGTTTAGTAGTTATTGCCTTTCCATCAAGCATAATTCAGGTGCGAACGCCTTCTGGAGCATTAACTCTTCTGGGGAATTCCTTGACAGGATGTCGGGTTTGAATTGCCACTCCTTACAAGTATATGATTTCTCCACACTCTATACGAATCTTAATTTAGACCAGGTTATGGAGTACTTGAAAGACTTATGTGAGTTAATTTTTAGCAGTTCCGAGAGCTTTCTTTGCATTGGCTATTATAGAACCTTCTTCTCGAATAAAAAATACAGAGGGTGTCACTGCTGGTCCAAAACCCACTTCCTTAATGCAATAAGTTTCATCCTGGATAACACTTTTGTCACTTTCGGGGGACTTGTCTTCAAGCAAATTCGAGGCATACCTATGGGTGGGAATTAGCTCTTAGCTGACCTGTTTTTGGCTTACAGGGAGTTTTATTTTGTGAGGGGGCTCCTAGCGAGTAAGAGATTTGGCTTAGCCAAACTTCTCTCTCGTACCACTAGGTATGTCGACGACATTTGTGTGTTTAACTACAAACATTTTGATAAGATCCTTCCTGAAATCTACCCGGTAGATCTCTTAGCTAGCAGAAGCGGAGACAACAACAAATGTGTTAATTATTTGGATGTAAAAATCAGGATCGAAGATGGTGGCCAATACATCACAGAGGTTTACCATAAGGTTGATGAGTTCAGCTTCCCAGTGGTGCTGTATACTTTCCCCGAGAGTAACATGCCTTTGAACACTGGCTTAAACATCTTTGCTGCCCAACTCATCAGGTTCCCCAGTATTTCATCTGATGCTTCCGCCTTCACATCAAGAGCTAAGGGCATTTTTGATATCTTTAAAGGGCGGGGTTATAAGAATAATTTGCTGGTTAATTCTTGCATTAAGTCCTTCTCCAAGAATAGGTTCCTCGTTTTTAAGTTTGGTTGTTTTTCGCCCCGCCAGATGCCATCCATCATTGGCATGTTGGGCTAAGAAATACCTCTTCTAGTTTCAAGTGCTTCTTTTTGTCCTAATAAATTTCAAAAAAAATTTTATTTTCGGTTAGGTTCTGCTATGTTTCCTCAGGCTTGGAGAGACCTTCAATATCGTACATTCGATATGGTTGGCCTGGCCCCGCCATGTGGTATAGGTTGGAGGTTAGGGGCCGAAACCTTGCTTCATGCAGCCACATGGTTCCTCCCTGATGACTCCATACATAGCAAACTTAATTTTGGTTTTTTAGGTTTCTAATTTTCACCTTTTGTTATTTTTAGTTAGCTTCTCGTCAGGTCCATGACGAACTCTTATTTCAGTTCTTATATGATAAAAATAAAATCGTTTATAAGTATTAATTTATTTCCCTTACCGTCTTCAGTTGAGTAGACTTGCCTTTATACGTATTTCAGTACCTGCTCTATACTAGAGTTAGTATTAATTTATATTCATTCGTTCATGACTTTTAATTACCAAATTATTTACAGGATTCTCCACTAGGGTAATTGTTTAACTTTGGCATCCTCCGTTTCCTGGATCCTTTGAATTTTTTTGACCGTGTCGTGTCTTGATTCGATTTCGGTTGCCTTGAACTCCAAATATATTTACAATATACATGTACAATATTCCTTTTCATTTCCTTCTCATTGTCACGGCCGCACTTTGTCTCCGGTACGGCCGCAGGTTGCGCACCCCGGCGATATGCTCTCTTTACAATCATGCTACTATGAGCATTAAATGACAAATTAGAGGAAAAAATCACTCCAAGATCATTTATCTCCTTAACATGACGAAGAAAACTATTGCTGATAATAAAACTGATATGCGCTGCGTTTCAAAGAAAAATCAATGAAGCAACACTTGATTCTATACACATAACACTCGTGCCGCTATAGAGGCACAAGAAGAAATATTGACGAACACTTGACATTTTGAATTGTTTGCATATTAATTAGCTAGACAGAGAAAATCGTTGTTGATAGAAATGAGGGACAAATGCATAAAAAAGCAATTTGATGTCATAGAAAGTATATTTGAAGTGTACGCAAATATTTCGTCTTCACCCCTGAAGCGGCAGGAGAAGGAAAAATTGGTAAATAAAGCAAACCATTCAAATCATTAAATCAGTTAATATTCCATCCTAATGACTTCCTTAAATTGTTGATGAAAATCTCCTGTCCATGAAACATAAATAAGTGAAATTTTGTCTAATTTCCTGTGTCCATTTTCTTACACTAATTCATCATGACAGTACTAGACAATGACCTGAATATGTCAGAATTGGACGAAGAAGGTGGAATCACTTCCTGAGAAATCAGCGAGGAGGGAAGTAATGAAAGATAATACGTCTATCCATCAACAAAAACCCCAAAGAAATCTGTAGCTGTCTCAAAGCGAACTCTTAACATTTGTTACTTTCTATTGGTTCTCAATAATATGATAAATAGATGAATGGTCATCAGAGAACTTATAACAACCCACATGGACATCCTGATACAAGAAAAGGAAAAGAAGAAATCTCCAGGGCTGATCTCAGCTCGAATATCAAAAATGATTTAGCTTCATCAAAACAGGAAGCCGAATGATATTTCAAAAACATCAATGCTCGTGGGTGTACGTAAATTAGTCCATGCATGAAGAATTTAGAGGGAACAAATTTCCGTACGTCTCTTGTTGTGTTCATTTTCATTTAAGTATATCAAACAATTCATCTTTATGCTTTGAAATCTTCAAAATTCAATGTTAAGACTGAATCAATATCGTCATTATCCCATAAACGCTGATCAGTAAAGCTATATTCGATGCTCGATCTCTCATTCGATACCAAACTACATCAAATTCCAAACAATTTAGAGGAAGTTTCGATGAAAAGCATCAATTAATGTCGCTATGATTCATGTGATGAATTCAAGTAAAAATTCATTCTCAGTTTTCTCTTTTCAATTGTGATTGATTTTAATTTTGAAACTAAATATGACATTCAATATTATGAATGCCCTAAACATACATGCATGTACAATGTACAATTTGTACATGTATTATTCATGTTTACGAGTGTGCTTACAAACATTCGATTCAGAATATATCACAAAACATACATCATTAAAGCCAGTTAGCCTATACTACCTTGCTTGAAAAAGAAAGAAAATCTGAAGATATGCGTAGAGCTTGAACAATTATATCAAAATATTGCAGTCACAAATTTTCGGACGAAGCCTTCATCAGGTGAAATGCATGTGTGAAATTCAGACGCAGTTGGAAGTGTCAGTGATCATGGAGTGGCAATCACAAACGTCACATGAGTTAGTGAAGCAGACGCTTCATAGGTAGGTACATTAAAACCTCAGCAAGAAGATATGGAATACTTAATGAACCAAACGTAACATAGCTAAAACCAGAGAATAACATGCAACAGCAGACAATGAATAAAACAGCATATTTAAAAATAGAATAATTACAGTATAAGACAAACACAGGAAAGTACAACGAAACAGCACGTGCTAAAATTAGATTATGACATTATACCTGAGTGATTGACAAAAATAATTTTCTCTACACATCCAGTTCTCTACCCATACATCCATTCATTAATATTCGCTGATTTCTTCTGATGTGTAAGGCTTCTACAGAGCGTCGGACATTTCGATGCTTTGCGTTTTTATCCAAAAATTTCCATTTCAATAGCAAATCAGTAGACTTAGGGTTTTCATCATGACTGACCAGATGACGGAAAATCGCAGAAGTATCATATAAATGTTCTTTGAAACGCGCAGCAGAGGCCGTACACGTTTCATCGATATACAAATGATTACACATGGTACAAGTAATAATTTCATAAACAACAAATTTAGTATAACACATTTTTGGCTTACTGGCATATTTACACGATATACAATCTGGAGAGAACATGCGCGATGACCCCTTTATGGCTGCAAGGACTGAGACTTCGGTAAACTATTTCTAAAAAGTCATATATGAGTTATGGAAACAATTAAAACAATGACACTCGGTGGCAGAAGAGTAAAGCGATCCGGATGTTCATAGGAAGTACTTTCAGAATATCGTATACGTATTGGAAAAATAATGGGACATCCTATTCGTGAAATGACATCAAAATGGTGATTTAATCGATTTATGTTTCCTACATTCACCAACTCAGGTGACCAGATCCACCTAACACCTGAACAACTTTTCGATAATTTCCGATCCTGGCAACATGTGAAAAAGGAATAATAATAAGTTTCAATGCTAATTGGTCGGATGATCACAATTACGGTAAACAGAACATTTCTCCGACCAATATAGCTATTAAAATAATAAAATTCTCCAACGTTTCGCCTTGACACAAAGCTGAAAAAACTAAACTGAAGAAGAATTCTTATACTCTGCGTCTAAGCCAAGGTGAAACGTTGGAGTATTTTACGTTGAAGAATTCACAGTTTTGAGACATTCTGATCGAAGAAATATTCTGATTTTCGTCATTCGGAATAATAATTGACAAAATTGATTTTTGACATAAAATGGAATTACGTAAAAATTTAATTATACAAAGATTTTTATTTTGGTAAAAATTAGTTTTAACGTCAACAAAAGGCAATCCTAATTTCTTGATGTCAAATCGGTTAGTTACATTAAAGCACGTACTTCAAGCCATTTGTACTCGCATATTCATCTTTCAGAGATGTCGTACTTTGGTAAGAACACAGGTACACGCCGAACTCTCACTAAATTTATTGACACTCCGGAACTACGCAAGTTATTTGAACCTCTAAGTTAAAAATTGTCATTGGATAATCGGATATTGTCTGACCGAGCATTTCAAGAGATGTTTCTTCCATAGTACAGTAAGGTTCAGAAATAAGCCGCCTTGAGAGGAATTTCCAACATTTACAGGCATTGAAGTATTCAAGAAGGTTGTCAATACGGTTTCATTAACCTCCATTGACGACAATTTTAGAACTATTTTGTCAAATATGCTTCTGTTATGTTATCCTGGTTTTTGCTCTTGCTGTCTTTTTTGGCAATTCTACTTTTACCCATAGGAGTTATACAGTTATTAATTATAACATAATTTACATTATTGTTTAGTTAAGGCAGATCTGTTTCCTACACGTGGTTTTGTCAGGTAGCTTGCAGTTCTACTTTTTATCTTAAAAAGAAGGAGTTATTACTAATGATTGGTGCTGGAAAGGAGTGACAGGCATATCGAGATGAGATAATTGGTTAAATGATGTGAAGAAACCTTGTAGCAGATTATTGTACCCATTAAACTTAACTTGATGAAAGTGACATTTTCAATCAACATTTATTTCAGATTTCAACGTTATTCTTCATTTTCATGTACGACAGGAGAATTAGGTAGATTGAGGTTTCAAAAGGATTGACGAACTTCCACAGAATGAATATGACACGAAAGAGATTTGGAAAAAAAACAGGCCTTAGTAAGTCGTGACAGATAGCACTGTTGTCGAAAAGCCAATATTCGAGCGTAGCAAACAGATGGATTATCTTTCAGACGAGGCATATTTTCACATGCGTTCTTGCATTTCATCTTTTCTTTGATGACTGTTTGTTTCATCTTCATTTCAACTAATTTTCTAGCCTTATCACTGTCTTATCTGATGGTGATGCTGATCTCTTGATATGAAAATTTTCCACATGAATGCCCTTTTTCAAAATTTACAAGTTGAATGCTGACATAGTTTGGATGGTTGCACTGTTGTCTGCAGTGCGATAGCGGCATGACGACGGCAATTCAAACTTCATGATTCAAATTTCAGTGAAATCAATATTAAAAGTTCAATCACAAAATTTAGCTGTCTTATCATGATATTACCCTACATCCGGTGGGGGCAGAAGTTCTAGTCCAATGATCAAGGATCCTATGATGCATGAGGACCAATAGAGATCAGAGTTGCTGAGATAAGATAGCACGTGAGGTCAAGAGTTAAGCCTACTTCTATAATATTGCAACAGAAGACCGAATGAACAGGTTCGCTTCTTCCATGCTTCTCCAGCTTCTTGGAATAGAAGACATTAAGACCGTCATAAAAAGGAACCGCCTTAGATGGTTCGGGCATGTTTACCGGAAGCCACGGGATAACCGGTTCAAGAAGGCGTTTGGCTTGGACCTACCGTGGCCAACACCGGGCGGCCACCCTAAGACCTGGCGTGAAGGAGAGTGATGCTGCCAAGTGTGAATTGTGGAGAAAATCCATTGGGAAAAACAGGCCTCCCCTACGACGAATGGATACTGGACGTAAAACGAAAAAGTAGAAGTAAGCAAAAGTGCTTTTTCATCCATTCAGGTGATCTTCCAGGAATCTATTGTATTAGCATACTAATAATGTGCACTACTATGGATGGTTTTGGTTTAACACCACTGCTTGCCCATCCTGGGTCAAAGATCTTATAGCCTGAATGCCCTTCCTACTGACTTCCAATGACACATTCGGGGCTCGAACACTGGACCGAAGGATCGCTAGACCAAGCACGTAACCACTGTGCCATGGAGACCACCAAACCGCTGTATCATCATCAATGGAATGAGTCAGGGATTCCATAAAAGTATATCCTGAAGTTAGCACTTACCGATGTATTTGTGAATACGTTCAAGTCGACCAATACCTTAGCATTATTTGCGTCAGATGTTGCGATAAGACCAAACACTAAACAATCATAAAACATGGAAACACATCAAACGATCAATAGTGAAGGATTGTAAGAATTCTTATCGATTCGGTTCATAGCATTTCATAGACACGACAACAGGTACGGAAAGATTTAAGTTTCAATTATTGGCAATATGAATACATCAAGTCTTGAATGCATCGAGTACCTAAAAGTTTAGTTATCAAATTGACAGAAGATATAATATTTATCGTAACGTTCGCAGCAGACAACAAGTTCTGAATAGCAACACTTTAAAAATTTATCATTAGCGAACCGTTAAAACATTTTCTGCTTCGACGAACTCCTAAACATTCATCATTATCTATTTTCAATTTACTGTACTGACATAAAGCTGAATCATAAATTGTATAATAGTTTTGTACAAAGGTGATTTAATGAAAAGTTTATCGACCGTGACAAAAAAAAAAAATCATAAATTGTATAATAGTTTTGTACAAAGGTGATTTAATGAAAAGTTTATCGACCGTGACAAACCGAAGGTCGCTTGTACTACAGTGATAAGGATGATAAATAGCGAGATCAATCCAGAAATCCTATTTTCAATTTCAGTTACGTCAAAATGGTTTACGTGAACTGATGCTATTCTCAGTATGAAACTGTTACATGCGTTCTTTGCATCGATGAGTTCAAACAAAACATAAATTGAATATCTTAAGAGAATAACAGCAATTAAGTCAATAAGCCTTCTACTTTGTGTAAAAGAACCTTCCTTTTGCACCGTCAGCTTAGCCTAATGAAGAAGGTTCGAGCTCCTCTCCACCACGAACTTCGATTCCTGAGTCAGGCGAGTGCTGTGGGGGAATCATGGGTGTTGGTGACTTATATTGACTTAATAGTTCTAATATATTACGACATGCTTTTGTTGTCAAAACATGAATTATGAGGCATTCCATAGATCTTAAGGCAAGAAGCCTAAGGCAAGAGAGAAATCTGGAAATTACTATCAAAAGGTGTCTTCAGACGTGAACAATTTGAGCACAAAAATCCTTGGCAGCCGTAGAAGATGTGTTCTCTCCTACAAGGGCTCCTCAGTACAGCACGGAATGGCCCAAGCTAGCTTTAATATCTACAGTAGAATGGCTGAACAACCTGAAGGACAGCACAACAGGCTGCTCTGCGCTTATCTACCCGGCCTTGCTGTGTGGCTGATTATCATAAACATTGCAGTGTGCCAGTTCGCCTGGGCATAGAACAGGCAGATGTTCCAAGACCTGAACAAGTTTAACTTAGATAATTCGAGCCGTACTGACGGACCCTTGTGAGGCGAAACGCAGCATCTACTTCTGCCAAGGGATATTTGTGATTAATTGTTCACGTCTGAGGACTTCTTTGTATTATATGCTCAATGGAACTAGCATTCCGACATCTTCATGGAAATTGCTAATTTTTTTGCAACTTTATTCTGAGAATTGCATCAGTTTACTTAAACCACTTCGCCGTGGCAAAAGTTGAAAATAGGATTACTAGGCTGATCTCAGTTATTCATCAGATGAATGAAGATGCCTAAAAATATACATCTGTAGTTGCAACGCGAAATCACCAAATTTAAGCAAAGCCTTTTCAATTTGTCACCGTCGATGAATTTTTCTGTGATATTAATTGAAATTTTATGCGGCACAATAAGCGTGTAGTTTATGTTTGATGAATAAATCACCAGAATGGTTGACAAAGACTAAAAATTTCCATAAGCGATATTATTAGTAAAATAATTGAAAATTTTGTAAAATGTCTCAAAAACGTGAAAACTGATTGTGATGGCACAATTTCGACTTTATGTATCCATGACTTCGGGGAGCTTTAAAATCTTAGAATTTCCATAACGAAAATCAACATGCAGTTCACTTTGTAGACGTTTCGGTGTAAAAGCAGAGAAACTGACAAAATCTTTCCTCAATGTCCCGTAACAATTTCATTCCTTTATTCAGCGATGATATAAGCAAAGGGATTTCAAATCACATTAACGTTCAAAAAAGTAAATCACGCTAATTGAACTGCAAGGTATACAAAGGACGACTTTACTAACTGGGAGAAGAAAAGACCTCCTTTCATCAAAGATATAGCCGCAACGTCCAAAAATCAATTAGGCGATGCAGTATAGAATTCTGTGCTAAATTCAATTTTGTCCACTAATATAAAACAGCTTCTGACTTCCGTGAAGCTATTAAAAATGTCATTTAAGATTGGGATATTTTCATCATGAAGATGAAGACGTTATTTGATCATGACTATTCGAAGATTTAAAGTATAACCGTCTTAGTTGACTAGACAATGATAAAGAGTCGTTCAACTTCATATCCAGAGCAGAGACATAAATACAATTTCTCTACCCGCCTCTGGCGATATCTCATTTGCACGAGAAAATAGTGAGACTCTTGTCAGATGTTTGTAAATATCTTCTTACTAGATCAACGCAAAGAAGCGTGGACTGATATCCTAGCTGAGTAGAGACGTAGGATTACGTCTCAGCTGCTCTAGCGTCACTTAAAGAGTCTTCGCGCCCTTTACTTCGTTAACAACAGGTGAAACACGAAGATGATGGCATGAAGGGATGTATGAAGCCTCGAATCATCAGTGAGGTAAGTATTACTGCCATTATCAATTACCGACGATTACCATGAAAATTTTTCAATATATTGTCTTGGCTATTTTTATTTTATTTTTCTTATTTCTTACAATTAATTTCAGTTAACATCCGTTAACTATCTTCAGGTAACTACTTAACTACCTGAAGATAGTTAACGGATGTAAACTGAAATTAATTGCAAGAAATAAGAAAAAGAAAATAAAACCACCATCATTCTATATTGGCTTTTTCCAACTACAATCAAACCATGAAAATTGCACCATGCCATGCCATGCCAGAGTGGTCTGAACTATTAAGCACTTTTCAAATATTTAATAGTAGTCCCTCTTTCGACGCTAGAGGTCAAAAGGTCACTGCAACGCACGAACGTGCGAAAGTGCTTAATATTTCAGACCACTCTGGCATGGTATGGTGCAATTTTCATGGAAATCGTGGCACTTCTTCATGGTGAGAAATGACGATTTTGTGCTAGAACGTCCGTGCGCTATTCATGGAATTGCCCTAAAAGTTCATAAAGAGGCTGTACAGTACTATTTTCGCATCCGGATTGTGGTTGCAACGAATATCGACCGAATAGTGATCAGTTTCAAGCCAATTTATTAATTGCATGAAATAACGGGATCTGACTGTTATCGTTCGTTCTGGACTGGAGTCGTTCGTGAGAAAACAATTCTCTCATTTCACTAATCTGACTGTTATCAACCATTTTGAGGGAACCCGTTGAAAACGATGAGTTTTTCAAGATAAGCTCTTTATCGAGTACTTTCGGTCACTGCACGCGACCATCGTCAGGACATGAGTGAGACAGCAAAACCAATGCGTTAACGCTGTGAGCGAACATTAAAGAGTCAATACACCAACTTAGGGAATGCCGATACCTAACAAATTACATGTATAAACATTGATATGGCTCTACTGACAAAATACAAAAGTAGAAGGTAAGAAACGAAAATTACCCGAAAGGACAGAAGTGAAATTAAAAGAAAAAATGACATTAAAGCTTCCAAGCATCACTTAGAGAGTGCTTCACTTTATTGCAGGAACCAAGCTTATGAGTCCAGAAATTAATATATCAAAAAATTAATAAATCAATTATAAGCTAATCGAATATTTAAATAAATAATGACCGACTTTGATTGCAGCTTTAAGACAGACTTCATACTCTCTCCAAGGGAGGCACGATTATTCAAATCATTCAGACGAAAATGTAATCACCCACAATTGAATAGCAAATTCCATCTCCTGGCTCCAAATTTAATTTTTCCGACTTGTCCTGTGTCAGAGTTTCGAAGTCAATGCCTTAAATTTTCATAGAAAAATGATGCATTTACTTTCTTAATACTGATATGTATTGACTTTGACCAATTACAGGTACAAGATGTTCATGCAATTGAATAAAGGACAGCGAATGATGACATTTGAAATGCAGGAAACCTAAAGAATCCCTGAACGGTCATGATCTGAAATTCATATCAGTTGAAAAAGTGCTGTCCATCTGACCTGATAGTGTGTCAAAAGAATGCGCCAAAAAATGAAGGAAGATTTACATGACTAAACTGCATGGAATGAATGCATGAATGATTGCATCATTTGACATCAGATGTCAAATTCTGTAGGCTCAAGTATCATGGATAGTGACTCAAGCATGATCAGTGTACGACAGGTTTCTTTTAAGATGAATGTCACTTGTAAACCAGACTTTGATCAATGTAACCCTTGAAATTGTATCTAGATAGATATTCCTTTACAGACTAACCAAGCGTGATTGGAAGCTACTGGATTTAAAAAGTGAAGCCATAAAATGAAGAAATTGGATTTATATTCCTTTGTAGACACACAATTACCATATGGACAGCAAATGGAAATGTATGATTTGAAGACTATAAGCTGTATGTATACCTAATGATGAAGAAACATGATAAGTCTCTTGCAACTGAATGTACTTGTTTTTCATGCTACAGTAGTTGATATGTGATTTTCATCCGTCCCCACTTCTTTCTTTTGCATTTCTGTACGGCATTTAGACCATCGTTCCGTTGGTGGCACATCATCCACTTTCATCATCAGTGCTGGAGTACTATGAGTGTTGCATGAAATAATCAAAGTGTAGGGGCAGAGCTCAGTTCAAGAATAAATGCATGAGTAACATTTCAAATACTTGACTATTCCAAAACAAAGATGGCTTTTATTGCTAGCGTCCTACAATATTATTAAATACCTTGAGATTATCACTGTTGCACTAAATTATCTTATAAATATAAAAATATTTATTCCAAAGCAAATTCTGAGCAACAAAATGTAAAAATGACTTAATATTTTCGCTTATTGTCACTTCAATTGGTATGATGGTTATGCGACGCAGGGTCCCCGAATGGGGCACTATATGGCTTGTTTCTTTCAATCTCACAAAACCCCCGAGTATTCTACACTACAGGCTGAAAGGCAATGATAACCAGCATGGTAATAAAATGACATATATACAGAGCAAGATTTCATTTCCTTCATCGGATTAACGGTTAAACACACAACCATTCCATCACCTAGGATGCAGTTCAGCTCATCGCTAGCGTCCACTGATGGAGTTGGCATCTGTTGGCGAAAGCCTCACAATCATATCTTAGCCTCCTTGAACGGGTTGAGAAACGTGCCAAGAATCTTACGAGTTGCTGCTGCTCTCCGCCAGACGAGATATTGCTTCACTCAGTCTCTTCTACAGATATCATTTCGGTAGAAGTAGCTCTTAGTAAATGAGTGCGACCCTAGACCTAGGATATTCGCCAGAAATATGCGCAGAGTAACGTATTTACATGCTGTCATATGAGACACTCTGTGGAAAGTTTTTTCTTCGCATTACCTAGATTTGGAATAATCTTAGCCAGACCACTTCTCTTAACAAATACAATCTTGATACTTTCAAGAGTGCTTTCATGAGGCGCATGAACAGGTTATTAGGGGCCAGATTTCAAATTCGGATGTAATCCCGACCGGATTTTCACTTTCTAGTCTCTTTTAAATCTGGAGGGAGACGGTTTTTTCCAAATCCGGCAATACCTAATAGTGTTACAATTGTTCGTTTGTCTCACCTTCCATGCGTTTGCTGGCGTTGATAACGCTGTAATAGCCGAATGGCACTCGCTTCAGTGAAGGAACATCTTTGGATTGCATTTGACGGCGAAGCCAGGAATGCTGATCTAGTCGGATAGAATCAGCGACTGATGGACGTGTCCAATGGTCCTCTGGACAGTATTTGCGACGTCGATCTCTATGATACAGCTGCAATGTCAACCGCTGAACCTGCAAGGTAATTAGGTCAGGTAATTAGGGGTATGTGCCACTATTGACAATAAAACTTTCTTCTTACAGAATCTAAGATTTTGATTATCAGTGCGGATTAAGTATGGCACGGTCTGACTATGTCAGCACCGTCCAAGCCCCAAGTATGGGGAGTAGTGACGTAAAAGCTTCATTAAGGAACTTAAGTTAAAAACTGCCAAATATAAGAACTTCACTTAAAATTAACTATTCATGAGCCGTCAAAAATCAGCCGAACTCGAAAGAAAACAAAAGTCGATTCCAAATTGATAGGCTGACCGGAACATGTATGTCATGAATCGGTGAATTGAACTTGTTGACTGGCATTTGGTGCGTACATGGAAAGCAATTTCATGTAGAGTGACAGTTTGTGGAATGAGAATCAGTTGTGATGGATGAAGACGAGCATCGAAGTGTTGTTAGCTCCCTGAGCTGGGTAAATAGACACCAAGTGAAATTCTGCAGCAATTGTCTGCAGCAAGAAGTCTACGAAGACTGCTGCCATTCAAGAATCACCGCGTATTACTGGATTCGTGAATTTCGAGGAGGAAGACAGTCATCACGGAGCTGGGTCCATTCTGCTCTCCAATTTGAGAGTCAGGAAACTGCTTCAGATTTATCCCCAAGTTAATCACTTCAGAAATGACTGAAAGAGGTTTGGCTGCGAGTCCTCGATTAGTTGCAGACATAATTGCAGATGGTGAAACATCCTTTCATTCCGGTGAGCCGGGCGAGTCCTTCGAATAATGGTTTCCAAGAGAAGCTGCGCAGACAAAAATGAAAACTGGATCATCACATGGTCGTTGTTCCATGCTGTGTCTGTTTTGATATTTTGGACAAATCCTGCATCTAAGCGGTGCGTAGTACTCCCATCTTTTGGACACCGTGTTTTCTCAACTTCGAAGGACACAGCTGCGTAATAAATACTTGCTTCATGACAATGCTCAAGTTCACACAGCTGCAGCGGTGCAAGAGAAAAATCTCGCAAACTGAAGGTTCTCCGCTTTCCTCCGTACTCACCAGACTGGGTATCTAAGACCGTCATTTGAAGAAAACACGGCGGCGTGATAATGAAAAACTCAATGAAGCATTCAATGATCTTGTTAAGCGCTGGAGTGTGTCGATTCAAACAGATTTTACATAGAAAAATAATTTTGTGCAATTGAAGTTTTGTGAGGCATGGTACATACACAGTGTATGTGCATGCATGTACCATGTACATGTGAACTGTTTCCCAATTTGTGATGAAACCTCCATGAATGTACAGGGTGCAGTGGCGCACGTAAACCGCCGGATTTTAAACTTTTATTACTCCTCAAATATTCATCCGATCGTCATGAAATTTCGACTCATACTAGTTTGGAGTATAGGATTTATGATGATTATACCTTTTGTACTGAGAATTGTCAGAAAATTCTGATTCTATTGACCGAATGACATGTAGTAAAATTGACATACCAACAATGTATCTTAACATGTAAAATTTCATGATAAACTATTCCCTTTATTTCCCCGACGTCTTAATCAATAATGACCAAAACGAATTGAGGTAAATGTCATAGAAAACATTTATTAAATGAAAAACATAAGAAAAAAGTGTTAATAGTCATCGAACTTCAACGTGTCCTCCTCCATTCTCGAGGACAATTTCGAGTCGCTTTTGGTAGGCCAGAGCAGTTTCTCAACACATCTCAGTTGTCACTTCTTGAAATGCTTGTATGATGCGGTCCTTCAGGTCTTGCATGGATGTTGGCCGTGTATGGTAAACCTTGGACTTGACAAAACCCCACAAGAAGAAATCGCAAGGCGTCAGGTCAGGTGAACGCGGTGGCCAGGGCATGTTAGGAGATCCACGTCCCATCCATCTGTTAGGCATCTTCTTGTTCAACCACTCACGCGCAGGAAGTCCCCAGTGTGGAGGTGCACCATCCTGCATGAATATGATGCACTTGCCTCTTCTGTCCGACTGCACCGCTGGCCGAAATTCCTCATATAGCATCTTGAGATACCGATCCTTCTTGACGGGGGTGTCGAAGAAGAACGGTCCGTAGATACCTGATTGGCTGATTGCCGCCCAGACGGTGGTGCGTGGCGAGTTCATAGACTCTTGCTTGATCCAGTGAGGGTTCTGGTTGGCCCAATAGCGACAATTGTGGCGATTTACACCACCATCCAGATGGAAGTGAGCTTCATCGGACCAGGTTAGTTCCACTGGCTCGGGTTGGCTTGGATGCGCTGTAGCTCCTATTTTGCGAACTCCATTCGGTTTTCCAGATCTTCTTCGTGCAATCGCTGCACCACCTGGACCTTGTACGGATGCCATCCATAGTCATTGAGGATGCGCTGGATAGTGCGGCGACTCACTTGAAGTGCATTAGATACACGACGGGTAGATGTGTTTGGGTCCTCCTCGAAGTGCTGCACAACTCGTTCCACATTCTGCTCTGTTCGTTCAGAAGATGACCGTCCCGCTTGACAGACACCACACTACCACTGGTCAACAGGTTTGTGTGCCACCGCTTTATGGTACGGGCATCCGGTTCTCTCGCGTTCTTGCCATACTCTGAATGATAAAGCCTTTGTGCCTCCACTGGACTCTTGAGCCATTCGTACCAAGCCGCGCATTTTGCTCGTTCTGCAACCGAATAATCATCCATTCTTCTATGTTCGATTCTTTTCAGATAGTGATTAAATCGTCAAATGGTATTGTATATTACATGGAAGTAACTGAACAATATTCACTTCAAGACTGCGCACAATTCGTTGTGCAGAACACGATTCATGTTAAGTTAATTAACTTGATCTAGATTTTCGATGTCAACAAAATGAGTACATGTCATTCGGTCAATAGAATCAGAATTTTCTGACAATTCTCAGTACAAAAGGTATAATCATCATAAATCCTATACTCCAAACTAGTATGAGTCGAAATTTCATGACGATCGGATGAATATTTGAGGAGTAATAAAAGTTTAAAATCCGGCGGTTTACGTGCGCCACTGCACCCTGTACATCATCTTTCTTTGGAAAATGAGTATTGCTTTCATACCACTGATATTCTTTTGCGAGTCCGGATGATTTTCACCTCTACAACGACTGTCAAGAAGAAAATTCAATAATAATAATGTCAATGCAATGTAAAGCAGTGAAATGAAGAGTGGGAATTTCTGCAAATATAAAATGCATGATTGATTTTTAGTGCTTCTTTCTTGAATCGTTGGAGGCATGAAAATAATAGCAACAAACTCATGCGTCTATTGTTTTTCTACAATAAAACTACAACCTTAACGGACATCAATACTTTATTCATCAGAAAGCATTGTCTAAACGTTCGAAGTTTCGGCATAGCCCTATCAACGAGCTTTACGGATATGTATACTATCCCACAGACAATTGTTCAGAATCCACAGGTATTAAGTGGTGGGTATAACTCTGTTATATATTAAGCATTTTTTTTATACCTACATCTTTTGTATAACTTTATTTAGCCCCATCATAGCTGAGTTATAACTCTGCTAAATATTGTTCGATGTTTCGCCGACCGAAGGTCGATGGAGTTTTTCGTATTCAATTTTTTTGTCTATATATTTCAGCAAGCATAGATTACATATTCCACACATCCAATTTTGTCTACCTTCGCTGTTTGCTGTGGCTTCATTTGTATAACAATTTTATGACTGCAAACTCAACTTAAACATCACTACCTTCCAACAAGGGGCTTCGTTAGAACTGACGCTGACATGTTGGGATGAATTTCCCACCGTGAGAACATCCATGGGATTGAGACAAGGAATGCATGAAAATGCTAAATTTCGGAAAAATGTGAGACTCCACTGCGGCCGAGATACTTCAGCTAACTCAACAATTATACCACTCACACTAGCCAAAACCAGGAAAAGACGTAGAGGGAAAATTTGTAAAAGCAATATTCTCAGTGTCAGAAAAAAATATTGATGGAACGAATCACCTCTTGATGCAAATAAAGTGAACAACCTTGTCGCATCAGATGCTTACATGCTCGAAGTCCAAAGCAGTCTGGATAAGTTCCATAGCAGAGTTGAAGCCGCTTGGTTGCTGCGGTTTTTCACCGGCCTCACGCTTCTGTAATCGCTCCAGAATTTTTTTGTAGTCTTCATTCAGTTCCGGTCGTGTGTCCGGATGTGCTAATTCAATCATCCCCAAGACAGTGTCACGCATCACAGCAGACATATGGACCAGCTCTGAGCGCGGGAATCCAACCGCCTCGGGATCCATAAACTCACCATCGTGCAAGGCGAGTAACCGATGATGAAAACAACACGCGAAGGTTGCAACTACTGGTGTAAGGAGTGAATATCCGTCGGCACGCAGGCGATTCTGTCCACCTGGATGTGTGTACGAGGCAAGTAGAGAGCTTCCTTTATCGTCCACTAGTCGCAAACATAATGACCACATACGACTGAGCAGACCGGGACATTCTCCGATCACATGTAGAAAACTGAAAACAAAGATCTGAGTTATAATGAACCAGTGACTACTTTACATTTACAGCTAAAGATTCATCAGACATCGAAATGGAAGTTACATAGTGAAATCAAATTTCAAAGTTATCACTTATGTGAATATATGCGTGGCTGTTCCGAGTATGCATGCGGACGCCACCGAAAACACACATTGGAAAGATGCGCGTACTCATAACGAAGAAATAGTATAAGAAGCATGTCTCTTGCCAGCCTCTTGCCGCTATGGAAGCATTTCCTGCGGGAGTAACAATGGTTGTTGAACAACAAAATTTGAAATTTTTGCACATCTTAAATACATCTTCTGAATACGACAGATCATATCACAGGAATTTTCGAGGGCCAAGTGACAGAAAATAAAAAGGCGACTTGACAGTGGGCAGGGTGGCTCACGGGCCTAAAAATTCATTCTCATCTACTTGAGGAGATGTGAAAGTGAATAAACCAGAGAACTATTATTTGAAAATATCGCGATGCAAATCACATAGTAGTTAGGACCTCATCGCAATCTAGAAAATAACACGGCAACCTTCAATTATGGAAATCGAATTTGCAAAAATTACTGATTAGGTTTTATATGATATGAATATACACAAGAAATAGGTGTCTCAGAATGACAGTTATTGTGAACTAAGTTTATAAAGATGCATCGATAACCTGATCTGACCGTGTTTTACTGCTACACATACTTTCACAATTTGAAATAAGTCGAATTGACACAAACACACAAACATAAATTATGGAATTCGAATATTTATCTTATTAATTTTTTTGTCTCGTGTTAGAATATACACCAAGCAATGAAGAGTGTCAAGACTATAGTTATCGGTAACTATATCTAGTAAGACATGTCATTAGTATTGACCAGCTGAGTTTTACTACTACACATGTGCATGTGCATACTTTCATAATTTGAAATAAGTCAACTCGATGAGTCTTAATTGAATAGAGCTATAGAAAAAATATCGAATATACAAAAATGTCATATTACAGGCCATTCTAAGCTGATGACGAAGATCTAACTCAATGCCATCAAGTTTACATATTCAAATATTAAATATTGAGAAAAATCACCCATGAATGCATAAATTGCACAAGTGATGCGGCATATCCCACATATCGCTGTTAACGGGTCGACTGGGCCTCAACATTCAGGCTCATTTGCAAGTCTGCTCATACCATTCCGAGCAAAATTATGATAAATTTACTATTCATCGTCGACAATCGTACATGTCACCGTAGATTTTCAGTATATCCAAGCAAACACTGTCATGTATTTTTGCATAATTCCACATTTTCAGCCATTCTTATTTTAGTTTCCAAATTTACCGCCATTCAGATCCTGGAATAGAAATGAACAATAGTTTGTCGCCAAAGTTGGCTCCTGTCGTAGACTCACATTCTCATTCTCATGAATCAATTTTTCAATATCCATCTGCCATAAGTCTAATATCTCAAAGTGCATCTCAACCTCCTTGTGTCCACCAATCACAAAGCCGTATTTCTTGTACTTTGAAGTAATCTTAAATGTCTTGATGAACGATTGCACTGCTATTAGTTCACCATTCCATCGATTTATCAATGCAGATAAGTGTCGGATATGCAACAAATTAGAATTTATAGCACGATGCGAGACGAAATGAGCAGTTCTATACAGATGGAGCTATTTTCTAGTCAGATATCGAAATTATCTTGCCCAGAAGCAACATCATTTTTATCAATGAATTATTTTCACAGCAGAACTGACAATCTCAAAATCAAAAATTAGTGTGTGGACTAAATTTTTCCTGCACATCTTCTTTTTATATAAATATAATAGCTTTATCCATCAATTAACTGAATACTCATGATTAAAGCAGACAGACAAAAATATAATTTGATTAATTCTCACCGGCCTGTTTCTCTATGCTCAAATTGCTGCAACCTTCATTCAAATAGGCCTAAATCAAATATTCATACATAAATTCTATCTCAGCTTCACATTATGGAGGAATCTATCTTCGGCTAACACACATGGAAAGCTCATCGCCAAAAATTTGCCAACTCTCTAGATTTGTGCGACATTATTTTTTCACGAAGCACTTTTGCGCTGATTATATCAATAAATTAAAGCACTTGATTTCAGTGCATGAATTTTCTTCATTTCCTTACAAAGAGGCAATCATCTTAAACAAAGATTCCTGTGATTTTCATGAATTTGCGAACATGCTACCAACATACTTCCGTAGCTGGATTGCAAACAGCGGTAGTTACCGTTCACCGAATCACTAGATATGTACAGCAGAACTTACAGCTTTAGTCGATGTATCACATATATGTCAGACGGCGGAGTATTAGAGTAACTCTTAGTGACTTGGGTTAACTGCTTTCAGATAGAAAATCAGTCTGTTTTTGACTGTTACCTGTGATCCATTCATTGGGAGTCATGCAGCAGTCCGGTAATACCTTTTGTCAAGAAAAGAATTCCTTTCCACTGCAGATTGGATCACAGAAGAGAATATTCAGATTGGGAAATGATTCGAAACAACGAATTCAATTTTTAAAATTATTTCCTTTCTTTGTCGCCTTTTGTCCTAAATTTTCCGAAAATAATTCATTATACATTTCAGCATCAATTTGCGCTTTTATAAGAAATGTTTTCTATTAATTCTTCACAACAGATAAGGAAATAAAAGAATAAAAATTTCAACATAATATCATTTATATGTAAACTACATCCGAGATATAGTTATCATTGTTAATGTCGATTATTCTTAAGATAGACCATTGTCCCAGCAAGCAATTATCTGATCTCGTATTATTGATCAGAACCGCTCCACGACACAAGTATTTGCCTTTTTCTAGTGCAGAGGTGAGTGAGAAATCAGAATCACATTATTTCAATGCATTTAACTTTCTCATATCAAGGTCTACGAGAGAGAAACAACATGTGCATTGAAGTTCATCATTATCTGTACGTGTAATCCGCTTATTACTGCCCTTCGAATGAAAATCACAAATTGTCGCATCTCTAACTAGCTGACAGTCTTGAATAGATTCCACACTTTGATATCCTCTGTCATAGATGCTGCTGAGAAAGGAAATGCAGATATCACACCTCCGCGGCAAGTATGAAGGGGAAACACAAAACCCGATGATTCTCTCACAGGTTTAGTACAGATTTTGAAAGAAAATGAAGAACAGGAGCAAACATTAACTTGGTATATCAAACTTTCCGTGTAGGCATTTTATCAAATAATACGTTATCACATGCAGCAATGACGAGTAGCTGGAAATTGCTATAGAATACGCCTTCAAATTATTGATAGGAAATCTCTCAACCTTCTTCACACCGGAATCTGAAGATCATAGAGATCGTGGGGACCAAATCGGTCCCCTAATGAATTGCTGACTTCTTCCTACGATATACATAAAAATTGCGGCACAATAACTTCGCAGTGTTCCTTTCCTTAAGACGCATTGATTGTCTCCAGAATGCTGGATGCATAGCTGTCACATCCATAGTAGTACATAGTTCATAGTTGACGTTCGCACACCTATAGTTCATAATTTGTTTGACGTTCGCATCGCAATGGTCCATAGTTTGATTGTCGTTCGCAAAGCTATCGCACATAGTTTGATTGCTGTCCGCACCGCAGTGGTTCATAGTTTGATTGAAGTTAGCACAGCTATGGTGCACAGTTTGATTGCTGTCCACACCGCAGTGGTTCATAGTTTGATTGAAGTTCATACAGCTATGGTACATAGTTTGATTAACGTTCGCACACATGTGGTACACAGTCTGATTGACATTCGTGCAACTGTTGCTTGAAAATTGAAATGAATAGGATTCTAAGTTCTGATGCACATCTGAAATCGGAGGTTACTTTTGTCGGAAACCAAAACCATGCACTTCAACGCGATTTCATCAAAATTAATCTAGCAGCAACATTTAATTTTTTCCAGCAGGAAGCCCACTATAAATTTTTGTAGCAAATAAAATAGCAAAATAGCACACTTGAATCGCAAAATTGTAAAAAAATTAATTTTTAATTTTGAAATGCAACCCAAGGACTTTAACAAGGAAAAACCTACCGTCTCTAATGAAACAATCTACGAAATATTAACAAAACATAATTTTTTACAAATCATATTCAAAAATATCAAGCTATAGAATACTATAAATCTATAGAATAATCTGATAACACCAAAAGACAAGTTCAAACACCAAAGAAAAAATTCTACTAAAACTAAAGGCAAAAAAAAAAGAAGAGAGACTTAGAAAACAGAAAGATAAATTGAAGAATGAGAATGAGAAAGTGGACTGTTTAAAATTGGGGACTCTTCTTTTGAGAGGGCCTCGGAAAATAAAAACAAAAAATGTTTTGTAAATGATCGAAACATGTTATGTCTGTCCGTCTGCCAGCTGTACACGATTCTAGTAAATGGTCGAAAATTGGACCAGGTTCTCTTCACATGGTGTGTTCTGAAAACCTTCTACCTAGATGTCGTGTTGTTTCACGTGTATGTGATATACTGTACACCAGTACACTTGACTTCATTAAACCCCCGATGAGACAAAATAGGAGGGGTAGGAGACTTCAGAGGATAAAACTCTCGCAGTCTGGTGCTACGAAACAATAGCACAATATGGTCTTATTTTTCACAAATTCAGCTTCGTCCGTCTGAATACATGATACTTTCCTTCCTCAAATATTACTTTGTAAAAGTCTTGAGTTGATGTACTTTCTTTGTCATTGATTCTTCTTGGTTTATCGTGTTTCTTCAGTACAATTTTGTTTCAAATTTCATTCAGATGTTTCGTCTCGTTCCTAATTTTTTTGCTAGCTAAAATTTTTTTTCCATTTTCTATTTCTTCGTTATCACAACTCCCAGCTGATGGCACACGATAAGCATCGGTTAAATGCAATCAATTATCAAACCTAGCAATTTTAATATCTTTTTTTTTTAATATCTTTCTCATTTCTCCCGTAAGGGTGGCCCTCCATAAAGCTAATGTATGTCGTATTTCAAATCAACAAAATCCCGAAACATTTAAATTTTTCACAGCTTTCGATTCATTTTTTTCCATTTCATTTATTCATTCATCACTAATCATTCAAGTATTCGAAGTTACAGCCGATGCAATTCAAAATTCAGATAATTTTTGAAAAAGTATATTTCTTTTTGATGGCAAACTTTATCGTCAGATGATGGTAGTTCCACGTGCCAGTCCACCAGCTGATTTTTGCAGAAATATTCATGGATATGTTGGAAAGTCGTTTTCCGTTTTTAGAGACATTCTTCCTTTTATGTTCGCTATGTCGATTTTTTTTCCAGACAAATTTTTTTGAAGACAAATCAAATGATTCAGAAATTTATCAACTTCATCCAACTTTTTCATGATGTCATTTAAAATTACATGTGAATCAGAAAAAATACTTGTACGCAACCAAAAAAGTCTCATCGCATAGATTCTCGACTTCGGCCAAATATATCCTCTGTATCGTTTTGAATCGAATACCTATATTAAACTGAATTTTCGTTCATTATTGTTTGTATGATTTTCCAATAAAAGAATTTTGATTAATTGGCAGCAACAATTTGTGCTTTAAAAAAGAAAAGCAGCTGCTTGACAAATTCACGCAGAAATAAGAAAATTGAAAAAAATTTTTAGCAGCAAGCAATTTTCAGAAGGGGGAGAAACCTCTGAAAATATTTTTTTGACAGAATTTAATACCTAGAAGTAAAACCAAGAGTCAGGAACCTTAATTGAAAGTATTTTGACAAGTTGTTTAGTATACTTTCAGATATTTTGTTTTTTTAAGTATCATGTATTGCAGACGTGTTAAAGGTGTTAACTCCACTGATAAGGACGTGTTGTGAAGAGTTTTTACTGGTGAGACTGCGAGAGTTTTTTCCCGAACAACACTCCAACCCCGAAGTTTTTGTTCATCGGTGGTTTATGTCCAAATTTTGTAACTGGTGATCTGTATATCACATACATCGGTGAAACAACATGTCGTCTAGGTAGAAGATTTCATGAAAATGTTAGAATCTTATACCAATTTGCGACCATAAACTAGAGATGTAAATCCTTCAGCAGTTAGTGACATCTGAACAATGTTCATTTCATTTAAAAACTCATTATGTTCGTATTTCGATTTTTTCTTCATTTTTCTATTCAGTCCCAATTTTAAACAGTCAACTTTCTCATTCAGGCTCTTCATTTTATCTTTTTTTTTTCATATCTTTCTTCTTTTTTTTTTTTTGCCTTCTTTAGTTTTTTAGATTTTCTTTGGTCATTTGAACATCCTCTTTGCTGGACCATTGATTTATCTTTTTTTTATATTTTTCTTTTATAGTGATAAGTTTGATTATCTGTTTGAAGAAATTTATGTGCATGTACCTTCTGTTAGATTCTGCATTTGTTGATTATTCCCTGTTCTACTGAATTGCCTGGTTTGCATTCCAAATATGTTTATTTGCTACAACATTTAATTGTCTGAGGATTCATACGATTTTGTTGAATGACAATAGGTACTATTTGCAAGGTCATCATATCACTGTATTTTCAAGTTTCAGTTTCATCAACTTTTCCCTCAATTTGGATAAATGGACCAAATGTTGGACAGAAGTCTCACAAACTTCATTTCCCTAATTGTCCTGCCCACTGTCGTAGACTAGAAGTGAATGAGGATCGTAGCTATTCTGATCAAGGTGTTGTGACAGCTATTCCTGCTTTATCCCACCTCTGAAATGATTAAACTGTCAACACCGATTGTGTAAAATCAAGAGAAGTGAAACCCTTATAATAAAGGTCAGATCAAGTGTTTCAAACCTAACTACCGCTTTGCGACGGAAAATGAATGTAACTTTTGACAAGTGTGAGAAATAATATTTGACGCAAAGATGAAAGGTCCCGACAGATCAATATGAGGAAAGTTGTCTTTATCGGCTAACACGGTACAGACTCGAATATGATTCCTAAATACTTCACCCTTAGGTCACATATAGGTCAATTCTTAAATACTTTGGTTTTTATGGGTTATCTCTCCACATGTTTTCAATTTTGTCTTCAGTTTGCAAAAATGAATCAACCGCCACAAAATTTAGATCCACACACGCAAGTACATTTTCTATCCACTGTCACTAATTCATGCAAATCGGACTAGTACTTTTTCAGTTAGAGATAATAACTTGAAGTGTATTGATGTCGACAGCTTGCATGGTCTGATTTCGTCTGACCTCATCGTCTGAGCAGAAAGCACTAGGTCAACAAAGTCATTTCGCGACAACTCGTAAAGTGAAAATGACCTGTGCTACATCCCACATATTAAAATGCGTAACTTAGAAAGGTGTCTTTGGGTAGGATAGTAGTCGTGGGAAGATTTTAAATAGCAGTGGATGTCACGAAGGCGGAGAGAGAACAATGCAAATACGAGCATCAATAATTTGTCAAACAGACGAAGTCAGATCAAGCTCGGCTTCGTCTCGTTCAGCTAGAATTCAATTTTGAACTTCCTCTCCTACAAAACCAGATTTAAATATGCAATTCAACAAAGAAATAATTCCTATGATTTCTCACTATTTCAACACATCTCAATGATAAGCACTCACGATGCATATTTCACTGTGTATTACTATAATGACATTGCTGTGAGCGTTACTTGATATTTTGTGATTAGTAATCTGTCTGCATACCGGCAAACATGACCCACTCTATGCCCAAATAGACGACTGTAAAACAACTTTTTTTCCAGACCTCATTTGTCTGACTACGATTCAAACATAAGTCAGTCAGTCAGTGAGCTAATCAGGTTCTCTATCTGCACGATCGCACGACTCCAAATTACAGCTTGATATTTTTAGGGTTAAGTAACCTGCAGCTTCATTCATCGCCTTTCTGGAGATGAAAATTGTGTAAGAAAATTCGATTTTCTTCTCAAATTAATCGAAGAAGGAAACCTAGCGCTGTGTCACTTCACTTGTTGGCGAAGGATCTGTGGAAGTAAAAAGCACTGACTTCATGAATGTAAGCTAAATAATTACACAAAATGTTGGTCTAATATCACAAAATCGTATCTAGGTAGTTGAAAAAAAATAGTTAATTAGCCATAAATAAATAAATTATTACTGCAAAGAAAACCTCTTAATACCAACCCAAATTACGAGTATCTTAATATTAAAAAAGTTATTAATAATTCACAAGACTGGAATTGTCTGCTTACCTGACAAGGGTCTGAAGTCCTAATGACTTGATAATTCAAGCAGAATCGTTAATAAACGTTATTATGTAATTGTGACTAGAGGGATAATTTGAGGCGCTATCCTAAACCTAAATCTAAACATCGTGATGACACTTAAGCCTTTCCCATCTGGACCCTATCAGCGTCACGTAACATTTATCTATATATAATCATAACAAAAGGGAGATTAAACTGAACATGTGAAACATCTGTAGTTGTCTCAAATAACTTAGTTTTAAGTTAGACGTTAAACCCATAGATGAAAATTAAATTTATTAAAGCTTTCACATGAATAAAATGATAAAAATAAAATAAAATCATAT
Source organism: Prostheceraeus crozeri (assembly GCA_907163375.1). NCBI lineage: Eukaryota > Metazoa > Platyhelminthes > Polycladida > Euryleptidae > Prostheceraeus > Prostheceraeus crozeri. The sequence continues at coordinate 489,921 of CAJQUW010015728.1, forward strand.
GAAAATTAAATTCAAGAAATGAAATGATGAACTCTTAAATGAAATAAATATTAAAACGAAACGTTAAAAAAGGAGTATAAATGAAAGAAAACATTTTTTGTGACTTTTAAGATTTATAATAGTTTTTTGGAATGTTCTTTGAAAGAATTTAAGTCCTTAAAAGGACTGATTATCCGTTCCCCGTGGGTATCTGAGATCATCTAAATAAGAGACAAACAACAACAAAAGTAATGTAACATTTTTCTTCATGTTAAAGCATAACAGTTCATTGAAGAAGTTACGAAAATATTGCCAATTCTCAGTTAACAGTAGACCTAGTCTTAAAATCGGAAAATTGTGATAATTTACTTTTAACTTACCGGTAAAGAAGAAATAATACAGATTCTGTTTATGAGCTCTTCATTTTTCGAGCTTAAACACTTCTAACATGGAGTTCTGATATATAGGGATGTGACACGAGAGTCATGGATATACCACTGCTAGTTTGGTAAGATCATGTAGAACTTTTTGCATTTTTCTATGAAACATCGCTTTGACACGAACATGATAGTGCTCTGGCTTGAAAACTGACACGTCAAGTATTTAATTCCAAAATATGTTGCTGATTGCTGCGATATTGGTTGTCTTTTCAAAGGCAATCAACACAACGTAATTTATCCCAGAATTCACCTTTGCGAAGTAAAATAGCAAGTTGAATGATTAACAACATATTAACAACATATTGGTTTTTGCCCTACGACACAAATCACTTTAGAACGTTCATATGTGATGTAGTACACTATCATTATTTGCGCCTACATTTAATTTAACAACTAACAGCCTTACGCTTATAATTTCGTGTCACCTTCGCATAGCCGACATCAGAGATTCTAATTTTTCTTTTCATTTTTCAAAAGTTAATAATGCAGAATTTGCAGTGATTTCTTCATTGGTGTCACGAGTAGTTATTTTTCGACCAGTTTTAGGGAGCAGAACTACATTATCTTTGCTCCGACTGAGACCTTGAATAGGAGTCAGTTCTACAACGTCCTTCATCGGCTGAATGCAAGTTATCGTGGCTAAGTTAGTAGAGCGACAGATCTAAATCTTCTGAAGTCGTGGGCTCGCGCCCTACCAGTAGCACAGCCTTTGCATGGCAATTCGATCTATCGTTCATTTTCACTCTTATTGTTTATGACATTCTATTAGTTTTGGCGAATTGTATTATTATTGGGAGGTTCATGTACTCTCACTCAAAATAGCATAAGAATTTATCGCATGCCATAACAAATACAAGTGTCATGCAATGTAACTGAAAGAGAGAATGCCACTTAAGAAAAGCAAAATTTTCTTTTAAGTGGAGAAAGTTCTCAGTAATTCTTTAAGCAGAATGAATTTTTCGAAGTAACGAACGTCATTCAATGTAGCCTATCCCTTCCCTAGATTTTCACGCATGTTTTCCAGAGACTGGGGTATTCATGTGGAACAAATTTTCATTTAATTCAAGTTGTTATTCATCTGTATCTAGTAATCATTTATAAAACTTAGTATCTGACAGAATCATCCAATGCTACGTCAAGGTCATCAGAGAAACCTCCATATATCAATCTGATTGATACTTTTCGGGAATGTATTTATCCGGTCATCTTTGAATTGTGGCCAGTTTGCTAAAAAGCGAAATCATGTAATTACATGAGGAAATCTTAGATAACAAAGTCAAACATGTCCAAACTCGCCCTATAATCTTACTTGGGAATGTGTTCCAGAAAAATACACATGCAGGATAGAAAACTCGCCATTATACACTCGCCGGTGGTACTTTGATTGACCACCAGACATCACAATCTATCAATTACATTCGAAATTTATCGCTCCATCATAGAGCTTAATCATTTTTTCGAAAAACCATTGAGGTGCTTGTGTAAGAGTACAAATCACCAGCAATCAAGTCATACATGCATGCTTACATACGCATGCAAATCATCTCTATTGAATTCAATAGCTAGACAGAATATTTCATTAAGCATATTTTGGCTAAGAGTGCGATATATTCTATACTTTGAAAAATATTTAGCTGAAGCTCCCTGCGCATTTTTTTATTGAATGACAGTTTAAGCTACAAAATGAAGAATATGCATTCGTCAAATTTTTAAATTCGTTCAACAAAGTTGGAAAAGCGTCAATTGAAGCTGACAATACGTTGGATCTATTTGGCGTATCATCGATCCGAATTGCTAAATCTTCAAAGCAACCCTAAGGTAATAGTTCTGACGAAGGCGATAACAATGATCAGAATAACTGAAAATTCTATTCAATGAACTTGATAATACTAAATGAAGACCCACTTTCACTTCATTAGAAGCGGTGTGCGTGCATAAGTGCAGAAATCAACTTCACCAGAGTTCAATGGTGGAGCCTCCCCTTGGAGGCAGAGCCTTCTTGATCACTGTGAAATGGCACACACTCTCAAATAATAAGCTTTTGGACACCAGCCAGTGAGTCAGTGCGAAATCACTTCGGACACAACAAAACACACATCGCTGTCTAACTACACTCAGCGTATGTAGTGAGGAATGCTGAGAAGAGGGTGGTGAAATCAATAGGTGAACCAATTTTCGTGCGACTGATTCACCACCCTCTTCTCAGCATTCCTCACTGAATGTAAACTAGACAGTGATGTGTGACCGAAGTGATATAACAACACGCACACCATTGGCTGTTTTTCTAAAGCCGGCTGACAGCTCATTGTTTGAGAAAGAGTGTGTGCTATTTCCAATAGTATTCAATATAAGACTCTTCCCTTCCAGGAACGAAGATTGAACGAGCAAGTTGTCTAATTCTGCGGGTAAATGACATGATAGTCACTTACCCAGTGTAGTGAATGAGAGGCTCACGACGACGTATCACCAGGCCATAGAAGAGTCGGCAAGCTGCGTAGACAAGTGGCGCAGCTATGGCCTCATTTCCATCTGTTTGCTCCAACATTGATAATGCCCGTTTAAGGACATCAGGGCCATAATTTTGAAGTGCTTCTACTGCCTCAGTCACTTCTAATGATGTCTCTTCCACCTCCATTCGGTTTTCATCGTCGTCCTCATCCGATTCATGCAGAGAAATCAGCTGACCGCTTCTTGAAGTCCATACTGGCGGTAGCACCGATGAAACAAGCGGAGCTAGGACAAGCAACAGCAAGTAACACAACTCCGGACAGAGCTCATCCGACTGCAAAAGAAAGCGGAAAAGATTTTCATCGATTCGTATGTTTCACGATTAGTAAATTACCGCTTGCACAAACCACGATTCACTGACTGATCACCCCGTCTTTTCAGCCAAAGCTCGGTCCACCCAATCCCTGCAGTATTTCCTGAAGACATCGAGTCAAGTATTTTACGCACATGTGACTTCCTATAAACTATATTTCATTACTGATATCAGCGATATACAGTGATCCTTAACAAAGTGCTTGAAATTATGAAAAATGAGAAAATAAATTCGGATTACTTTGGACGAATGGAATTAAAACGACAACTAAAGTGATTTCAGAGTGAGTCAATTTCTGCTAGGAAGTGATTGAAATCCTGGAATATTTGTCTTTTATAATTAATTTGGAAGAATGCAACCATATTCATAACATCATATACCTACAAGCCTACAGTACATAATCCAACAACTGAAGCGATTTCAAAAATAGTCAATTTCTGAAAGAAATTAATGTTTTGTGCTAGATTCCGTTCATTGAATTAAAATAATTAAGCACAGATGAATCAATGCTCATCAATAGTGTAGAAATGGTCAATATCTGTGTACTGTATGTACTGCATGTACACTTTTGTCTGCAAGACGTGACACCAGGGCTTTAAATGAAAGTAAGAAACTGATGCAGCCTTGTAGTCCGTCCTGAGACTATGAGAAACTCTTGTCACCCAAGTTTACCTGTTATTAGAACAAACAGAAGAATATGGTCATTTATTCCGTATTGCGCAATTTTGTAAAATAAGATTCATAGCATTTAATTCCCCATAAATTTCTTTTCCAAGTCGCTTGTGCTCATTGTCATTATTGTGATCATAATGTCGCTTGTGATTTTCATCTACTTTGAATAAAGACACTTTTTTGTGGTCTCCGTGGCACAGTGGTTAAGTGCTTGGGCTAGCGATATTTCGGTCCAGAGGTCGAGCCCCGAAGGTGTCATTGGAAGTCGGCAGGAAGGGCATCCGGGCTAAAAGTACTACAACGCTCCATAAGTCTGACAATGTCAGCACCGTGCAAGCCCCAAGTATGGGGAGTAGTGACGTAATAGCTTCATTGAATAAAGACACTTTACTATTATTATTATAATTATCATGCTACAGTGTATAGTTACTGCCAATCAATTAAACACAAAACAATCAGATTGATAATGCACTATCACAAACACATAACTTTTTCCAAGATATCAAGAATTACCCAAAAAAAATGAAAAGATTGTACAGTTGCTGCTGTGTTTCAGTTGTTGTAATTGCATGCTAGGCAAACTATTCACGGTCATTATCGCAAACATCAAATCAGAATTCCATCTGCTTCAACTATCACTTGAGAAATAATCCTTTTGTTCGAAGCAATACTAGATAAGAAAGCTGCATCGATGCTACATCGAAAGTGCATCGACCATTACTTTTCGTTATATTTCCTCAACAGAAATTTCGATTTGAAAATGCCAATTATTCTTCGAGGAGAACATTAGCGCCTAATGGTTAAAGAACGATTCTTAGGAGGACATCCATATGAATTCCAGCAGCGATAGAGAAAGAAAACATTATTCCAATAGTCCTTTATTACGAAACAATTTAGTCCCTCAACACCATCTCAATCATCAATTTAGTCTCTCTCCCTATACTGTCAAAGCTATTATCAGAAGCTCCAGCCATCAAAACATCAGAATCTAATAAGAGGCGATGTATTATTTATTCACAGTAACTATCTCAGTTCATCCAAGCTTTTGAAACTTGCGGATGAGAATGTCGCAACGGGGGCCCCAGTGGAAACTCGTGTTTAAGAGGACACCAAATAGAAAAAAATAAAGAATACATGGATTGCGCACACTACACTCTTTCCCGTTCAAGTTTCCACTCTTTGCATTGATATTTCCAATATTTGCATAGAAATTTCCAAACTTTGATCTCACAAATCCAAATTTTGCATTCAACTTTCCAATATTTGCATTGATATTTCTTCTCTTTGCGATCAAGAATCTATGATTTGCAGATAGCTTTCCAATATTTGCAATCAGGATTCAAATTTTTTCGATCGTATTAGATCTGAATATTTGACCATTCTTTTCGATATTTAACGCAAGGGGCCATGCTGTAGTTTGTGATCTTCATTAATGTAATGAATAAGAGAGATTACCAAGTCAACTGTTCAATAAGTGGTGAATTGATGAAATGCGTGGCTTTACTTACAGCACGACTGTGAGGAGTTATACGTACGTCGTACATACAACAATTGATAATAAATGGATATCATTACCATACAGGATAGCATCATATTGTACCATACAAAGGTGCTATTTTAAGTCTATCTTAAAGGAACGACAATGCATAACAGTATATTGCATTTAATGGGGGTATTTAGCGTCCATCGTCAAAAGCCTTGTTATACATGTATGTGCTTGCACTTATAAGATGAAGAATGCATGGTTCACTCACAAGGAGTATATGTAATACGTGCATAACAGCAAACTGCATTCTTTCTGAAAGCTTTAGATGCGTAGGCTATTCAAATGTCAATCCCATCTATTGATTCCAATTCCTTCGGAGTAGTCAAATATGTGATGTATGTACATGTAAATGATCAAATGTATATCCTTGATATTTTTGAAATTTACTGCAGCATATTGATGGTTTGTTTTCTATCTAGAATTGAGCTTATTGAGCCTACAGAACTTCAAGAGCCGTTTTATTACTTAATCATGGACTTATATACCGCATCCATCATTTTTGCTTCGACCTAAAAGGCAATGAATTTTGAATATCATATTTTATCGAACAGTCATGTACATTAAAAGTTAAATGAAAGTTAGTCAAAAGTTACAAACACTCTTCAGCACATGCTCGAGGTAAGATGCGATTCAAATGTCCACAAAATTGTGCTGTTGTCACAATGGTGTACGATAGATTCGGTGCCTCTAAGAGAATTTACTGCCTCACTTGAACGGTAGTGGATCCCTGGCTGCGAGCAGTTTCCTTTACATTTATAATTTGACTGTTAATCGGCGGTGATGCTAATTTCTTTTTGATCATGGACTTCAGTAAAGAAAATGCTTCTTCTATGGGGTTCAACATAGGAGACCATGGCGGCAAATGTTTCAATATATTGTGGTCTCTAGAAAAAGATGAATTCCGACGACAGGGTGCATTATCAAAGATGATGTAAGTCTTTTCATGTGGAGAATCATCTTCAAGCTTCTGGCTCAAGTCGTTGATAAAATTCTGGAAAGTTTCTCGAGAGACACTACCAATGTGTTCGCGGTGCATTATCAAACCACCATTGGAACTCACGGCCATTACGATGTTGACATTATGGCCACGTTGTCCACCAACAGTCCGAAAACACTGTAAACCCCGTTTAGAGCGTCCCTGGGTTCGTGATGTCTACGAATTAAAGTTGGTTTCATCGACATACACACATTTGTGATAATTTGCCTCATCGAGAAACTAAGTAGCGTATTCCTTTCGGGCTCTTATGACATCAGGCTTATTCCTATCCGTGGGTATGTTGTGAACATTTTTACGGTGTACAACATACCGTCCAGTGTTCTTGATATTGTACTTAAACTCAAAGAAGGTTTTTGAGGCAAATCTGACTGCAAGCCTTCTTGCATTTGCTGCAAGGTTGAAGACGGATTATTGGAAATCATTTGTTCCAAGCAGGCTTTGACTTCGTCATCGACCTTGTGGTGTGTGTTGCGACCTTGCATACTTTTTGTCACACGACCAGATTTTATAATCTTTCTGGCAGTGTCATGCTTTATCCCTAAAGATTCTGCAACTGCCAGGAAATCACCGTCGGCGTTATACGAATCAAATATTCTTTTTCTATCCTGGTTGCTAATTCTATTGTAAGTACGTGTCATACTGCTGCTATGTTGATAAAATGAACATCTTTTGCCAGTAAGTTGAATATTCGTATAGACTTTAAAATTTGAATCTTGATTGCAAATATTGGAAAGCTATCTGCAAATCATAGACTCTTGATCGCAAAGAGAAGAAATATCAATGCAAATATTGGAAAGTTGAATGCAAAATTTGGATTTGTGAGATCAAAGTTTGGAAATTTCTATGCAAATATTGGAAATATCAATGCAAAGAGTGGAAACTTGAACGGGAAAGGGTGGAAAATTCTCATCCCTGCTTGTTATGTATCTGATCATTGCCCATCGAAGCTATAGGTTTGAGCAACTGATATGAAAAGTAAGCTAAAATCGGTGTCCAAACTGTAGCAAATCCCATCGAAAAACTTGACAGATGAAGGACAACGACTAAACGTTACGAGAACTCCAACAAAAAAGAGATGGAATTATGGAAAACCATCCAGTAGCTTGATAACAACAATTACTTACACGTACATGATGCAAAAAAATAAAAAGCCTTGCTATCAGAGAATTATTATTAATTACATAATTATCCTCTGATGATTCCACAATAAAATCGTCAGTCAAAAAAGCAAGGCTTTCTATTTTTACGTCGTGCAGTTATGCTGTTGAAGCAAAAACACTATCCTACACGTATCAGTTAATCAAATGGTAATAACGTCTGTAAGTTGTAAAACTGACAACAGCAACAACTAAACCTAGAGTATTCAGCTGACTCCATCAGCTCCAATATTCTTCAAAATCATTTCTTCTTTGTGATAAGTCGCGTTGCAGGAGCATAGGTCGTCGCTTAAGATCTCCGAACATAAAAGGACTTTGCAAAAACGTCAGCATGGCAATAAGAAAAGGTCAAATTACATATCCGCTACTCTGCTTGTGAATATGAATCTTGGGCACATTCCGGTTTTGAAAGGTGAATTTCAAAATTAAGACGCTTGAGTAAATATATTGGAATCACTGCTTAACCAGATGAAAAACAACAAAACGAAGAATGACAGCTGTTGTTAAAATTGAATGGCAAATTTGCAATGCTCGACTCGGATGTAGTGTATTCGCTCAAATAAAGCAATAAGTAAAATTAAAAGAAGGTGATCGGTCATCCAAAATATCAAAATAAAACACAGAAGCATTATAGACTAGGCTTATTACAATTTTGAGTGAATAAAGACCAGTTCATCTTGCGCATTATCAATTGAAAAATTGTTAGTCTTCGGTTAAACCATCGTACGTTCATTTGTGAATGATAGCCAGCTTGATATCGGAAATGAAAGGAAAAGAATAAATCAACGATGTACAACAAGAAAAGATCGTGTAATAAGCGAACGAGAATTCGATTATTTTCTTGCATTGAATGATTATCGTCATGATTTCATCCGATCTACAAAAAGAAACAACAATTTACATACACAAAACAACAAGAAGAAGAATTGATAATCGTATGTTCCTTCGATTACCCTTCATTCCTGATAAGGTAAATCACGATATCAAACGAATCTTCAGAGCAGAAAAGATAAGCATTAAACTACACCTTTTTATCTTCTATTCAAAATAAGTCAAGTTCAATTTTAAAAAAATTAAATTAGGTAATTTAGAATTATATGTATGGCAAATAACAATCCAATGTTAGTTATTCCATCGATTTTGTTCGCTTTGCACCGTTCTTGGAATAACAAATCTATTGTAGGATTTTAGTGCACGGATTATCTGTACATGAGATATCTATGGCTGTGACCTCAATCAGCCCTAACTTCTTCTCCATTGTTTTCATTTTCTCATCACACGAGTGCACACGAGCTGTGAATAGGATTTCAAAAATCAATGCCAAACATTGGCGTCATTGGTCGATGAATTAGTCACTTAACGAATTGAATACAAATGAATGAAGCTGAAAGAAAAAGCATCGACTTTGAACATAACTGCATTAGGCTACACTTCCAACCCGAACATCGTCTTAGGTACCTCGAAACCATCATTGACAAAGCAATGATGGATTTAAGACCCCGCTTGTGTTTAAGAGCATGAAATCATGTTCAAAAACATTTTCCTTCTTGAATCTCTCTTCACGATTTACCAACGACAACGTTAGTGTATGCGATTGTTACATTAGCTTATATCTTATACATATACTAATATATAAATTACGAGTAGTTAGTTAGTGGAACAATAATGTTTTTGATCAAATTTGGGTAGACTTCTGGTATTCAAGATGAGAATAGGTGGGCCAGCGTATATGACTACCATATTTTCGCTCTATCTCACACAAAAAGGCGTCTATCACTGCAGTCGGTAATAGGTATAATCACAAGTAATTTTTCAAAATTGGGAAATTTTGGCTGAAACGGTCGGGGAAAGATTCCCTATTATCAATCATGTAAACGGTATCAAATAAGAAATAATTACGTACATCTATTATGTATATATAATATGTAATCTCAAATTTTTAAATAGAACTTGACTTATTTTAAATAGAAGTTAAAAAGGTGTAGTTCGCCGCAATCAAACATTAAGAAGCGTGATATACAATAAACGCAAAACTGATAAAAACTGTGCATTAGCCCAATGTCCTATACAAGACAAGAAATTATGCTTCTGAAAGAATATCACATATAAAATTGCATGCATGAAATGTCAAAAATTTTACATTGGAAGCTCAATTAGACCACTACATATTCGGGTTAAAGAGCACCTCACCATCAATCGCTCATCTGTACATAGATACTTTCAACAGTGCGATAATAACTCACGCAATATCAAAGTTGATATCATTAGCAGGGGCAATGATATTTCAAATCTCAGACTACGTGAAAGTGTTTATATAGATAAGTGTAAGCCTACGTTAAACAGCCGGGCTGAGATGGAAGATTGCAGAGATTTCTTATTTTGCTAATTGCAATCTGTAGGCCCTTATCAATATCATTCTGAAATCTGTGCTTAGTTCAAGCTATGAAGTCATCTTCCATTTATACTCCCTGATGATATTGACCGGTGGTCAATGAAATCCGTATCAGAGATTAACATAATGTGTCTAATTTGTACTTTTATACTTGGCCTATTCCCAGATCTTCTTATTATTTTATAATGCACGGTCAAGGCATTTTTTACAAGATGACACAAAGCACGTTTCATACCAACAAACCTTCTCAATTTGATCATATTGTCAGATGTGTTAAAGGTATAAAAAGTACTGGCTTCATTGTCACTGTAATGAATTGATAGACCAGGGAGACCAATTCAATCGGAAAAACCGAAACAAATAAACAGCTCCGGTATTGCTTGACCCATACACAGTTAGCTAAACTAAAGCGCCCTTTTAAGGAAAGGAAAGATGCCTTAATTTCTTGTATTACATTATGCATATTCTTCAAGTATGGCACGATTTTCGCTGATCAATTTTCTTCCATCGCTGGGCCTATTTCGAAGCATTTGAAGGTAATCTAGGATTCACTTCAAAAATTAGGTCACATAGCAACTAATTTTAATATAGCAATTTTGTATACATCAGGGATCCGTTGCATCATGGTATGCGCTTAAAGGGACACCGACCTTACTTTGACAAGTGGCCTTAAAACAATCTTCAGTTATACTTAGATCGAATGCGCGTGGTCGCAGGCAAACACTATCTCCTCGAGGAGGAGAAAACAGCCATTGTATTTAGCTGATGACGTTACGCCGCTCATCGGCTGCCGAAGTGAAGAGAAAACGTCTCGTCTGAGTGCGATGTTCATTGGCGACATAAGCTGCTCCTGGTCGTCTTATGCTTGTTTACATTTGCTTCCCAGGGCCTAAGTATAGCCGCAATCGTTTTACGACCCACTGACGATGAGTTTTGTGGTTTTATAATTTAACATAGGAATCGATTAAGAATAACAATAAATTTGTAATAAGAAATAACAAAAATTGTATTGAGAATGAGCCCGATCGTTTTCATTCAGCAACAGAATTGTGATAGTTGCCGTTGACACATATTTATATGCATTATGCATAGAGAGAAATTGCCAGAGACGGAAGTGAATCCATCTCTGTGGTATTATACATGCTTGTACATGACGTGCACATCACTTGCAAAGTCTATGTCTATGTATGCAAACCTAAAATATAATGAATTTGAAAATGAATGTCACGGCTGAAGCAGTCTCCACAATCCGTACAAAGCAAGTTCATTGACAATAATTGAAGAAAACAACGTCTAAATTTTGATGAATTCAACTTTCACTATCCCTTCATCTTCTGAATTTCAACCAAGAATATCTAGAATTCCGGGAACTGAGCTTCCTCATGCAGGTCTCAAACTTCAGCATCTCAACCCCTCACTCCCTTTTTGATAGCACTTTTCGACAAAATCTCGAGACCAACTTCAACCAAAAAAATCGGAAAATTGAGACCCCCTGCATAAGACCACAATTGAGCTATCAGACTTTAAGAACTTCATTTCAGTGGTAATCGAATGGATTTTCAATGTACACTTCTCGGTACTTATTATCAATATTGACTAGCTTTTACAAAACTTTTCATTTATTTGCCGCGGAATTGAGAACGCGCTCAAATTTGAAGCCGTAGTATAGTATCATCCGTAGAAATTGCTTGCAATGAAAGAATGGAATGCAAAGGACATGTTTACCGAAGGAAGGGAGAAAACTGAGTAAAGACAGCTTGGATGTTGGAAGTGACGGCAAAAAGACTGATTGCCGTATGTTTAGTCTGATCTCCGTGGTTAAGTGCTTGGCCTAGCGATCTTTTGGTCCAGAGGTCGAGCCCCGAAAGTGTCATTGGAAGTCGGCAGGAAGGGCATCCGGACTAAAAGTACTTCAAAGCTCCACAAGTCTGACTGTGTCAGCACCGTTCAAGCCCCAAGTATGGGGAGTATTGACGTAAAAAAAAGCTTCATTTAGCCCAACATCTGAAGCACCCCTAGATTGTTAGACTTGGAGGAGAACCATAAGAAGAAACAGTTTGACCACCTTGTCCTTGAAATATACGGACTCAAAACTAGGAAGCAACTAAGTAATTTAGTTCGAGGATCGAATGTTCAAATTTATGCCTATACCCTGCTCAGCAAGTACCTCAAGGACTTCATATCCTATGACTGAGTCTCAGAAAATTATAATTCATATTCATATGATCTACTGTACTCGCATATTGCACTGGCAGAACGAACATTTAGTCTAGAATATATGCTTGCGTTTCACTAAATGAATTTAGGTAATGTTATTCAAAATGTCACTAAATTATTATACTTTGAAAAATAATTCTGGTAAGTGTTATTACTGGGTAATTTAAGGAAACAGCCGATAGTATTTGATGTTGAAGATAAATATATCATCAAGCAAATTTATTTGGTAAGATGTAGCCGAATAGTGCATGCCACATATCATGTCTACTTTTTCCATGTCTCGTGTGAATTTCAAATTTTTTATCGACAAAATGAATGTGGAATAACCTCCCTAGTCTGACGATAGCTGCAATCAATTAGCATTTCCGCTACAATGCACTTGACTCAATCTGTTGGCTGAAAATGTGGAACAACCACTCCCACCAACTTAGAATTTGTAACCGCATTGGACTTTGAAAATGTAAAATCAAAATTACAATTTTCACCATAAGGTTTCGTAAATTTACATTTGCGTGCAGTCGAGTAAGTCAATAAAAAAACAACAATCGAAACATACAACTTCACTTGCTCGATAAATTGCAACAGAATGCTAGGACATTTTCATTGTGCGACAATTAATTGCTAGACAATTTCCCGCATAATCATATTATGCAAATCACAATGAAGAAGAAGACAGAATGAAGAAACTAAGAAATCGAACTGACTGAAAATCAGACGGAATGAATTTTTTTGATACCCCGAGTTTGTCTTGAAGAGAACTGGCTCATATCCATCATCATCATCATCTGCTATTTGTCTCTAACACCCCCAACGTATTCCCGCCAGACAGGGTCGATCAGCTGCCTGTAGCGTATTCTCCGTCTTCCCTCAACGTTCATTGTCACATCTCTTGTATTCGTCTCCTTCTTCCGACGCTTGTCCTCTCATTCTTCTTGTCTGTGATTATCTGCTTTTGAATTCTCGCATTTTAGATGATACAGACAAACCTTAAGGTGTCCCCTCACTCATGTTCAACTGTTCCCAAATGCATTCACTTGTTTCATCAAACCGTTCATCATTTTGATCGCAGTACATCAATCGTTTCACTCACTTCAGTTCACGCCCTTTTCTTCCTATCAACTAAAGTTAAAAGATTAGATGGCTCTTCTCCACTCTATCCGCTCTTGGGCAAGATGGTCATTGATATCAAGTGCCCTGCAGTCTTCTTCCGTTCAGTTTCGCCACGTCCTCTTCGGTCTTCTGATTGGACGCCTTCCAGTTTCCTTCATGGATTCGTCATTTTCTATCAGATTGCATTTGGTGATCCTCACGTGTCCCAACCATCTCAGTCCTCTTTATCGCATTCCGTTCCGAGAGGTGGATTGTGCACATCTTCAACACCCTTCCGTTGGTCACACGATCTCACCACTCCAAATGTTGTCGCATCTTCATGTCACACACTTCAATCACATCGCTGACGAGTTGTGCTAATGGCCAAGCTTCCGACCAATACTTTGGTCACAGCTTAGAATTCAGCTGCAAAACACCGCACACTTTAAACAGAGACAGGAATTCATTCAATTATGAAGTCAAGATGGTGAAATTACCGCTAATTCTTCAAATTTTTACTGATCTGCTTGAAGCCGTTTTCCTTTTAGCATCTCCATCATTTCAGCATGTCACCAAAGAAGCAAAGTTCTTTGAACATGTCATCATTCAACCATACATACAACTCGAGCTTCATAATTATCTCCCACTCTTCTACAACTGCCGTAAACAATTTGTCACCAATCTACGAATACCAGCATAGAGATCAATTAGTTGATTGCATCTCTTCAGCAGACAGGACATCAGCTAGCTGGTAACGAAGATGTATTGACAAATGCAGCACACGTATTCTCGTTGTTTATGGTAAATCAGTCAGTTCCTATCACAGTATAATATAACATTATCTATTAATAATATCATCATTAATACCATTGTTAATATCATCATAATAACTTTGGGATGTGCAAGACAAGTCGTGCGTGTATTATTATTGTGCATATATTTTAATCTTTTTGGATGGTCAGCTGATGTCTCGTCTGTGGCCTTACGGTATATTTTGCCTTAAAATATACTTACAAATGATGCGATACTTTTGAAATGATGATTGATACTAATTTTGAATTTTCAGAATATTTTTCAGACATTCCTTACTTGTTTTGAAAATAACTGAGTATAGTACAGCTGAAACATATGAAGAATTTTCCTGTTTTAACACACTTGGCTTCAACAAAACCTTTCAAATATGGCTGACTGCATGCCAAAGCATTTTTCACATTTTGTGCTGTAGCTGATTATTTTTGTGCCTGATGATAACCAACCGTTAAATACATAAGTGAACATTGTTTATACTCGGATGCACACTAGGCACGGAGCCTTTCTTCTATGTGGCCGAGTAGTTATTTATCCCACTCTCATTCTTTTTGTGCTGAGTGTTTAGCAGAATGCAGAGTTCACCTATTTTAGAAGTCTTAGGTTTGACCCGACCAAGGTTCGAACCAAGGTCTCCCGGACGCAGAGCGAACACTCTACCACAAGGCCACAGCGACGGTTAAAAGGGATTGTCGTGTTTAAAAAATGGAATACATAGATGTGACGCTGTATTAATTTCTTCCAACATTTATTAAATCAGTTTAGCAATTCATACTGTAAAGATACCCGGATTTGCATTCAACTTGTCAATTGAAAACATTTACCTGAACATACTCTGACATGGTTCCGTCTGCATCAAAGCATTGAAGTATTCCGCTCCAGCAGAAAGCAACAATGCATCAGTTTCGAGGAAATGAACACGTCACTCAGCTCAAGCAGACGGGCAGTCACACGCAAGAAATGTATTAATCGGAGTATGGGATTATTGGATGTGGATCCATTCATTCCACCAAGTTTGAGTAGACAAGACAGACATTGAACACTGCTTTCTTCCTACTTGTGATGAACCACGAGATGTGATGTCTCTTCATTTTCATAATATTAGTGAAATTGGTCAAAAACATCAAAATTTCGTCTAAAAATGGAATGTATCGAAGTCTTCTATATTGTTCATTTTAATTTGCTATGGATTCCAATGATTTCAGATTAATATAGAACACCAATTCACAAATTGAAATTACAGTAGAGCTTCAAGCTTTGTGAAAAGATAATATTTTGATTTGTCTTCGTTCAGTAGTTGGAGAGAAAACAACAAAACAATCAATGAATTGTGGAAATGAAGCGAAATACTGAATAAGGTGAATTATGAATTTGATTTTTCGTTGCCATCGGTCGGGATTCATTCATTTAAAGATTTTAAAAAGTCAATTTTCTACGACCGTATAGTTTTGTATTCCCAATATTTCGGCTTAGTCTTTATCAACGGATACAGGAAAAGGAATTTGTAATCCTCTTCTTTTATACCTTGATAAAGGCTAAGCCGAAATATTGGGAATATAAAAATATACGGTCGTAGAAAAATGCTTTTTTTACATTTTTTTTCAATATGTAAATTATCTGATATGACTTTTTCGGTATATTGATTGTACAAGCAAAATTGATTCTTGTGAAATGATTTCAAACTGGTAAGCAGAATGTCTGTTGAATTGTTAGCGAATTTCAGTAGTTGAGTTCTGCGTTTTGGCTGCAAGAAGAGGAAAAGGTACATTTTATGCTGTGCTGATAAATATCCAATTGAATATTTCATCAGGATGACAATTAACTATCATGGCTGATAAGGAAAATGAACAAACTTTTATTGTGAAAAATTGAAGAAGCTAACATCAGATCACTGATTGACTTCGTTCAAGGAAAAAGTAAGCACATTATGAATAAACACAAGAAATTGCTTTATCAAAATTGCTTGAAAATTCAAAGACGAAGCACACGGCTGGAGTTAAAACAAAATAAATGAGTCAGCAAAGTCAGACGAAGATCTTGTATGAGAAAATAATAGATAGTTTTGAGCCTGTCTTGTTGAGATACAAAGAAAAGTTCTCTTTCCTGCATAGCCTCCGGTATCATTTTCTTTAATGTCACAACTCTCCCACTGAAGGGGCTTGGAACGTGCTGACACTATCAGACTTCGGTGTAGCGTTGTGATAGTTTCAGACCGGATTCCCTTCTTGCAGACTTCCAATGACATTCTCAGGATTCATCACACGATCTGACGATCAATAGACCGAGCACCAAACCACTGAGCCACGTAGACCGCACATAGCCTGTTTCTTTCAATGATTCAAAATCTCTGAATATTCTGCACTCACGACTTAAAGGAGATGATGAGCAACATAGCATTAAGATGTCAGATAATAGAATCTGAGAGCAAGATTCCATCTCCCTCCTTGGATTAGCGGTTAATGAAGATTTGTAATGGAAACCGTTAATCTGGTCCATCTGCAAGCAGGCAGCTCAACGCATTGGTAGTCTCTATCGTACCAGCATCTATCTTCCACCACAGACTGTCTGATCTCTGCAAGTTCACTATTCGTCCTCTGATGGAGTATTGTTGCCATATGTGGACCAACGCCCCACAAACGCATCTTAACTTCCTTGAGCGGGTTGAGAAACGTGTCAAGAATCCTATGGGTGAAAAACGTGCTAACAAAATGCAGCCGCTCTCCGTCAGACGGGATGTTGCTTCACTCAGTCTCCTCTACAGATTTATTTCGGTAGAAGCAGCTCTGCATTAAATGAGTGCGCACCTAAACCTAAGATCTTCCTCAGACGCACACGCAGAGCTAATGCAGTCACATGCTATCATATGAGCTTAGAACGTGCACGTACTGAGAGTCGTTCGAAAAGCTTCTATGTTCTCTCGGCAGAGCTTTGGAATCAGCTTCTCCAGACCACTTTCACTGACCAATGCACTCTTGATACTTTCAAGAGGTGTGCGAACAGGTTTCTGATGGCGACAGCTTAATCAGATTAGGTCCGTTTTTTTTCTTCGTATTTATTCAAAGTAATACAATTTATTACTTTTTCTTGAGCAACTCCTAGTATCGTTCATGGCTTGTAGTTGGAATAGGGGCAAAACTTCTGGAAAAATCGTTGACATTTCGAACCACACTTCACAGAGAACAGCGTTTGACATGAATTCCAGAGTGGGATCGCTTCCTTGCAATTTGATGAAATCATCAAACTCTGTAGAACTTCCGACCATCTACTATAAAATTGATTTCTTAATTGAATGTTTTAGCTATTCATCTGTTTTGCTTGTAAAATTTTCTAAGTTAGAACGTATTATCCATCACTCGATCTGATCCGGATCACGAAGCTAAATCAGCGGATCGGATCAGGATCACGAAGCTAAATCAGCGGATCGGATCCGGATCAAGAAGCTGAATCACCGGATCGTGCAGCGGTTCATACCTTTGGAGCCTTAATGATGAATTACAGCGTAAGAAGACTATCATAACCACAATTACCCACAGAATTTTGATAATTTGGAGAATACTCACATCTGTCTGTCGAGGCATTAGCCAGGCTGTGATGAGATGCAGAAGGCCAGGTGTCTCGGGGACACCCACTTGTGTGACAAGGAGATCAGAGGCTCGGATCGTCTTGTCATTCGAGGAGCGGGAGTCTCTGCTGCTCTCCGTGCGCACCGTCAACAGCGCTGCAAGGATGGCTCTTGGAGCTACTGTCTCTGCCACTGCTCCACTGAGCACCTCAAACACCTTAGCACTTGGCTGAAAACCAAGATGACGATCTGGAGTGTAAAGTGTTCGAAGCAATGCTCGATGCACCTCACAAGCTACTGTGGTATTAGACACTCCAGCGAGGATTTGTAGGTCGTCGACGGAACTTCCTGAGTCCCGAATTCGCTCTGATAGACGAAGGGGCGCCGAGAATAGACGCAGGAGAGAGGACACGCGCGGTAGTTGAGAATATGTAGCATAGTTGTAGGAGGTGTCTTTAGGTGTCTGTTTACAAAAGAAGATAGCTAAGCGGAGGAAGTAACCTTTCCGGGCGAGGAAGGAGAGGAGAAGGCCGAGGTTATGGGAGGCGGAGGATAAGGAGGAAAGCGCAGCGTCCGTCTGATCGAAGACTATCTCCAGGAGACGCAAAGCCATGGCATATGATCGAGAGTCCTCGTTCGGAGGCAGCGAACTGAGTTGGCTGAAGAAGAAGGATACTGGATGTTAACCGAATTCAATGGGACGGTCTGCAGGTTTCATTTGTTCATTCCGAATTTAATTAATCCATTTATGTATTCATATCAATTATCAGTGGATTGACATAGATAGGACATGAAAATGATACATAAAAATATTTGTGATTTTGCATTTGAAATAAATTCAAATATTTTTCCAGAATTTGTATTTAATATTTTGAACTTAAAATAAATAGCATTAATAGCAGAGTATATGCCTTCTTGTATTGGCAATTAAATACATCTATTCTTCAATTTACACAATTCCCATGTTGAAGGCCACTTCTCAAAAATGGCAAGATTTCCTTGTTTTAGAACACTGCCGAATGCGCGCATCATAAAACTGCAAACTTTTACATGCCATGTATGACAAAATGACTGGATTTCGTAGACACATCTTCACTTGAAAAATTTCTTGGAACATGAGAGTCTGATAGTCCATATAATTATTTAATCAATCCATGTCATCGATGGAAAATTATCGACAGAAAGACATTAACTTTTCACCTGAATTCGTTTCACCTTCAGATTAGCGAAACTTCATCCACGATGAATTGGATTGAGAAATTTTATATTGATGCGTATTGACATTGTATCTTAAAACTATTTGAAATTTCATTTAAATGTGTTTCAACATGACACAAAAATATTTCTATTAGAATTTGACCAAGCAAAAATTAACTTTTTTCCGAGCCATAATTTTTAAGCTAACATGTGAATTCAACAATGCAGCAAATTAGCTTTCATTAATTCAGTATTTCAAATTAACGACGCTTTGAACTATTGGTGGGAATTTCCATCTCTTGTGTGCGTGATGGAAATACGTTTATTCTTTCATTTTTTCAGATCTGCTATTTTTAGGAGCCATGAATCTACCGGATCTAAGTCAAATACAAATCATGAACGGACTTCATCTCTATATCTTAGTTTGACATCAAGTATACTGCCCTCGCCTAGTTTATATATGCCATCCACAGTGTACTTCGCAAACGGTGACCACTATAATGAGATGGTGTGAAAACAACCCCGCAGTATGAACAAAATTTGATATACTGCACTTTCAATTGTAATCACCAGAAATGATAATACAACTGTAAATAATTTCAAATGATATTATTTTCCTTCGAATGAATTTGTCAATGAATTTGCTTAGAAAGTTGCTCCATCAAGCTAGTTGATTTCATTTCTACATCTGAATGAACTGCCACATATAGAAATAAATTGAAACTCGTCAGATAAACATTTAATGCTAAAACATTGAATAAAAATATATAAAGTGAAAATGAAATGATAAATTGACAACGATAATTGACGAACACATGTGTGACCCACACTGCAATAAATTGAGTCACTTACATCATGGGAGTTTGAGCGTGAAACATCTTTTGGGCATTTCCACGCGTGACGGAATCACTTTTGAACACCTATTTTTGGATCATTTTTAATTTTTTCGGCAAAACATTGATCATTCGTTTAAATTATGGTCCTATTTTCCTCAGAGCATGACTGAAGAATTCTACTGTGGTATTCAGATGTCAAAAAAGGATTTTGATTTTTTTAGAGGCATGTTTCAAAATCATGAATTCTTCGTGACGGAATCACGCAGAGAATTTTTCAATTTTTAATTTGCGTGAACCGAGGCAAAAGTCTGCGAATCCAGAGGTCCAATTCGCATATACTCTCAGTATGTTTGATGGTTGGGCATGTATATACGGATGGATGAATATTTAGTTCAGATGTTGTTTATTCTCTTAGTATGGTCTGTGTTAGTCAAAGATGTCATCGTGACGGAATCACCGTGACGGAATCACTCTCCGATTTACTCCTACAAATTCAAATGATTTCTTCCATGCCATTCAGAATTTTTAATGTATTTCATCCAACCATGAAAACATGTCATATTTACAGCCTGAGCCGCCACGGAAGTCAACATTCTTAGACTTATTTGCACCCTATACAAGTAGGCCTACTAGACCCATCTACAGAATGAAAAATCACTGCTAGTAGCGGCATCCAGATATGCATTTTATCCGATTCTCAACAACAAATTGCGTGCAATATTAGGTACGCCTACCGGTACCGTTGCATCATCAAGTTTGAAAAAATGATGTATTCAAAATGTTAAATCATGTCAAAATATCGTAGTCCTCTACGAATTGCGGAGATAGTAAATTGGAAACCGAACTTTCTCCCTTTTTCACTGTTGACAGGCTTCGGCAGTTTCCATATGCCTGCCTCAGAAATACAGTCAGTATCATCCCTAGATGGAGCAATGTAGAAATATGTCATCACGAGATATGTCATCTCTTGTAAAAGTCAATAACTTGACCCTTAACACTGTCTTCTAGCCCCTGAACGGAAGTTGATCCTAGTGCATTCGGTGCCTCTTTGATCTGGAATCCTTCTCTTACTGTCAAAACTACCAAAATGGTCTGCGCTTATTAGGTGAATCTGAAAGTGCATTCATGGCACGTTTTACGGCTTTATCTATGGACTGAGGAGTATAGGAATATGTGGTGTTACTATTTCCTTTGTTTTGTTGTTTCTCGTGATACCGTTTCTGTGCTTCATTATGTCTCCTTTTAAGTTTATTTTTCCCGTTTTCAGACATAGTACTCCATCGTTTAGCTTTTCTAGACCTTTCTCTCGCTTAATAAGTGTTATGCAAATCTAAGTCTGTCCGAACTCTGTCACATCCTCTCTGTTGACGCTCCGCAGCAGTCAATGGAATGTTTGGAAAATTATTCTATCCTGCAAAAAAAGAGATTTCCGTCCGCTAACTAATGAATCTAGATCAGGAGACTCAGAAGCACCTTTTTTCTTGGAGAAGTCTGGAGGATCGACACCGTTAAATCATTGGCTGATGAAGTCATCAAATGAGAGCTTTTGTTAATGTATAGATGAGTTTGAAGGGGAAATAGGGAACATTGCCGCTAAATTTATAGTCAAGCATCAAGCAATCATTCAGAACGTATTTTGTCACCAATGACGTTTTCAAAAAGTCATTTAAAGTCCCGTTTCATGTTCTCTTGAGCAGAGATACGCTTCTTGGTTGTCCATTTAACATAAACGTAGCTAATAGATAGCAGTCACTGCTACTAGAACTAATATTTCTTGAGTTTGATTGCCATCAACACAATCATGTCGTGTGGCCTTATACTCTTACTGGCTCCCTGTGAAATGCAATGACATGTACTACAGAAACACATGGAAATTATCCGCTACCGCACATGCTTACGTGTATAACTCTCTTAGTTTCCCCTCATACTCCTCATGTTTGCAAGGTGAACTAGAAGCCTCCTCTATTTTTCCAGCAATTCCATCGAGCAATTCCGTCACAGTGATTCCGCCACGTGACGGAATCATTTTTCCATTACTACTTTATACATACCCGAGAAAAAACTTAGACTAATCTAGTTTATTTCCTATCGAGTGAATGCAGAGAATCTAGATTTTCAAAGAAAAATATTTAAATCTAGTCTTGTGAGATGCATAATTAGTATTTTTTCGTGACGGAATCACTTTTTGACAGACTATGAAATAGGCCTAGATGCATAATGCAGTAAATGCAAATTTACTGGATTTGAAGTACCTCAATATTAAAGTTATTAGCCGTGAGGACTCAACAAAGCATTTATGTCGAAACTTATCAGTCTCAAGCCTGTCATAAAAGTGATCAAGTAATTACAATAAAAATCATGCATTTTTTAAGATTTATTTGCATGATTTTAAATTAGTTACTGTGTCGAATAACTTATCAGCAAGTTGATTAGACAAATAGAATTTGAAATTTCATAATATGTGTATGAGGAATATACTAGTGTTCATGCGAAAATTGGAACTTGAAATTTTGAAATTTTTTAATTTCTCGCGTGGAAATGCCCTTTTGTCAAAAGATGCTTTCATACATTTTTTTTAAGACTGACAGCTTGATCATCATCGTTTTGGAAGTGGTTCTATCTGTTGAATGGCCTGCATGATAACGATAAAAATCGCTTCATTCTGCATTATGTAGATAAATATCCCATTAATTACTAGCAACTTGTGAAGGCTGTCACATAAATTTTGATTAACTAGCATATACATTGAATAAGACAAATGGGGCATCGAAGGCATAATAAATCAACAGCAAATTGGATGCTTTTAGGAATAATAAGTAACAAATTTATCCTGAAAGCTGTCGGCGCCAAGAAAGGGATGAGTTTGTGATGCACCTAATTTATGCAAATGCGTATAAGGTGAACGGTTCGAAACCATTCCATGTCATTTTCTTGCTTTGACGTTCAATTTGTCATCAGATTGCGAAGTTACGCTATCGTCCTAATTAGTTCTGGATGCGCAAGGTATCGATAAATCAAGTTACATTCAAAAGCCACTTCAGTATGACACTGATAGCTTGACTTTATATTTCTTGTCTAGACAACATTGATAACAGCGATTACGACTTCAAACAACTTATTTCCACAAGTAACCTGTTCATGATCTGTCAAATATCAATGGATTCATCCACAACTTGATATATTCCAACCTGTTGAACACCACCAGTCGTGGGAAGATTTGAACTACTGACCTTGTAGGTACAGGACATGCAAGTGCATCCTCTGACCACAGACCTCTGCAAGGGACTGCGTTCCACATATACATCGAGAACAATCACAATCACACCACAACACAACGGACAGTTTACTGCTATTGTTATCAATAAGCTGTTATTGATAATGACGATGATTATGCAACGTCGCTACTACCCCATACTAAGACTGAACGGTGCCGACATCGACTTTTACAGGGAGCGATGTTATCTTTTAGCCCGAATGCCTTTCTTGGTGACTTCCAGTGTCA
The DNA here is from genome assembly GCA_907163375.1 of Prostheceraeus crozeri. NCBI lineage: Eukaryota > Metazoa > Platyhelminthes > Polycladida > Euryleptidae > Prostheceraeus > Prostheceraeus crozeri. The sequence continues at coordinate 513,135 of CAJQUW010015728.1, forward strand.
CCTTCGAGGTTCGACCAATGGACCCATAGATCGCTAAGTCAAGCACTTAGCTACTGTGCCACAGAGACCACAAGTAATAATTATGTTGCAAGCTGTTATTCTTAAGCAATTACTGAGACAAGAAGCTTTGGACAAGGCAGGCCACCATTCTCTCATACGCCGTATGAATGCCCGACAAACTAAAGCTATTGTCAACAGGTGATTCCGCTTTGTAGATGTTATTGTTATGTTCAAATTTGTTTGTCATTGAAGAAATAATGCTCCAAGGCTAATTCAAGGCAACAAACAGTTCTCGTACGTGATCTCATGCAGCAACAACACTTCCAAGGCGTGGATATAAATTTTTAAGCTCTTCAATCCGCATGATATGAGGCAATACATAGAATTTGATAGATTTGAAAACGACGACAGGAATGTCTGTCGTTTTTGCTATCAGTGCATGCATTGAAAATGAAGTATCCGTCAACAGTCCAATTATGATTTCTGAAAGAGAGTAGTTTCAAAAATCATGGGGGAAGTACGCTAGGCTGCCATTAGAAGATTGACGCGTTGGAAATCTTCATACAAAGGAGCTAAGAAACCGCGCGATAATTGAATTCTCGGATTATCTGACTTCCCTTCACGCATTTTCCACTACCGCAATTTCTTTCTCTTGATGCCTCAGTGCTTCGAACGGAAGGCCTCAGGGAGGCGGAGAACATTATTGTAACTCGAATCCGAATTTCATCTCTTCTTTCTTTTTCCGCCCAAATACGTCAATTGACGTGACCGTCAAAGTAAAGAACTAAGTTTACACAAAGTTGGTTCCCTTAGTGACGGAAGATTTTCTCATGCACTTCGTAATCACTTCATATCAAATCACGTGGGATGAGTACCGACATACGATGAATACTTCTGAATACTTCGAACTCTGATAATCGCAAGTAAGAGATAGTATGCGAAACTGATGGCAAGATGTCTAAGGCGCCAGTGAAGGTGAACCAACCTTCCATCTTCATAATACTGGGCATGTTTGAAAGAGTATGATGTTTACATTGTGCATCTCAATATGAGATTTCTTAAGAAGAATTTGGCAAGTCTTAAGAAGAAAATTGGCAACACGCAAGCATTCATCCAAAAATTGTATCGTACTCATCAGAATTTCGCTTGAGAAAAATGTAATTGAAAACTATTTTTCGTAAGAGTTTCTGAAGTTCTATGAATAATGCATTTGCTGTTCATAAAAGTAAATAGTTCGACGCACGTATGAGTACATGTATGTATTTGTTGTCAGGGGACCAAAAATTCAGTTCTTATGAAATTTCTTATGAATTCAGTTCTTAAGTGATTTGAATGATTGTAGCAGCGCACAAATTTCTGTGTTGAAATGTCTACATACACACGTACTCATGCGTACATAAAACTACACACACCTCTTACGATATGGACATGTGCACGACATCATCAATTCAGTGATGTATCAATTTGGCATGCACTACGATATTGATACAATGAAGAGAAGTTAGAAATCCTTCGAGATCATAGGTTGACCTAATCTTTTGTATCCGATGTAAATCTCAGAGCTTCTTTAATTATAAGTGATTTTTTCAATGTTTCTGCAACTCTTCAACTTCAACATTTTTTCCTTGAATGTAGCTCAGTGGAGGTAGCTTTTCTAGGAAGAGAGTCCCAGACTCAGATTATACAATGAATAAAAATATAATCCAGGATATCACCGATGCAGCAATAGAAAACAGTGTCAATCAATGGCCTCGAGTTCTCGAATGCTCAAACATCAAAATAAAAAAACAATCATAAGAAGAATAAATCTATGATTAAATCTTTGTCGATTTTTTCGGTATGAGGCGAAGAAAAGCAAGGCATGAGAAAGAATCATCATAATTTATGCAAGATCGGAGGCAGATAGGTTTGATGAAGAAACTCTGCACGATTTCCAACGTTCTGATGTATGCTGATGCTTCTACCATTGAAAGCTTGTACAAAATGCTGCTTTGCAACTGTCAGAATGTCGAAGTTTTTCCAGAACATTTACAGACAGATGAAGATAATATTTCTATCAAACTATCAGCTTATTAGTTTAGTGCGTCAGTTAATTATGAACGAATGAGAAAGCAATTGCTGAAATTCGAAGATATTCGGCTACTAAGTTTCCTTGTCTTGCGCTAAACGTTCTCTGCTTTGTGAATTTCTATTTTGAACGCCATGACAGAAAAATGAGGAATCACTAATCACTTCTATAGGAACAGGAAGTGGCCTTTGGATTTTAATAAATTACTGATACAAATCCAATCAGGTGTCCTCTCTTCAGGTTCATTTGTCTAGTTCCTGTGATTATCATAGATATAGAATTTTCAGTTCAAAGCTGTAGTGCTGCTTTTGACTAAGCCTATACAACTGGACGCACGAAGGAACAGAGTTGCAGCTTCGAGCGGGATAAAGGGGAAATTACTAATGCCGTCAGTGCTTCGAAGTTGAACTAGGCTGAAACTATTTCTGCGGAGCGTGCAGACAGATTTGCAGCAACATGCAAATTTCATCATCTCTCGTTTTCAGCGATTTCGAATTTTCTGAAGGTAAATCAAATAACATTGTAGGTTTCCTGTCTAGTATATATCACAGCAAATAGCCACACTAGCTATAAGGATCCTTCAACTTCTGATCGGAATTGAAAACATGAGGAAATTTATAGACACTAGATTGTAACATGCCGTTATGAACACAAATTATGCAAAATGCGAAAACTACGCATGCCTTTCATCGCAATCACAACTGCAATATAGGTCTTGTCAAATATCATGATATAGCAGTAACTTGAGAAATCATGAAAATTCATTTAGATATGCGGATTTTAGTGACGAAAGAAACATTTTTGACTGATGTTGTGGGCTAATATGAACTTTAATCCACACGCAGGTAGCACGAGTCGAGTTCAAAATTCTTTGGATTGACTTATGTGTATGACTGGCAAATATACAAGAGTGGTAAACTCTAGGAAAAGAACAAAACATAAGAGATTTTAACTCATAATTCCTTCACTACTGTATGAAACTTGCGTCCAAAAGATCACACGGTCAAGCACTTAAAGAACTGTGTCACAGAGAAGCAACATGGTTTTTGACATCAAGAACTACTGCTTAATGAACACAAAACAATCCATTGAAACAGCGTCTGAGCAGCATAAGAATGGGGACAAGCCAAATTTTGGGAGGAATCAGAAATTCCGAGAATAAGGGCTGAAGACCATGCGCTGATTAAACACACAGACAGATGGAAGCAACGGAATTATGATATCATTTCGATCAAGGAGTCATTCATCCATCAGTAATCCTTACAGAAACACGTCTATTGCGTTTGAGACATCTAAAATGTTTGATAAGTTCTTTCCTAATGCCAGGCCGTGACGCCTAGATAACAGTTTTAACTTTATCGCTACAATTAATCAATGCTGTCAAAGCAGGCGACCCAGTTCGAATTATTCATGTATAAAAAGTTCTAATTTTGGAATTTATCAGTTTATATCAGATAAGAAGCCTGAATACAATACTTCATCATCTGAAAAGTGCTTCGTGCTAAACGGAGATTTTGTATGTCGGTAATTCATATTGCCTGAACAACATTGTTGAAAATGGAAGGCAAAAGATCGGGAATAATTTTCAGATTCGATTAAATACGATTTCATGCTGCAAATATTTTTGAAAGGCAGCGATTTTCTACTTTGGAGAAGCTGGAGGCAGACTTGTAAGTCAGTCAAGTAGCCCTCAGGTCGCACCGGTCCTGGGTGTTATTATGAAATAGAGAATGGTTAAAACAGGGTCTGAATGCTCATTTTCATCAGTAGAGATTATTACCACGAATCACTCGAACCATAAGTAGCAGAAATAATGAATTGAAAATATGACGACACATCAATTAAGGCATATCATTAGAGGCATCATGAAAAATTTGAAATTCACAAGATGTAATCATTATCTAAATTTAACTGTGATCTTTATATCAATAGATATGCCGCATGCTGACTCTCATGACCCGGGAAGGGCTTCATCTGAAGAAGCTTGGACCTGGACGGCACCAAATATTTACTAGCTTGGGCAGGGATCAAATCAATCAGAGTATTGAAATCCAAGACTACATAAAACTTTCTAAACAGAGCAAGAGTTAACTGTGTATTTTATACAAACACATTGCTTTTACCAACAATTACTACGTGATGAGGTCGAACCGGTGACATATGTTTTATCATTTTTTAATTTTGAGCGCTAGAACACACTTCTGTTATGTCAATTAATGAGAATAAAGCCTTAAACAAATAATTGGAAGAATATTTATTCATGTGTTATCTACCTGTGAATCAACTGTGGCAGTATACAAATAAGTCATTATTTCAAGACTCATTAGTATCTGCATCATCTACCACTTCAAGCTATTCTCCCGCTAATTAATTGGATTGGAGAATTCTCAATCTCATACTTTAGGAAGAATCATGGAAGGTTGAGGGGCGTTTGACTAGAAATTAAGTAAGTCGCTTCATGTTCCATTACATGTAGTCGGCCTTGTTCGAGAAGCGACTATGGCTAACACACTAAATTGATGTCATCCTCTCCCTCTAGAATGATGAGAGTCATGGGAATTGTATCGAAACTCGTGTCAAGAACACACGTCAACGACATCGTATAATCACAGACAAATAGGAGGTCAGTCATACGTCTTACACGTGAGAATCAAACTGCTTCGATGCGTAGATGAATCCGAAGGCCAAATCAAGCGAATGTATATCAATATCGCTTTGATTTACTATGTTTCAGCAGGCCAGTCATATTTTACCGTTGAAAAATTCCCTTGTCGATGTTGTCATGGAAAAATATGAACGATTTCAAAACATTGCGTGTGTGAATACGGTTTTGTGAGATTTCGGAGATGAATCCTACAGGTTACTGTTTGAAAAAGAAGGACTAATCAATTGATTGAGTCAATGTCCTCAATGACTGGATATTATATCAAAAATTGAACTAAATAGGCAGTACTTCAGGTTTATATCAAACTTAATGAATCAAAATACAAACACATTGCGAATCCAAATGCACCGATTTAAGAACGAATCTCACTCTAGCTCGATGGGTGAGAGGCACACGCTCGGAGAATTTGGTGCTATGCATTCAAGCCGTACCAGAGATTCTCTTAAATTACAATTTGCATGGCATTCTTGTCGCTAAAAACTCGAATAGATTATCTTATAAACTTAGCTTATTTCAGCATAATACAAAATTCTCATTATTATGAATTGGATATGCTCAATGCTGCACGTCAGATTCAAACTTTAAATAGAAAAAATGTACGTAAAATGATTGATGACATTCAATATTATGCAAGTTCGTCTCTATGAGATTGGATAAAACTCTTCCCAAATAATTTTTCAAATCGATGTATCTTCTGTTGCAAATGTTTGATTTTATTGCTTCAATAAACGCACATAAATAAAGTAAACAAACTTCATCTATTGTACACTATCATCAATGAAGTCGACAAAGGAGGACCAAAAAATAAACCATTGATTATCATCTCACTGCGCTTACAGAAATTGTTACAGAAGTCATACACATTGTCAAATTGTTTCATATAAATGGTTATCGTAGCTTTTTAGACCAAAAACCACTGATGTCAAGTAAAATGTAATCAATGCTTAATACTTTAAATATCAAACTCATTTCACCTGACAATATGGGTTTTTGATCGCCTCTGCACAAATATGACATTGTCGAATATGTCTACAACTACGAGGAGTCAATGTGATCACCTCTAAAAATGTGTTGTCTATAATAATGAAAATTGCTTTTAACTCCTCAGAAATTTCCGTTTCAATGCAAATCTCCATTTCAATAATGGCCACCAGAAATACAGCAGCGTTGTATAGACATCGCATTAACATGGCTATAATTAAACAATCGAAGCGGTAGGAGTTTTTGCCCGCAGGTGCGGCTACAAGAGTGGGAAACAGGCCAGGCTATTCCTTAACGTCCTCCTAAGCTTCACACTTCCCTTATATAGAGTTGAAACGTGATCGAGTCAAATTTGTCGAACATTAACAAGAGTCAAACATGTTGAACGCTAACATCATCGGGAAATTATCTTCCCGGACACCAATGCATTATCTTCGCCATAAGAAAGATTCGATGACTGGAATTAAAAAAGGCGTGAAAAACGATTTCCGCGAGGTGCCAAATTTTTACGGCATTTTATTGGTGCGATGAGTTATTGGCAACATGGACATTTCCTTTGCGAGGGAGAACAATGATTGCGGTTCGAAATCATTTCGAATCATGAATAGGTATATCATGCAAAGGTCACGTCGGCTTCCAGTTCTGCTCTGGCGGCTATTCTTTGAAGAAATCTGATACAAATGATTCTCTGCGACAGGAACTTATGGTATAAAAAATTTCTAATTTAGAAATCATAGAAACGTTCTATGCGACAAAGGGTACATTAAAGCATATTGAGATGAATTAAAAGGAGGCATGCCGAAGTTTTGAGGAAGACTCAAAGGATTTGAAATATCAACAGAAAGATCTTGCTAATAGAGGTCAAATTCGACTTCAAACGCCGACTTCAATCCTGTCACATTCTGTCATCACGAACATTCCATTTCGTGTTCAATTGAAGCAAATTTAGAAGTCAGTAACCATTGGTAGTGCCCTTAAACCTCACTGATTTTGCAGTGACAATATGCATCTTTCTTCACTGCTTACATCGTATACTGGGGTTATTACTGAACCGGAAGAAATATGCGTGACGGAGTTCATAACTGGAAATTATGCCGTTGGAATTATGAGACATATCTTCTCAAACTGCCCCCACGCTTGTGTTTTCATTACATTCTTCTGTTGTCAAACCATCATACATAATGTCGTTCAATCAGTTTGATTCACATCTGCGAACTCAGGAGCTTCACCTACACAGTTCAATCTCTTCTCTCAGAAATGCTCTCAGATAACCATTCCATAAAGCCAAACAAGATAAGTTTAGAATACTTAAATGTCTGAAAGTGGGAGGCTTCAACTTGATATCCACCATGCATCCTCTGTCAGCAAGACGCAATCATCTAGAAACAAGATCCTCAACAATAAGTTTCACTTGTAAATCCGATATCAGTTCGGCTACATTTCAATTTTGTTCTTAATATATCTCTCAAGGAGGTCATTCATTTTTTTGGAAGAGATGTTTATAAAGGATAAACTATAAAGAAGGGAAGGTTGACGCAATGTAGAAAGGCACTCAATGACTTAAAATTCAAAAGAGGAAATATAGAGCGAGTTAGATTCGTCATTTTCTAACTAATATTAGACTTACAACATGAAATGTTTCCAGGAGACACAAAACGTGATGAGAAGTTACTCTAAAATCCTGAATGTCATTGCATGCTAAAAGACGTTATGTATTAGATAACCAACTACTTGCATACAGGAGTCATGCACTGAAGATCGACGGGTCGGTTGTCTATGCCATATCTCCGCCATGAAGGCATTTATCTGTCATAAAGTGTATAATGCACAATCATTGCTACACACCAAGAGAGAAACCCCAGAAAACAATATTTGACAGAGATGATTTCAGAATGCAATATGAATATACTGTATCTATAAATGCACAAAGGCCTAAGACCGAAATGTTTCGCAGATATGCATTCTCAAAGTAGAAGACCAGTGCTTAATGCTTCCGATTTTCTCTGCTCATACTCATAGACCTACTCGCTCATTCTCAATTGTTCGTTGTATAAACATATAGAGCCTGCCACAATCACTAGACGAGGGAAGCTGCTTAGAGCATAAATGCTATTTATACCTTTGCATACTTTTAGAGTAAAATCATCGGTATGAAAGGGCGATATCAGTGTGCTTCCGTTGATGGTTGCAATAGCTCACTCATGCACGCAACGTCAGGTGTTCCGCAAGGCTCATGCCTATCTCCTTAAAATGCTACGGTCCAGAATCAAAGATGCTTATCACTATGCCGACGACATAATTGTGATTCTTCCCGTGATCGATGGCACAACAAACAACCTAAACGACGAAATAGATAAGGAAATTATGAATGTTAGCCAATGCTGTGATTCCAAGGGTCTCCTTTATCAATCGAGAGAAAACCAATGTCATGGTTGGAAAGAAACGATCCACACCAAGTTCAGTGAATATTGGAATTTTAGCAGCCTCTGTTTCCGAGCTGAGAATTGTGGGTATCCATTTCCAGCACAATTTGAAATGAGATGCCCGCGTTGCTAACATGCAAAACATCAGCGAAAAATATCTACATTTTGAAGGAATCAAAGAAAATGAGTGCATCTAAAGCCGAACTTATTCAAGTATACAATTCAATCACTTAAAGTGTTCTTGAATATAACAGTCCATTCTTCGTCGCAATGTTTACCACAAATCCCAACAAAATTGAAAAGGTTAGGAAGCGTTGTCATCGTATCATCTGCGACTACCACCGCACATGTGATCTCCTGACCCGTCTTCACCTTCGTCAAGAGACTGCTGCTGTCAAGATCTTCAGGAAGATGCTTGATCCTGATCATCTGTTACACCATTTCATGCGCCATTTCCACCATCTTCCAGACGAATAGAAGTGCTTTCACATGCAACGCCGTAAAAAGATTTTCATCCATGTCGCTGCTGGACTATTCAGCGAGGAAACGTAGAAAGTGTTTTTTGTGGATTTCTTTAACTTTCTGTGACATGACTTAATATTTAACAAAACCTCACCAGAAAGAAATATTCGATTTACATAATTTGAATATAAGCACATATGTCACATTCGTGCTAATTGTCATGTCTTGCAGTTGGCAAGTATTAAGACATTCATACATTAAACATGTGTTGCTTCTGCTACATTTGTTTTCGGGTGATGTAAATAGTTCTGCTTCAGCAGCATTCCTCATTTTATCTGTGAGGAAAATAGTCAAGTTATCACGCTATGCCCAATGTTTTGACTCCCTAGCTCAACGCCAGATTTTAAAAAACTAGATCAACTTCTAACCCTAGACTGACGGCTACATCGTCCAGCACATCTGAAACGATTTCACAAGCACAAATAATAATCACATGAAGAAATTGCAGTTTTATACGCTGCCTCCTTGCTCATCAACAGAAATGATTCGACAGGGAGAGGATTGTGAGAGGTCACAATTGGGAATGTAACGCCACCGATTCAACAATGAAAATGTTATTTTGTACAGTAGATTCTAGGCAGTTATGTCACTATCATCAAGATGCACTCCGAAGACTGTGGAATTCTAGTAATTATTTGCTCTCATTACCTCATACGGAGGAATTGAGGAATGATTTTATATTGGAGGTGTTGTCAAATAAAGCGACTTTCCTCACGCTCCAATTACTTGATGTTCTATCACCAGAAAGTTCTATCACATTTGTAGAATAACCATTAGCGCCTATTCATTCAAGACAATAGTAAATGTCTTCACCGGCCAATCTCTAACTCTACACTAGTCTTTAAAACCTAGTTTTCTTATTTCCTCATTGCTTTTCATTCCATTCCAGCTATCCATCGATATTCTTCTCATACCCTTATGTTTTACTTCATTCACCTGAACTTGCAATTCCCTTTTGGGGTAAAAAAGCAAGATGCTCTTCGACAATTTTACAATCCTCAAATAAATGAAAATTCGATCTTTCGTAATGACTTCATTCCGCCACTTAGGGACACAGGCGAAGGAAGGTTAACAGCGGATTTGACCAGTCACAATCTTCTCCGATACGCTAAGCAACAGAGATGTCGCTGAAGGGTGCAGTAAAGGTGCAACCACTACTTCTTTCGCAATGAGTAGCAGAGAAATATCTTTCAATAACATCATTCATGTTTAGGCAAAGATCGGAAATGCTAAAATCATATCATCAAAAATTTTTGTTCCATTGCATTTTCTTATCATAGATTCTTTGCATTTTGTATTAAAGCAAATTTAGTCTCTTTCGTTTGTTCTACCCATGTCCTTCCGCACCGGTTGATTCATGTAGCGAAAAGCAACAGGCTATTGTCTGTCAGTCTGTCTATCACACAAATTGTCAAACAACTCATTAATAACACTGTCTTGATGTTTCTGAAGTCTTGAATGCAATCAAAGTATTTTTAGACTTTTTTCGTACTTTTAATACTGTTGGCTTAACTAACTGCTGTAATCCGAGTGTATAAAGCCTAAATCAAAACTTGCGATGTCTAGTATATAAGCCATAGGCACTACCTAACTTTTGATATATACAAGAAGCTTTGTATGACTAAACTGCTTTCTTCGGTCTTCCATTATTTGGAATGTATCGATGCTGCATGCAATCTAATTTTAAGTTCATTGCTAAGAGCAGTAAAAGTAGCATGGCAGCAGTGTAAATCGAAATATTCGCATGACTATAGATCTGTTTACGGTGTATACGTACGTACATTTCACTAAAAATGGTATATTTTCACTATAAAAAATAAAATTATATAAAATGATATTATTTTATGTCATTTTAAAAATAAAATGATATCACTGCCGATCATAGGTTTTAGGTATAGCAGACTAAGACATATCAACAGTCTACTGATTTATTAAGCTCTAAATTTTAGCCGGTAGGATAGCTCACTTGGCTAAGGGCCGTACTTCGGTACGGAGTTGCAGAAGGTTCATGATTCGCTCTACGCATAAGTTGAAAATCAGCAAAAAAAAGAGCAGGATCCCATGTACAGCTGACAATAAAATTTGATTGAAAATCAGTAGGACTTGTGAATTGTTGGTCTTTCCGGAAGAATTTCTAGATGCGAAGAAAAACTTTTGGCACAGGATTAATTGCCTGACTGATACTCGACCCAAACCGAATCCGAAGATGTCTAAGCCTATTGGTTTGATGCAGAGCTACAAACATCGAAAATAACGACAGGTTTCGTTTAACTTGATCTAGAAATGTGATTTTAACGGTATATTGCAGGAATCAGCAACAGTTCATTTGATGCACATGAACATCTATATTCGTCTACCTTTTCAACACTAAAAATTATAAACTCAGACTTAGCTAGTTAATACTGCCATCATGCTCAATAATCACACGATTTAAGGATTGCTTTCTTGGGGGAGTGTCAACCTCTTCAAGGAGAAATTATATATTGGGAAGTACATGCACAAGAGTACTACATTTCTTAATTTTTCAATACTAAGTCAATAATATTAACAGTTCTCAATGAAATGATCTTTCAACACACCAATAGGCTACGACACAACATAATTCAACAACAGAACAAAAATGATGTCAATACTTTACTTTGCTGCATAATCTGACAACATAAGATAGTGACTGCGAATGCTTGAATGGAATTTGTGGTGATGATGCATATGGACATTGATTCTAGAAATTTCAGTCTGTTAGAACGAATGACCAATTCGGATACGTGCTATCGCGTAAACTTAAAGAGTACTCTCTTTTACAGTCGCTTGAAATGCTCATTTTCGTATGCACTGTTTAAAAATCAAATTCCTTTGACCACCTTCATTGCCCAATACAAGCTTCGTATTTGAATAGCTCTAAATGGAGAAAATTGATTAGCATGCTTCCCTCCAAATTGTCGATTAGACAGTTATCAAGATGCAAACTTTCTACTTTATTGACACCTATGATCTGAATTCTTCGATTATGAAAACATCATGACGATTGTTGCATTCAGAAGAAATTCAGAACAGTTCACCAAAGCTATCAGCTGATGGTGACCATCGGAAATGGTATGAAGGTCGGTCGGCTTTATTTATCTGATTTCTAGCTAAATCTTGGGAATCCCAAGATGGAGGAATCACATGACCCACTTATATCCCTGTAATGCCTTTAAGAGAGACACGTGTTATGGTGGCTAATCGGAGAAACCTTGCTACGTTTAGCATCAGAAACGCAAAGGACGAGATATTGGCTCGCAAATGTGCAACCTTATACTGAGAGCAAATGAATCAAAATAATTACATGTGCAATAATAAAACGAGAGCCAAATGCATTATTTCCAAAAATTCACAAAAATATCTATGGCAAAATTTGGCAATAAATGTAAGGACTATAGCACTGCAAAGGCGGCTCCCACCACAGCCGCTATCAACCATGATAGCTCAAAAGCGCTGCGGTGGGAGCCGCCTTTGCAGTGCATTGCATTGGTCCTTACATTTATTGCCAAATTTTGCCATAGATTTTTTAGAATTTTTTGAAAATCATGCGAACTAAGATTTTGAAAGCCTTTCCTCCCTTGAAGCTGTCTGTGATAGCCGAAATATTGGGCAAAATATAGTGCATGTGGATATTAACGCACGGCTCTCATTTCATTATTGCAATCAAGTATGCTGTTAAGACGCAGTTACATTCTAGTCCAAACTATACAATGATTACGTGTGAGACAGAATTCAGCTGCATTCAACGACATGGCTGGATGAAGACGACTCTGTCTCAAACTGTATCGGCGACTCAACTGCCGAACTCCGCGTCTGACGAAAACTTATTTTTTGATATGTTATCGGGTTATCTATTTGTCATTTTGATTGATTGAGTCTGAAGCCTGATAGATTAGACGATTAGCTGTCGACATTTGAATAAAGTTCAGTCTGGCGCCAAAATGACCGACATTCAGACCAGTGAACTATTTCTGACCCTTACTCGTGAGAAGACTGTAAAATGTCTGCTAGCGATTTGAAGCCTCCTTTCAATCGGAGCAGAAGATTAATGATTTTTCTTTTGAGAGTTCCAAGTCACTGTTGCTATTCGGAATGTAAGGTCATGACTCTATGTATTTGTCATCAATAAGCTGCTACTTGATGTTGAATTTTGCCAAAATTGTCTTTACACATTTTTAAATAGCTTAATGCAGGTTTCCACGATAAATACGGACACGAAGAGTAATCAATCATTGAAATTTGGACACCTTAATTGCCATTACTGCAGTGTAATTTAAAAGCATCACCTCTACATTTCCAGATGGATTTCAGATTTTTCCGGAGAATTTCAGATATCTAACAGTGATCTCAATTTTGAAGATATCTGACGTTCATCAGGAAATGTATGAAATTCATTTGGAAAGATCTGAAATCGATAAGGAAATATGTGAAATAGAAATGGAAAATATGTCGAAGGCCCTGTCACATTTGCCTTCATATACTTTGTGATCAACTAATTGTTGCTGTTGATGTTTACTTCAAGAAAAATAAAAATCACAAGGTACCAAAATTGAATGTTCACAAAGAAAGAGTATTGAGCAAAAGTCAGAAAGACATAGTTATCCATTGTAAGCACGAGCATGCATTCGATCATATTGAGAGCAGCAGCTTTGTATAAAAGACGCACTTCCCCGACGAGATCTTGAAATCATTTGACACCGTTTTGCGAGAATTGGAATAGAAGGGGCATGAGATCATTGAGAATACCGTATTTTTTCATCATCTTGGTGAAAAATTTAACACTCTGGTATTGCTTTCGAATGCACAGAGGGGTAAATTCTCCGCTACTTAGTTATTGACAAATATCTTATTTATCTAGACAGCAACCCTTTGTTTTTTGAACCCATGACATAACCATGACCAACCTTTCTCCTCTTTACACGAATCTTTAACAGTCTAACTCAGGTTTTCACGATAAAGATGAATACAAAGAGGGCTATGATGAATCATTGAAGTTTGAACAATTTATTTACTATCTTTTGTTGATAGGGAAGAGTCAAGAATAATTTGATGTTATCATATTTATTTTATACAGCTATTAATTTCAATCACTACTCAGTGATCATCTTCAGGCGAAAAGGAATTTTAACATTGACTTATACATAAGATTCAAATTTTTTCGTACAATGAATTCGTACATTGTACGAAAAAATTTGAATCTTATGTATAAGTCAATGTTAAAATTCCTTTTCGCCTGAAGATGATCACTGAGTAGTGATTGAAATTAATAGCTGTATAAAATGAATAAGATAACATCAAATTATTCTTGACTCTTCCCTATCAACAAAATATGCTCTTTAGTCAAGACATTTTCAAATTATTTACTATCGCTGAAGTGCAATTGAAAACAAGTATGAATCAAATTTATTTAATCTAAATTCATTGAATCACCTAAACCATTGAATTTTGGAAAATTTATGCTATTTTCCCTAAAACAACCAATTATTCAAAAAGTTCTTGCGGCTTGGGATTGTCTGAGAGATACAATTAAATTCAAAGTGATTGCCGGAATATAGACGGAGGAATTTAATTAACCCTTCGACAATCCACTCTCTTATAACAAGCACTATGATTGTCTGCCGCATATAGTGATTTGAATAATCACCAAGATGCAGAGACGAGAGAATTAACTAGCCAGATGGAATTCGACAGCTAACGTTCTTCTTATTCTAGCTAGAGACAGTTCCTCTGTAATGGGAACTAGACCAAAGTTGTTCCTCTCAAGTAATATCATGCAGAGAATCACTAAACATACGGAAACTGCGCATCTGCGGGATAGCATTAGCTATTTTAGCACACAGCTGGCACCACGAGAATTGATTATTGAATTTCAAGATAAAATTTATGATAATTTCAGTGACAATGCGACTTCCGTATGTCTTGATTTCAGGAGTCAAATGCGTCATGTATATTTCTTTATATATTACAAGATTAGCCGCTCTTACAAAGTAATGGACGAAAGTGTGAAAACAATCATCAAAGAAATGTCAGATAAGTGCACATCGTATCACAATAAACTAATGAGTGGAGTGTATATTATAAAACATGATCACTTGAACTTTTTCACAAGTCAAGACATGACCATATTTCGTTTTAGACATTGGAAATCCTTTCTAATGCAATGGGGTAGTTTGGACATGTTGAATTATTACGCGACACTTTGATTCGCGGCCAGAATGAATCGATAACACAACATCAGTCATAAATTTGATTATAGATAGCTATGAGTTGGCACGATATTATCACTAATTGCGCAATGTGCCCTGGAAATACAAGCAATAGAAAAACGCTACAGAATAGAATTATTGCAATATCGGAAACACGGAAAGCTTCCAAACGTATTCCAAAATCGACTAAAATTTCCGATAGATCTCGGCCATAGACAAGACCTTGTCCGTCGCCTCAAGGCAAAATATCAACATAAATGTATTTAATGACCGGTTGCAATGCATCGACCATCATCAATGAGAACAACAAAGAATAATAAATGATCATTTTTATACGAATGGGTTACATATGAGCGGATGATAATAAATGCAAAATATCAACTTTCCTTCCCCTAAGGCTAATAATTCTCGCATATGCACTTAAATGTGCGCAAGGATCAGATGAAAAAATTTAATTGCAATATTATTCATCAATTAACACATTCACTGCTAAAAATTCGGTAACTCGTCGAGTTCGCTTCGTCAATACTGCTAAGAGCCAACTAGTCAGAAGCTTTATTCTATTCTATCTCGAATAAAGCTTGCTGTGATTATCATGCATGCTAGCGTAGATTTAAATTTTCATTGGAATCAAAAGTCATTAAGGAGGTCATATTAAAAATGAAAAACTGCTGAAATCTGAGTGAAAATGAAATGATAAAATAATGCAATTAGTATTACTCTATTTATTAATGTACTCAAATGTTTTGAAATATAGACACTGACTCTAAGAATAGACAATCTATTCAAAAAATTCAAAAATTAATTGCTGATTGGATACATTTTTATCCATTATTTAATTGGTTCATTAAATTACAATAAATAGTTTAACAATTTGCTTTTTCCAATTCGCGAATATCCGTTTCTTGTCGATGTCTTAACTATTGTCCGCGTCTCACTATTGCCAGCCACTCAAATTCACCATTCTATTGCTGTCATGATAGCACATGGCCATTGCGTAGTGTTGTTCACTATGTGCATGTCAGCGTCGAATTTCAAAGGTCAAATTTCTGCTGGAGCGATGTGATCATCTTCGTTTGGATGTTCTTCCTGCGGACTACCTATGACAAACTCGGGGTTCGAGCACACAATCACAAGATCAGACGGCCAAGCACTTGATCACTCTGCCACTGAGGCCACCCATTAAAGTCAGGATTACGCTACTAATGAGCACACTATCCTAGATCTGTGTATCCGATATGGAAAGTCATTGCATTCAATCATGAACCTGATTAAAATCAGTAAAATCAGCGCTGAGGTTAAAGTACTTATTCATTGCAATAAAGCAACCATATACTCAGACTTTGAAATGTGACGAGACGACAAGGAGTTCATCTATCCGATCCACAAATTAATTTTGTCTGTGAGTAAAGAAGGATAGCGGATTGAAAGTTCATTTCTCTCCTTTTCAAGATATCTACTTTCGTTCATTATCAGTTAAAATCATCCTCAGCTTCCTGTACTTTATAGTGTTCTCCTTTTGTAATATATTCTAGATATGCTGAGCGATAAATAGTGGAATAATCGAAGTTGAAATTGAGTGGTACCAAATGAGATTGAGCACTAATACATCAGATGATTAAAAGCGTCTCGAAATATCAGTACAAATTGTCCATGTCACTATTCCATTTAGACTACGATGCTTGTCGATTTCGATATATTTCAGTTTCGTGTCTGAAGTTTTTTGCAAAGAGTAAATTAATCATTACTGTTATTTCGTATTTTTGAAGTCATCAATATTACACGTGCATTGACTAGTTAGAAAGAGACCTTAGAACGGTATGATGTTGCTTCGCTCTCTCGACCAAATGTCGAGACGTTTTCCCTGCAAGCATAATATTTCTGACCTTTCTTTTTGTTATCATAGCTTGAGGGAAGAGGACGAGCCTATACACCTAAGACATCCCTCAGCACAGAATCAGAGGTAAAATGGAAAAGCGAAGATAGAAAAATGGGAATGATAAAGGAGCTATTACTAAATAAGTAACAATATAGAAGAATATAAACAACTCTTAACTGTGTAATTAATAGGCCAATAACAGAACTACTCAAGATATAAAGGCGTCAGGTACAAAATTAGAACTGCGAACAGAAATGTGAATTATGACGCAATGGGAGGTTCATTTCTAATGAATGCGGGCAAGAGCTGCAAGTTCTGAAGTGAAAGGTGGCATTTGTTGATCACGTGTTCTGAGCAGAACAAAGAATCACGTGATTCCTTGACACGTGATCAACAAATGCCACATTATGTCCATTCGAGTGTTCATCGGGCCGCTAGCAAGTTTAGTGTACGCGCCTAGGTCATTTCGTTCTACGGTCAACATCACTGATCTTCACCGAAGGGCCATCATTACCGTCATGTTTGCACTGAGAGTGCAATGATTCATGTGACCTGATTGCGGACGCTTCTCTTCGAAATGCACGAACCTGATGAGCGCGGCTCTTTTCTTCCTTTACGACAGAAGACTGAGTGTCAAAGGAACGATATATCAACAGTTGACATTACCATTGAGCACAAATTCATAAGTGGAAACCTGTGACGTTGAAAGCAAAAGTAACCACTTTCTTCTATTTTGAAATTCTATACATTTCTAGCTCTTTTGATAGCTGCATTCAGAGAGTGTAGATATTCCATTGCGGCTCTGTTCGACATCTTAAAAAATGCACCTCCCGTCATATACACTTGGAAATTTCGCGGTCATTGTCGAGCAATAGGATCGCGCAAGTGAGAAAAAGAAAATCATGAAGGATATCAAGAATGAGTAAAAAAAATATTCAAAAGTGAATTGACACGTCTAAAAGGCGAAGGTGTGCAGACAACGATTAATCAAACATTTTCGTGACTGCAGTCTAACTGATGACTCTTCAGGAAAAAATGAAAAATATGAAGGATGCAATATCCGGCCGTGTGTCCCACAGTGTATACACGCAATACAAAGAATAGAAATTCACTGTTTGACTTACAAACTGAAACAACCGGAACCGCGAAATGTATTCCTCTATTTTAGTTGTCAAAAAAAGAGCCACTTTTTATTTTTTTACCAGCACGGAATGCTTCGCCAGCTCTTCTCAACTTCTTCGCTGGAATGAATTTGCAACTGCAGTGGACGTCAGAATGACCAAAAAACATTATGTTGTTAACAGTTGAGACGCAATTCACATGGTAAATTGACAGACAGCGAATATAGCAGAAAGTGATGATATTTTGCTGCTATGCAGTTGAAATAGGCAATTAGAGATTAAAAGAAATATGCGAAGAAGAGAGATACTTTCAAATGCAAAGCAAGAGCGATGACATACTCCTCTTGAACACATAAATCTGGAGTTTCGATTATATATCATATTAAATGCTCATAAAATTAAATGATATCATTGCCAATCACTTCGAGAATGGTAGCGCTCACACAGGAGGTTCAGATGCTCTTTAAATAATTTGTCTTTCTTATTAAACTGCAGTAAGAAATTATCACAAGGTGTGGGTTATGATTTATCCCGTGAGCCTCTGCTATTGCAATAACTATAGAGCTATAGAAAAATACTAAACACATTCAAATAAAAAGCGCGGTGACGCCAGTCATCGAGAACGGCTGCTGCTGATGTGATGCTCCTAAAAGACGCCTAATGGAGAATTCCGCTGTTAACATATTGAGCGAATTAAACTATCAAGATTCGGATCGAAATCTGCTCGTCTGAACATAGATAAAAGAATTGAATATTTGATAGCCACGTGTGATATCATTGAAATGTATGTAGTAGAACAGTCTGTTTATATTTTCTATCACCCAAATGCCCGATGCCTCTATGTCATTTTCCATGTCTAAAAGGCAGTTAATCGCAAAAGAATGTCAACACAAGTATCGCATCATATCGCACCATGCTGTTTCCTCTCGCCTAACAACTACATTCTAGTTTTGATAAGCGATCGCATAAACCCAATACAACCAAATAAAACCAAAACCCAGCGCCTGCAACTTATAACTAAGATGATGACTGGTGTCCGTGAAAAATGAGCCAATATCGCATTTTTTTATGTCATCACAATCAAAGAATGTGGAGATTAAATCCGTTTCACTTGACACTATTCGAAAAGAACTTCGATCTGCCGCTGCTACGGTTCTTACTCGGATATTATTCAACTCTTATTGCTACTTCCGGTAAAAAAGCAATTCACATGAAAACTTCTAAGAAGTGTATTTGAGTTATAATCTTTCTATAAAACGGATATGAATCATGATTTTCAAGATTTTTGTGCTTACATCCATCGATAAAATGTTGTGCACACCACATGTAGCACATGTATGTTGTACTGAAAGTAGTTAAATTAGGTCAGATTATCATATCTATGGTAAGTAGAGTACTGTATATTCTCAATTATCTTCCACACACCATTTTCAGATGTTCCCCCTGAAGTATGTCATGACCAATGTCATAAGTACGTCTCTGTGAGACAAAATGTCGAGTTTTCGTTAGTTACTTGCTTTCATTTTAATTTTTCATCCTGCAATATAGTCCAGGAAGCTGAATTTGTTTTACAATCATGATAGGTAGTGACTTTGTATTGATTCCATTTATTTGTTGATGTTCATTCCAGCATTATTTTTAAACACAATTGAAAGAACATCAAAAATTTCAATTGAAGAATATTAGTCGGAGAGTCAGGTCCTATAAGAAGAAAATCTAGGGAAGGCATTTGCAAAAGACTTATCTACATCATTTGATGAATAGCTATAAAGGTTGGTAGGTTCAGGAATTCCAAACTTGACGCATTTTCTTTTTTGCCTTTGCTTGTGACGGGGAGGTACATGTCGTCTATCCATGGGTAGCTCTATTGTTTGTTTACTTAAGTCACACAGTCCCGTGCGAGATGGCCTACTTGGATCTCTTGATTTAAAATATCTCAGTCAAATCGATGTACATGTATAATGCATTATATGTATTCATTCATTGTGATTCAATTTTTGAATCTGTCAGCCCTATTATTGATTTCACTCTGAACAAGCCCAAGATTGAAAATTTGGGTTCAAAGAGTCAATATACTTCTTTTTGAACTAGAATTTTTGCACAAGAAGCCAGGAGCTTAAGCCAAACCTTAAATGTATATAATTCACTATCTTCACTTCGCAATGACAGCAAAACTTTAGCTGGTATGAGAGTGCGTGTGTGCAATAGTGATCTGACTGCATAGGCTCTGAGTGTGCCTCTGGCGAAAATTTTTGGTTAGGGTAAGTACTCACTTAGATGTGGTGAGACTATGTGAAGCTATATCATATCTGACATCCTAACAACTTCTGGGTGAGTCTGCCTTAATCAATAATGCTTACTGATCAATTAATCTAATCTCACCACATACTGAATTTCATATTGACAAGACTATAAGACATATTCTCTCACATTTCGTATAAGAGGAAAGTGTATCATTCTTGCTCCTTACACAAAAAATGAAAGACTTTCGGATGTTGACTGCAACCATAAAGGCAAAAGTCTAACTACTTTCCTATGTACCGCAACCGTGTACTATCCGTATATTTCTATCTTTATAATAAGTACATTGTATTTTTAATCATTTGCATAATTTTGAATTTCTGAACACTAAACAAGAGCTCACATTATCAAACAAAAATTCTCTCATGATTTAATCATTAGACTGCGGCGATTGCGTTAGACTGGTCTGTTTTCTGGAGAAAGATCTCAAGTACACGAGTGACTTTTCAAAAACCTTCTTTCTAGTCATTATCAGCCCCAGTAAATGCGATGATTATTTGCATCGAGTGCTTTGAGTTTCCATTTTCTTACCCATTTTCTATAGCTGTATTATTATTTATGTCATTTTCTTCTGTCGGCGGCTTGATTTGCATCTCTTACCCGCAATGTCACCGCTGTTCTGTTCTTGCTGTCTCCATTGAACCTTGAATTATCTAAAGGCTTTGATAACCCGCAGTCCCCATAATTATCATTTCATTTACCGTCTCTTTACATCACTTCAACTTCATCACTCGTTAGACAAAACAAGCAAAAACAAAATCTTCCAAAACTCAATTGACGAACAAGACATTTAAAAACAAAAGAACAAATTACAACATTCATGAAGAATACAACTGACAATCGACGGCAGCAGTCAATATCAACAGATTATGTGTAAATATTCTCCAATCATAAGTTCTTACAGTTCCGAAATACTGATAATTATTTGAATAACTAGTGCAAAGCATCCATCTATATTGGATTTTTCGAGATCAACATGTATATGCACGACCCCGAAGGGCGAGGGCATAGTTTGTTGATCGAGAATAATGCAATTAAGTTGGATGCATTAGCATGAGTTGCGTAAGTAACTGTTTTCTCTGCTTCCTCAAAAAAGAATTAGGATAACTTGTTATTATTTTATTTCCAATTTTTCTAATTTAAATAACGATAAATATATGGTTCTCTGAAGCACCAAAAAAACAACGATCTTTTAATATTTTCGCCAAAACTGACTGCCTAAGTCAATACCGGCAATTTGTAAAAGGGAATTTCCTTTCCATGACTGAGGCGGGCCGGTTTTTGAGAAAAAATATTTCAAATATTAAAAGATTGGTGTTTTTGGTGTGTGAAAGAACCATATTTCTATTTTGATCAGAATTTTACAGCTGTCAAAAATCTACCTCTATTTGTTATGGATTGAGATTTCCAAGTAGAATTCAGTTTTAAAGGATGAAAAACTTTCTGTGTGCTAAAACATTTAAATGAAAATGCGCAATAAATACAGTTTATTGCATACTTTGAAATTTGCGCTCACATTGGAAGGTGCAGACTTACAATATGAAATACAAAGATTATTTCAAGAGACCATGTTGAACATGGAAGACGCGATGCAACTGCGATGGAAGACGAACAAGGTTTGAACTGCGAGGTAAGTTTCGAAGTTTTGGTGACTATCGCTGACGAACAATTACACAAAATAGAGAGACGGTTGGGAGGGTCTATTAATTCTTTCGTCCACAAAGAAAATTTAATTGGAAATAAAAGCAAAGCACCTAGCTAAGAATTTGTGATTTCATTGATTCACTAACTAAATTTCTGCTTCAAGTTCACTATCATCAAAGCCGTAAATAATAGAGAATTCAGCAGGCCATCAGAAGCCTTGTTCATCTAAAAATGTGGATTTAAAAGACTTTTCGATTTCAATTTTCTGATTTAAGACACAATTCATATCACGATGTTTTTAAATACCAATGTTTTAAGATTTTAATGTTGTAGCATAGTTTGTTTCATATATAATAAGTCTCATGTCTCCATCATACGTATTCTACACAAAGTGAAGTTACTTCAAATTTTAAGAATATGGCTGTATGTAATTTTTTTATGTTGACTTGTGAATATGTTCTCTGAGAAAGCTAAAGGTTTAGAAAAGGGAAAATTTGTTGCTCATTTTCATTACAAAAGGGCTCTGAGGCTTTTTAATTCTTTAATGACAACAGTATGTCTACTTGAGATTAAGTTATAGCACCTTTAATGACTAGGCCCTGAAAATAACTTTTCAAAGAATTTCTGCAGCTGTTGGACGACAAAGAAAGACCTGGCGTGATGTCATCGCCGAAGACCTGAAAAGTGTTGGTGCTCAAGAAGCTGATACAGAAGTGGAGGAGCATCATCAAGCGGAAATCGTCTAACCCAGCATCTTCTGGATTACAAGGACGCAAAAAGGGATGAGTGAGTCTGCAGCAAAAAATATTATATTAAAGCAACATCGATTTACTATGTGCCGAACATGGTTGATTTGGATGATCAATGAAATCGTGAAGTACTAATTTTGAGTGAGATAAGATAAACTTAATTTCGCTATTTTTCACTTCAAAGATTGATTTTCATGAGACCACCCTTTGCAATTGTGGTTTACTTAATCCCAAATTTTGGTTTTGGTGGACATGTTTTGCAACTTTTCTACACTTCCATACATTTTTATTTCCATTCTATTAACATCATCCAACGCAAGATTATATGCTGGGTACACGACAAAGTACCAATTGCTAAGGATTTGAATTTGCAGTGTTTTGAGAATGGCCAACAGTGTTGTTACGAATTTCTAGCATTTCTTTAACTGATGAATGTAAGTCAGTGGTGGGCTACGCGTGGCCCGAGGGCCACTTGGTAGCCCGCCACCATTTCTCATTGAAGTGACCGGCGGACATTATTGGAATCGATGATGTGAAAATTACTCACTCCTACTTTGACCTTTGGTAGGTACATACAAGCATGAGGGATCCTCTTTAGAATTTGCAAAACCATCAATTAACAACTAAATGAGCAATATTAATTCACAAAAAACAAAAATTCACGCTCACATTTGTATTCGCATGCCCCATTCGTAATGTATATGTTCTCGTATATAAGCGCAAAATGGTCATCACCTGCGCGAGTTTATGCTAAGTCACATAGTATTCGATGCCCTTCTGAGCATGCTTCTCTACGTTATAAAACACGCCTCAATGAACATGGAAAAATATTGAAATTAGACCTTGACTGCGAATGGATGAATCCAACCGCAAGATTTTGAAAGGCCAACATTTTTTCAAATATTCTTGCTGAATTTCCTTTGTATACTACTCTATTTTCGTATACTCGATTGGCAGTAGCACACGACTACCATTTGTGGAGCCCATGCACGGTTTTTGAAAGATGTGTATGTTTTGGTGACATATGTGCACGTATGTACATGAAGCATGATCAATAATTGTAGCAAAATCAATTTTATCTTATATAGCTTTCAGGCGGATAGTTGCACTGCACTTACAGACCGCTGTTCAATGAATTAAGGTAATGTCGGTCAAATCACCAAAAAAGTCAAATTACCGTTTAATTACATAAAAGAAAAGCTTCCATGATCTGCTATGTGCCTTCAAAACTCACATGACTTGTAGAAAGTAAATTATGATACCTTAATTTCAAACAAATTACAGTTGCATACCATACTGCTGTACAAATTTACATGTAAAATTTTGTTGTGTAATACGACCACCATATATGCACGTACGGTACAGCAGCCCATATGTGCACTTAAAAGTACGGAATAAAAGCATACACTACTGCCCTTTAAAATTTGTGGCTCGCTATCCTATCTTGGTTGCCCACCACTGATGTAAGTGAATCGGAATATGTACACAATATGTCGTCTGCATCATTGTTGTTGTTTCTCTTTACGAAATGAAATATTACATGTCACTACTTCCTTAATTTCTTTACCTAAGAGAAGTAGTATGGAGGATCTAGCAATAACAACGCATGATGAAGGAAAATAATGCAGAAATGCGCTCACCTAACAACGAGAAACAGAAACCGTCCCAGTGCAAATCGAAATTCAGACTGATCGTGGCGCAGCCATTCATCCAAGTTGGGACGGCACGCTGGCGATACCAGAATAGTGCATAATTGGATCTGTCAAAACAAATAATGAGCGAGCGGTTAGGCATCATGATCGTAAGCATAAAATAACATTCAGTTGAAACTAACACAACGTAGTCAATGATGTCTGGAAAAAATTCAAATAAAATAAATAAGCACATGCCCTTTACCAGATCCGAATATGCCACAGAAACAGTGAGCCATATTTAAGTCATCAGCTGTTTATAAGTCCTAGGTACCAAATATTTCCTTGTGAAAAACGAAGATCATCTTGAAGACAAGTACTATTGATAAAAGATCATCTTCATTTAAAAATTACACGAAATCAGGATTTCTGCATACTTTCCAATGATCTTTAAGTTGAATGCTCTCAGTTTGCTTAGTTTTTGTAATTTCCTCTTGTGACTTCATAATACTTTAGTGTGTTCAGCAAAAAAACGATCAAATTCATCAGTCAAACTGCATGTGATGATCTCGCAAATGTTCAAAATGTGCGATGTTAAAACACTCAAGTTCATGCTGACCTCAAACAGAAATATTGCTTGTGTGTTAGTGCTGGGATGAATGGAATCCCAAGTCGGATGATTCGCTTGATGATAATATTGATGTGAACGGCATCATCGAATACCTAGTTTCTGACGTTTTTATGCTACCTAATTTCCATGCGTGAATAAAGTCGGGTAATATCGACAGCCAAAAACAGTTTTAGGGATCTAACGGTTGTGATCCTCACTATTGATATGAATTATGATATCCAAATAATATCTTCTTACTCAAACTTATTGATTCATCGGCTTAGCATGCGATTCTAGGTGAAAAGTAAGATGTGTGGCCTATTCGCATGATATTGTCACATTAACACTTAACAGCTCCCTAAAAAAGTGTTAACAGATTCCAAATATAATAAACTAGAACTGCTACATGTTATATGAAATGAAATTTTGCACATTTGTTGTCTCCTCTGAGAACATGAAATTTCATAGCTTTCCGCTGCGTTACATGCATGAAAAATGTGCAGAATTCTTCGTTTTTGACGATGATGGATTCGTCTGTTTAGATAGTTTTCATCTGTAAAATTTCACCCTTTCTGACAATCAAAGAGGCAATATACATAAATTTTAGTTTCATATGATATATAGCATGATCTGTTCATTATATCGGGCATATTTTGACGCATCTTTTAGGGATTGTCAATATTACCCGACCTTGCACCTCGCTTTTCACCTAAATCCCGCAAATTAATTTGATGGATTAATAGATTCGATGCAAGAAGAGATTATTTGGAAATCATGATTCATATCAAAACTAAGAAATACAGCTGAGAGATCCCGAAAACCCTTTCACTGTCGATAATACCCGATTTTACCCTATGTCAGTAACTAAAGGCCTTCTGAAGTTTCTCTTCATCCGAATAGAGTCAAAATATAAAAACAGAATTTTTTTAATTCCCTCATCACATTTAACAAATTTGACTCATGAAAACAGGAGATTCATGGTGAAAAATGACTTTACATCATTCAATGAATTTGTGAATTATTCAATGAATTTCTTGACTTTTGACTGAAGCATACTTATCATAGGTAATATGAGATCTTCAAGTCAGTTTCAAAGTAGCTCAGTTAGCATCAATAT
Organism: Prostheceraeus crozeri; assembly: GCA_907163375.1. Classification (NCBI taxonomy): domain Eukaryota; kingdom Metazoa; phylum Platyhelminthes; order Polycladida; family Euryleptidae; genus Prostheceraeus; species Prostheceraeus crozeri. The sequence goes on from CAJQUW010015728.1 coordinate 539,073, forward strand.
TTTGTGAATATATTACTTAATTGTCTCCCGTATTCATTTAGCATCGGAAGAAGATTTTGTTAACCTCCTAACATCGTTTTGTGCAACTGGATATTCAACTTATAATTTCAGATTATCTCTAACAGAATGACACTAGTCAAAGAATTGACATGTTTGTCGCATGGAAACCACGCATGTCATTTTATGTTTTCTTACAGAAAATTACACGATTTACAAATTACATTATGCATTACATCCAGCATGCACGAATCAGCCATACCAGCGTTATGCTCGGGACATTTTCACAAGATGGCTTTTGCAATTGATGTGATCACAGAATTAGATTCATCTGCGAGCGCTTCGGTTTCCTAGAAAGGAAGAATTGTAGGTAACCTTAATATCGAAATGGCACATCACATCACACAACTTGCTCCTTCTCGAATGGATAATTCGTGTATCGCTTGCTATTGGAAATGGCAAACAATAAGCTGTCAGCAGAGGACACCAGATCCAGTGAGAGATGCGTGCGTGCTGTGCTATCACTTCGTGCACACCAAAACACACATCGATGTGTGGCTTCGATTCAATGTATGCACTATACAGTGAGCAATGCCGAGGAGAGGATGTGAAATCATCAAGTGAACTAATTTTCGTGCGCCTGCTACTTTCTTTAATAATGATCGGAAGGGCCAACATTATGGAGAAAACTTGTGGGCAATGATCTGAAGTCTTCGAATCTGAAGGAATTTTGGCAATCGAAGCACTTTGCTGGAACTCACATTAATCCGCAAGCGACGCACGACTTTTTTTCCTATCTCTGTAAGGTATTAGGAATTCCTTCTTGCCCACCTAATAGGTTCCACAATGTGCCGTCCATTTCGTATTAATCACACTTCTAGCAAACCGAAGCAGATAAACAAAATATTTAATTCTGTGGATGTGATAAATATGAACGTCTACTTCTTTTTAATCAAAGCTTGAGGGAAGAGGACGAACCTACACACCAATGTGTCCTCAGCAGAAGATAGAAGTCAAAGAAGCAGAAAATCCATGGAAGAAAAGTTGGAATAATGAAGGAATGATAGCAATTAAATAACAGAACAGTAAAAAATATATATAACACACAACTGCATAACTTAGCAGGCTTATAGCAGAAGGTAGAAAACTTAATAGACAGATATGGTTATGTAAAATGCATAATTACAAAGAAAGAAGTAATAAAAGTATATCTCGCAGTGGCAAACAGGGAAATAACGAAAATGACGAAAATATCAAAACCAAGATAACATGACAGAAGTACATAAGACAATAACCCTACAAATTATCTTAGTATTGTGCAATTATCACAGAGCTTAGTGGAAGCTCAAATGGCCCTAATATAAATAAAATAATAATCAATGAATAAATATGAAAGAATTGCACTGCAACTGATAATGCCAGCCGTGCAGCTTTTGAAAATTCGTACATACCTCTTAATTTTGGCAAAGGCTTTATTTTCATAATTATCGTCGCCGAAAACAATTATGTCTACACATTCAAAATTGAAAACCTAGTTTCATTTTTTCTTCATTTTCTTATCTTATCAGATGTACCTAAGGGCGCAAAGTAAAAAGATGTTCATATTAAAAGCTGAAATTACAGTTATACAAACACTTAAGCGCTAACCTCGTAGTGATACTCGTAGAAAGGTTTCTGCGAAATGACTTTTCTTGTTCGAGAGCTTCCATTGACTTTACTTTAAATACTTCAACAAGTTTTCATCGAAAAAAACTTGTCGAAGCCTTTTTAAGGAAACTCAGTAAAAGTTGATAGATTCTTTTGTACAAGCCAAGGATTAAATCATAATAGAAAACGCTGGATGCCACCAAAAAATGCAAAAACATAAACAAGCATATCGAAATTGAAAAATCCTCACCAATCGCTGAGCATCAGCGTTCAAGTTATAGAAACAGTTGAGGGATCGAATCATTGACATAAGATTCATCTTGGATGCACTGCCGTTGCAACATTCCTCATATAATCCGTCGAACAGATCTCGTGTGTAACGTCTCTGCAGGAGAAAGTACATGATGATCAATAAAATAATATAGTCAAATAGTTGATACTTCTAAGACAAATGCTCAAAAGCCAAGTTGTTATCGTTTACGTTCAACATTCACAAATTTCAAAAGACAATCTTTTAAAAAAAAGCTCAACCATCATTTAGACATGAAAGCATCTATCTGATAACATTTGAGAAAATGTCACATGAAATTTTCTTTACAAATACAAGAACATTTAAACTATCGAAGTTTTCTATACAATCAATGTAAAATCTGTTTCCTAGCAAATGTGAAATCTTTTCGTCAATATTTTGATCAGTCCACACAACTTTCCGTTCCAGGAACAATAAATTAAGTGATGAACTATGTAGATAACTTTTACACATTTGATATACTGAAAAATGATGATTTATTATGGTGATTTTTTCACTACTCCTCCATACTGAGGGCTTAGACGGTACTGACAGTAGCCAGACGTTAAACTGGATCGTTGTTATCTTTTAGTCTAGATGCCCTTCTGACGACTTCCAATGACTCTCTCGAGGGTCGTCCACACGCTAGGTCAATCACTTTACCACTGTGCCACGGAGACCACTACAGGCGCAATTTCACTCTACTTGCTATCCCAATCCTTGCCAAGGACACGAAACACGCAAATGTTAACAAAATGTACAGCTCCTAAGCGATGGATATCTAAGCACAGTTTCACAACTAAGATCAGGGTTGACTGACAAGCCGATTGCTGAGGGGCAGCGCTCAGTTTTCCGCAGATCATGGTCAGAGATCTCTCGATCAGATTGCGTGGTCAATGCTACAATGACTTAATACGGAAAGGGTGACATCTGCTGAACTGCTTAAAGGTTTAATCTGGTTTCATCATGCTTAAACCCTGGTTTAAACCAAGACGCCCTATGATATTAGATAACTGATCAAGTATTGTTGAACGCTTGTCTATGTTGATCATAGTAATGAAAAACTACCATATTTTGTGATATGGAACGATGAAACACATTGACAGATATCTCTTTAAGTAATATAGAACAGTAATATAGAACGGCAATAGAAAACGACAACAACCTAAATAATACATAGCTTTAAATAATAAAATGATAAAAATACGATTTATGATGAAATCGATGAAAAATATTTATATCCAACCAAGCAACAAACTATGAAATGCTATCCAGAAACCTTCCAAATTTATTTAACAATCGTTTATGTCCAACGTTGCGTTAATAGGGTCTATTCAATAATTGTCGTAAGGTAATTTTCTTCATACAATGAATATGAAATTTTCAATATTTATATTTAAGTAGACATCACCTAATGAATATTTGTATTAGAATTATTTCTATTCGCCGTAGAAAATTTTTTATTCTTTTATATATACCCAGAGACGTTGATTGACGCCCTGAAATTGATTTTATGTCATTTTCTGAGTGACTCTCTCCCAATGGTACACATGTTGAAGCTCTCAAACAGTGATTGGTGTATAATTTTGAAAGATTACAAAATGTACTTATTTGATTCATAAATTTTTTGATTGTGTCAACACCAATCTTTTGTTTAGTGAACCATGTCTCGTCATCGGATCTAAAGGAACTTTTTGGCCGTTGCCACAAGTATGGATTAGATTGTTGTAATTTATTTGTGTATTTTTCAAAAATTTCATAAGGACACACGGCATTTTCAACTTCAATAATTAAGCCACCGTTTGATTTTTCTGTATCGTCCTGTCTGTGATTTTTTGTAAGTTCATCATTCACCATCCGAATACATTTGCGTCCACTAGTCGTTGTATCGAACTTGAAATCCGCCGTTTTCATAATGTGGTAATTTTCACCCCTACGCCTTGCAAAAAAATAACCCAACAATAACAAATGCAAACCACTGAAGTTGCTGTGGAATATTCACATCCAGGTTTTTGGATATCAAAAGAAAATCCTTTGTCGACACTTCTGAATGATGTTTCGTGAATCCCTTTCCATCTGCTTTGATTTTTTCATCATACAAAAAAGAATTCGTTAAAAAGGGGAAAGTTTTGTTTGTCATTAACAATATCGATATTTATGTTTAAAAGTTCCCTAAATTCTCTGTCTATAGCTTCTCATTGTGAGATAGGAATTTCATTTATAAAAATATCTCTGTTACACAAACTTGCAAAGAAATCTCTTAAGTGTATGTCAAGATCAACATAAGAAATGGGCGACAGTTCTTCAATGACATTTTTATTAGACAAAAAAGATCGGAATGACTTCATTATGTGGTTCTGTAACGAACTTTACGGCATTAATCAAAGCATGCCTTATTCTTCGAAATAGCATCTTTCTATCAATCCTCGTCAGCTACGTTGTCAGTAATGATTTTGATCTTCTATTGGGAATGCTACGGTATTTACAATGCAAATTATAAAATCAGCGAATGTGAATTAAAAAATATCATGATATCGGGTGATAATATAGTAACAAGGATGAATCCACCGAAAAGAATGATGCATTGTATTATGTGCCTTCCCGTCACGGGTGTGTGACGGACGTATCTCCAGTAGTTCCGAAGCTCCATTTTGATAAAGCTTGCATCGCATGCAGAGGATTCCAGAATATCCAGCCTCATCGCGCAGAATTCATTCCATACTCTGCTATCACCATGGAATATCGACAACCATGCGGTTCACACTGACACCTCCTCGAGTTTTTCGGAGAGCTCAGGCCAATATTCCTTCTTCTTTGCATCCTCACTGGTGACCAAAATGCTTGACTGCATTTTATTGGAGCGGGCTAGGAAGATTTGCATAATATTACACAAAGATAGATGAAACTATAATATGTGATCTGCTTAAAAAGGGTATTTAAATCAGGTATACAGGAGGTAAATCTGTTAAAAAGTTCTTACCCGACTAATTTTCCAACTGGACCAACATTGGCTAGTAATTAGTCAATCAGTACCATAAGCAATTTTTAATTTTTCCGATTAATCGATCCATTTTTTAATATCTATAATTCCATAGAAGCATCAACTGACCTGTCTGATCTGAATGCAAAATGCAACCGTACACAAATTTGACAAATAATAGAAAACTTATTTTGAATTTCCTTGGAATGCGAGCTTTCAACCATGAGCTAGCGTCATTTAGTTTCTCAATTGTATTAGGCAATTGCTAATATGTTATATATTTAGCCAAAAATGTCAAATAAACTTACTTTTATTATTTCTAACAATAGTGTCGTTGTAACAACTATCAACAAGCATTTTCAACAAATAGTATACAAGAATATCCCCTGTACTTCATTGTGCATATACAGTCCGGTATATAAGCTGTAAATCAGTACTGTCCTACTGTTATTGTACGGCTATGGGCTCGAGCTTCATTTGGTTATGTCGTAATACTTCCCGGTTCATTAACTATTATAATCATGCTTGGGCCTACAGCATGCGTATACTGTCTTTATACCAGCAGTTTGATTCTCCTTAACTCGGATACATTCATACTATACCACGTCTTTGCCGCCTATAGAATTTTATAGTGATATCTATAATCTTACAATGTCCTACAGCTAATTTCTTAAATCATCAGTGTCATTGGTTTTGGCATCCGAAAATTGTGAAAGTTTTCTCTATACTGAGATGCGACACTGCACAAGATTAAAGAAAATATTTTATGTAATATTTTATGTCTCGACACAAAAGTAGTTATCGGAACCTTCAAACAAGTAATGATTTACGCATTGGTAATCCTAGTCTTACAACAATGACGTCTGGAAAATTATATCTATCTATTTCAGAACATGCAACACACCACGTTTAGGGAATATTTTTCATGTGACAGTGATTCACTATCAAATCGACCAGGCTTTCAAAATTGAGTGTTTTGCATGTTTTGAATAAATTATTATTCTGATTGAACTGCTGTGGCAACTTCATTGTATCATACAAAAGAAGTGGCTGAGAAAATTGCATCGTTGTAAATCTTATGATTTGCTCAACGAGAATGAAGACATCACATTATAATTGAGAATGCGGTTATTCAACAATAAAGCCGAATCCTGAATGGTCCCAAACCTTACAATTGCTATACAGGGGTTATATATGCAAGTTGCATAAAGCATATGATTAACAGGTTATTTTTCTGATCGGTTGTTTTTCTAACCGGTTAAGAAATTTCAGTCGCTGACATCCGTGGTTTAAAAATATGCCACCTAACTACGGGACCCACTGAATGGTAGCGTACAGGTACTAATCTGTATGAACAGCCGTGACATCTAATAACCATTTATTTAAAGAGGAATTTTGTGTAATACATAGCATAATTTTTCTGCAAACTATGTGTGGAAAAAGTACAAAACATTGCAAACAGAATAGAGAAGTGGTCTTCACACTATTTGCTTGGCTCAACACTTTGAAATGTAAGCATCCCAGAGCGTACCAGCAGTTTTATTCGGAAGAATGACAGTGAGTATAGACAACTAAAAAAGGCAAATTTTAACATTATATGCTATATTTAAGCAAGATAGAAAATTTTTTATCTTCTAACATGTCACATGAGATTGTAAATTACATGATTCTAGTATACTAATAATAATAATTACAAAATAATGATCATGATAATAATAGTACTAATTGATAGTTATCTACGCAACCAAATCATTTTAAACTGTACTGCAACTCATAACTGATAACACCTTAAACCTGTGTTGATTCTATTCTCCATGTACATATGTCCTAATTAACGATACAACCGCCGCTCAGCGCTGCTATGTCCTATTAACAAACTCAGCGCTGCTAAGCAGAGTGGTCACTGAATATTCACCTGGATGTACCGTTGTTAGAATTTGCTTAAATGTTGTTTACATGCACCGTGTTAGAAATCATGTAATTGGCAATTTCATGTGACATGAGAGAAAATGAGAAATTATCTGCCTTGCTTAAATATGGCATAATATAGTATAGCACATAAACTTTCATGCAATATATTATTATCGTTTTCTGGCGTTTATTGTACAATATTGTAGCAGATACAGTATGCTGACTGTTATGTTGATTCCTCAGGTAGCTCGTTTTTTAAATGGTACCCGTACCATCTGGAAATGCTCGGCGTACCACCAAATGGTGCGCGTACCACACTTTGAAAGCCACTGGAATAAAGCACCATAAGAATAATGTAAAGTGCATTATTCAGGGTATATTGAAAACACCTATACAGGGCGTCTTTCACTCTTCTATAACTTTCATCTGCCAAGCATTATCGAACGCAGCGGGTACGAGGAGGCACTCAAAACATCAACAGGATTGCATGAATATTAATCTAATTCTGCGATTTCTGCACACTATTTAAACATGTGCACCATGGCAGGATTCTTTTTCTATTTGGAGAAACGTCAAAAAACAATTTTTAAAAACAAATTAAAAGCTAAAAGCGTCACTATAAATATGCAAAGTGAAATGTGTAGTACTGTTAGGCATTTTTATGCATTGATAATTTTCTTGAACAATTTCAATTTCACATTAAAAATGTCAATTTCCCAGGTCATAGATGTCTCAGCGTTCCTGCGATTGTCAATTTTACAAACACGCGTTTATTGCTTCCATGATTACTATTTATCTTTCTAATGACTTTTCATCAAATATTATTTGTCTTGACTTTACTGCTGGTTTCGGACACAATAGTTGCCATTGTTATAGTTTGATAATTCCTCGTGTGAATCAAGAATCTTAGTTTTATGGTAGATTCGACTGACCATATAAAGAATGTGATATTTGAGTTAAATATTTCAACTTATTGCCAATGATACTTCAAAAATGTTGGTATAATATGCATATAGATATACATAATTATACTAATAACTATGTATACTAATTGTGTCACAGTAGCAACTACAGTGTTAAATTATGCTTGTCATTAATTCGAAATGTATGTACTCGTAACGAAACGTTGAGATGCTTCGCGACTGACTATTTCACGCATAACAAAACAAACAGCAATAATTTCACTAAATGGCAACATCACTGAAAGCTATCTTACAACATAGCATAAATATATGCAAAAACATGTCCTTCAAATTCAACGATATTGTGCACCAAATTCCTAAGTAGACGTAGACGCTACTTTCAACAAGATTCAGAATGGCCCAAACTATCTCAGGACTGACTGAACAAGTTTACGAACTGTCATAAATACCTAGTCTGCGTGACAGTGATGCCGTTATAAGTGGCCTACATCGCTATATACGAGTAGATGTTGGCTGAGACAGATTGTGTTAGAGGTCTTGAAAATTGTAAAGAAGTGTGGCTGTGGTACTCTCTCAGTCTAGTTCTGTACTGTACTGTTGTCTCATTCTTTACAATTTGTAAATGGTTGGCTGAGACAGATTGTGTTGTAGTATCTATTGAAATGTAAGAAGCATGTTTGTTAAACTCTCAGTCAGTCTTCTGTAAAAAATTTGTTTCCACAATTTTGTTTAATAAATATGGGTGGGAAATAAAGCCAACTAGATGTACTATTTCTTTATAATCTATTGATAAAACACAACTTTCATTTTCAAAGATTAGATTCCCAATTATAACATTAAATGCCACTGATTACCATTACAGTAGGTCATGACCAGAGCATTGTGTTTTCTGCTGACAGAACAAAAGACAGAACTGAAGATATCCAACAAACGTCCGTGCTTCCTTTAGTTTATACGACAAGAACACAAATTTGGGAATTTTTCTCCTTCAAAAACAATGGAATTATAGTCGATTCAACAAAGGAACATATGGTTGCTCTCTCGATAAATAATAAAAGCAGGTCATTAACTAATTAAACGCATTGGATGTGAAGGTTTATAAAGAGATGAGTGACATTAATTAGTGCGTAGTACACCAAATGTTAGCTGATTCAAGTGTGAAGACAGGCTGCACTGCGGTTGTTCATTCTTTCTCTGATTGTAGGTTGAAGTAGCGTGATTGCTTTTGATTCGGTAAATGTGGTGTCTCGTGTGTTGCTGGGTTTAGCAGCGAAGCCAACCTGAAAATCCCCGATGCTTCTTACATAGTTATCATGTAGAGTGCTGCTAACGGATTTACTGATAGATAACAGCTTTTTTGTCTCACCAAATAATCGGCTTGCTTGATTACTCTCCATTATTTGAGAGAAGCTGAAAACCGTGATGTTGAGGTAAAGTATCTATTTTAGAGAAGCCTTTCGACCGGTGCAGCCACCCGTTGTCAGGTGAATGAGACATTCATGTCAAACACAGCACAAATCATGTGAAGCAATCAATAAAATGCAGCGCAGATTGATGAATAACAGCACGAAATATGGAGTTCTGTGCTGCTACAAGAAAACGAAATAAGTAAGAAGCGGAAAATAAGAAAGAACCAGAAGTCACTGAGGCTGTGCTTAGTTCGGTTTGAGGTAGGAAACTTCTTAGAACATCCAAACTCATTGACAACGCTCTTTCTCCACTTCTCAAGTCTGTCAATTATCTTCATGCCATTGAAATATATTTGGTGTGAAGAATCGACAGCATGCTGGGCAACTACAGAATGCATAACGTCCACCTCCTGCACCGCTCTCACGTGCTCATCTTTTCGTTCTACCAAGGTACGCCCAGATTCTCCCACATAGCTCTAGCAACAATCTTTCAATGCACACAGTTATTGATATGCGATGCCGAACTTAGTGGTTGGGGTAGGTCGCTTCTTCACCAAACAAGACTGCAGAGTAGTGACTGACTTCATGCCAAAACATAAAGTTCATAAAGTGTACAACAACCTTCCCGTTTAAATCTCTTCCACAGTAGCTTTTCTTGAGAAGAAATAACACATTTCATAATTGCGAGCAGCCAGAATTTAAAAATTGAGAAGCAGAGAACGCAATGCATTAGACGCGACGCGACGCTTCTAAATTCAAGATAGGAGTTCCTTTGTTAATTGATTGAATTAACGGTTGAATGCATATGGGTCTGTTACAAAATTAGTTGCGTGATGATAAAAAAAAATAAAAGTAGCATAATTAAGTTCTTCGTGCAATCATTGATTCATTCATACGGTATATTAACACAAACTATAATTAATTAGGCTTCACAACTGCCTCTTTTTCAAGTGACAGCTTGAAGTTGCATTGAGTTCCTGCTCTTTTTTATGTCGGACGTACATTCACTAATTAGAATTTGCTGAAGTATTAGCTAAAGATAATACGTTCACTCTGTCAGTCATTATTTGTATCTGACGCATCAATTTTAATAAGTCAATTTAATAAGTGCAGTAAAGTATTACACTCAATTTTACATTGCGTAAACATGCTGATCAATAGTATATAATCAATTAAAGAATATATGCTAACGATAAAGTTTTATAACAGATTCATTTGCGATCAAGTAAATAAATTATGTTTCCGAACTAAAGATATCGGAATGTACATTGTATGGAGATATAGGACGAATTTAAATATCGTGTCCGTCCAACACAAAAACAGAATTAGCTTTTTCATCAGGAAATGAAACATTCTCGTATTTATTTATTCAAATCTTATGAAAAACGAAAAATTATTATCACACCTGCATTCATCTGTTTTTTGTTGAACTCTGAAGCATCAAAATGTCCGTCCGACATAAAACTAATTTTGTAACAGACCCATATGAGCACGAGACGAAATAGCAACTTGAATTAGAAAAGGGACATTTTCATATATTTAACTCTTTCAACAGGTAGCCTACTTGTGTCTTCACTAGGCAACTGCCTAAGTATGGAACCCATCTACATTGGATTTCAACAATAACAAGAACCTACATTTTTCATACACGTCATGATATGACTCCTGAATAGCGTGCATATTTCGTCAATAATTTCCCCGCAATATTTATGCCACATTTTCGATTTCCTTTAATATGCTGCAAACTGGAAAATTTTCACAGCAGTTTTATTTCACGAATTTAGCGGAAATAAAAATTAGCGATGTTTTTCATATTTGCCCTTCCCCATAATTATACATTATATATACTCGTATGCAAAATGATCATTACAACAGAGCATAATGATGAAGTAAGCAAACAGCATTGTATGACACAGATGATAGTTTCGAAATGCCACCAGGGCGTAAGTATAACCTGGAAATAAACTTTTTTGAATTTGAATTTTGAACTGACACCCTTCAATTATGTAGAACATTGTTTGTGGAAGTCCACAGTCACAATTGGGGAGTCACGTCCACCCAACTTATGCAGCAATGTCGGCGCAAAGGTCAGCATCGGTTCAATACCTGTTGGGGTCACACCACAAGCCACGAGGGAGTTGGAAGCCTGGAAGGGGACGCGTTAGATCACTTATCAGTTCTCTGTTACGGATTGGGAATTCCTCCCACCATTCTCACAATGATCCATTGAGGTCAAGTTCCTCTCAGTTGGGTCTCGACACAGCGTGAGGAGAATGGAATCGCAGATAGGGATGATAAAAAAGGTCATTGTTGATTGGCCGACAAGCATTTGAAGGAGATAATTTCTAGTCCTGATATTCATTGCGAGCTTCTGAAGATGGCTCTTGTAAGTCAAACTACTGTCTATTGTCACACCGGGATAGGATCCCGAGGTAGATCTAGTGTCACACCATAGAAATGCATTGTTTATCTGAAGTTGACTAGAATGGAAATTGACCCAAGATAGCGGCGCTTCCGAGGGAACTAAGTTGGAGTATGAAGAACCAATGAAAAGCTTAGACTTGCACACGTGACTGATTCTAACCCAATGATACAGCCATAGAAATTGACAACAATAAAACCTCTAGAATGGAAATTAAGCTTCATGCAATGCACAATAACGGCACATAAATCGCACGCATTTTCACTTAGATGCACCTGCCAACGTCTGTATCATTGAGTTAGAATCAGTCACATGAGTAAATCGAAGCCTTTCATTGGTGATCCATGCCCAACTTAGTTCCCTCGGATGTGCCGCGACCTTCAGTCAATTTCCATGCTAGCGAACTTAAGATAAACAGTTTATTTCTATGGATACAGCCGTTGACAAGTGTATCTAAGAGAAAGTGCGTACGATTTCTTTGCCACTATCGTGTATTGCATGAAACTTTACTTCCATTCTAGAGGTTTTATTGTTATCAATTTCTATGTGTCACACCGAGGAGAATGATCGTGTTTGACACGAGTGCGGTTCATATAAATGTCCAGCGCCGTTTCACATTGACTGTTATTGAGGTGGAATCTCGATGCAACAGTTTTCATCACACTAGACCGAAGACTCCAGTCTTTGCAGCAACAAGCTGTCATTTGTTCCATGTCGTCGTTCAAAATTTCTTTTAATTTGTCTAAGTCCTTTTCTTGGTGAGCGCAACAGATGTCGTGAGAACGAATTTTCTGCTATGAGTATCTGATAGGTCACTTATGTAAAAATTGAATAAAATAGGGGAAAGGACTGATCCTTGTGGTAACCAGTTTTTCTGGGCTCGCCATTAACTCGTTTTGCCGTCAAAGTGCACCAGGAACTTTGCTATGAAGAGCACCAACCAACGTGGCAGGCCTTTAGAGATCTTTGCTAGCAGTCCTCTCTGACGACGGTATCGTAGCTCGGTGTTAAATCGAGGAAGACGGCCCCTGTTTTTAATAGCTTCTGAAATCCATTCTCAATACATGCTGTCAGAGCTAGTACTTGCTCTTGCGTACTACGAACTTTACGAAATCTCGCTTGAGCAAGATCCAAGGAATTGTCCACAGTGTTGGATAATTGACGCGGGATTGTTTTCTCTAGAATGGGTCGTTAGCTAGTGGCTTTAGTCATGTCCTTTCCTGGCTTAGGTATTGCTGAGATTTTCGTGCGTCGTCAATGCTTTGGGATAGCTTGTTGTGCTATGCAGCGTCCAAGGAAGTGAGCTAGCCATTTTAACGCGTTAGGACCAATAGATTTTAGAAACTCATGGAAAAAAATATCGCATTCACTCATTTTACCGTTCCTCATGTCTTTTGTGGCACCAAGAGTTTCCTCCTCCAATAATTATCCACTACCAAGCAATGGGTTTTCTATTAACAGAATAAAAACATACAACAAAACATTGTAAAGCAAATGGCAAACATCACACGTCGTAGACTACAAATTGATTACACGCCATATGTGAGTCCTCTTCCAGCAAGTTCGGTTGATTTCAGACTGTGCTTTCAGCTTGTGCAAAGCCTTATGTGACATGTTTTTGACTCCATACAAACAAGTTTCATATTTTTGTTGCAAAAAATTGTCGATGCATGGCAAGTGATGTTTTTGACATGTTGTAATTTTCTTTGTAAGTGTATTTCTAATTTAGAGGTTGAGTGGATTCGCAAAAAATTTAGCGACACGAAAAATTTCCGATTTATGGTTCTCTCAAAATCGCCCTGATAATAAATCACAGTTCTGATGAATTCATGCAATCATAGTTACATTGCATGATATTACACCTCTTTAAACAGAAAAATACATTTAAAATTGCTTTCGGTGCAGGTAAATTATATTTTGCATTTGCAAAATCAGAAAAATTATGTAGGAATTTAAGGAACTTAAGAAATTCTGAGCTAGTGTAAATCATTATAAATCTATTTGACAAGTGCCACCACTGTCGTGGATCTACACTTACGTTAATATCTACATCAATTGAACACCGCGGGAAAGCTTAGACAAAATAGAAAAAAATATTTGTAGCACTTTCACCCATTTAGGCAAACAATAATGCTCGCAAACAGAGACCACCAATTACGAATGTATTGGGGATGGGTTTCTACGATTGTAAGGCTACACATCCTCGAAGGAACACCATGTTCAATATAATTGTTCTAAATATGTTAATAATGCAGTATTCAAGCAAAGAAGACAACAGATAAACTTGTCATAGGAGCGTGCGGTTCTAGAAGTCTGCTAGGAAAATCAATGATGTCTTTCCACGGTATTAACTTATTTTAAGATTGACTATGACTTTTCTAGCAAGCAGATCATACAAGTTACCGGCGATTAATTCAATCAGACAATTCAAAGAATTTCGGTCATACCGGACAGTTTATAACATCAGACAGCTGAAATTAACAGCAATGCAATATGCACTGATTAGTGAGTGGGCCGGGATTCAACCTGTGATGTTGAACTAATGTGACATATAACATCCCCGCTCTTATCTGTGCGAATCAAAAGCAGCCACTGTCGGAATATTTAATAACACGATAAAAACGGTACAGTCCTTCTAAAACATATCATAAATCACAGCATTTCATCACTTCTCGCATTGCAATATCAGAATGTAACACAGAATTCAGAATAATATAATCGTCGATATCTAAATTTAGAAAAATACATCGATGGTATTGACTTAATTCATTGTAAGTGTTAGGTATAAATTTATATTGAATGAAATTATATAATAATTATAAATCTTCGCATATATGTGCCCAAATATGCGAAAATCAGGGTAAAATATTTGCTTTCCTTTATCTACTTGTGGAAGAAAGGGATCCTAGGCCAAGCATTAGCATTCTACATAGCAACATTTAATTCTCGCACGATTCAATAATGTCGATATCTTAGTCTCTTCGTAGCAGATAATAATGATTCTTCTAGAACACCGATGCGTGCTTTTTCGTAGACAAGAAATCTGCAGCATATGTTGGTGAAAACCATAGGCTCCAAAGAAACTCAGCGAATGTGCATAAAGCTAAAACGAAAATGTTCCTTCACTGCCGATGTCCTAGTTGTGTACCATAATTAATCAATATACACACTCAGGTAAAAGTGACTGAACAGAAGCATCTCATTCGTTTGCTCACATTCATTTCAGCAATATGCCTACTCAGTACCATTTATTACAAACAGTTGATGCTCAGTTAAGGGTGAAAGCAATGATAGACTCCCTGGTTAGCATTCGGCAAAAACAATAGCACCTGATCCATGCGATTGGGCCGCCATTAGGATATTGGTCTGACCTCATGCGGCCCTACCCAAATTGAAATCGTCTACCAGAGGTTAGGATGGATTGAAAAATTTTCCAATGATTTCTTTTTGCTGAAAATTCAGCCATATTTGAGTGCCTTGTAGATGCATTGATGAAATTAAATGTAAGCCTACATTCGGAGATGAAAGGTGGATAGATATAATATTTCCTCACACTAATCACTGCACCAACCACAATTCGGACTGAGGAAACATATTGAAAACAAGCACTGCAGATTTTATGGATTAAAGGCGTTCTATGGGACATGGTCGTGGTTTTCATATGCGTTCAATATTTTCTACATCGTAGATACGATTGTCTAAATCTGAAGTATCGTCTAGCTAGTCTTCTTACATTTACGCTGGATTTCATAACATAGAATAAGCCTTCAAATGATTCGAATAGCGGCGTTGCTAAATGAAGACGCATAATTTTCTAGATTCACGGCTAACACTAATTGCTGAATCAAAATGATTTATTCACAATTTTTAGTGGATAGATTGAAATAGAGAAAGAGGCTGATTATACTGCTGTTTACATACAATTATTGTTACTTATTGTGTCCAATTGCATTTATTTTCTCATTATGCGAACCAAACTTTAATTAAAATTTTGAATGATGCACGTCATATATACATGTACACTATTTATTCAATTCTGTGCATCGAAGGAGAGGTTGAAGACAGTTGAACACAATAAATAACAATAATGTTACACAGAAATTAATGATTTACACACAATCGAATCTATCATTTTTAGCAATTTCCATGAATTTGAAAGTGAAGAGAAATGTGACACTTTCTAGCAGCACATCGCCATTATCTAAAAACAGTATAAGACACATTTTCAAAGTTCATTTCTAAAACAGATTGAAAGTCACTTAATGCGATACCGATACGTCGTGTTGAAAATACTTCAACTAAGTCCGCACTAATATGAGCTTGTGAGACTCCTAACATCAGAAGATGATCAGTTTTCTAGCTCCACTCTCTATTCCATAAGTTAACTACGTGGCTTGTGACGCTATACTTATAGCTGACTTACGCCTGCACGACAAGTATGCTCGACCCATTGCCTAAGTCTCCTATTAAGTTGACAGCAACGTGCTATTCGAGTTCTTTTATCAAAATGTGAGAAAGCGAGATCAAAAAGTGATAATTGCAGAAACGATGTCATTATGGGTGCGAAAGCCGGCAACTATCAATGATACAAAAACAGGCTGTACACACTTTAACTGATTCATGACATCACATCAATCTCCCTAGTTTTAAGAAACATTGGACAAGTGATAAAACCACACTGCACTTAAATTGCGTTCAAAAAAACTGCGTTATATATGATAAATACGTTATCTAAAATCCACTTGTGGTTTCGCGAGGGATTTATTTCAATATTTCTGTGGCTTAATGAAAATCAACGAAAGCGACTGCATTTGCATGTGATGTGTATTTTTGCAACATTTTCAATTACAATTTTTAGCCAAGCTGGTGCACGAAAGCAAAAATAAGCTCAATTTTCGCAAAAATTCGAAAAAAATTAAAAAAGCTGCTTAGTGATAATAATGACTTATTTTTACAATAATCTGTATGCATTCTTGATCATTCATTCTGCGAATCAATCATTCATTGATCATTCTTCATGCATTCGTATCTTCATGAAAAAACTGTTTTGTATTTTGGACTTTATGAAGAGAGAATTTGTCTTTGTTCTCGTAACTTTGCATAGCGAAACATGGATTTGAAAGAAGTATTCTCTCTTCACAAACTTGAGTCGCATTTAACTCCACAAAAACGTGTTCACCGTGCAAATTGCTATACTAGATCTACTGCTATAGTTGATCGGCTACTTTTTGAAAACAGTGAAACTTTCCTCCATTATGAGTGCTGATTACTGAGCGCAGTATGGAAATATCAGTCTGCGCTTAGATTTTTGTTTTCGAACTAAGGAAAGACACGTCTTTTAAAAATCGAAGAAAAAGCAAAACTAAAGCAAATTGTTCTTGCCATGACTATCAAAGTGAAATTCTAAGGATTGTATTTGTAGCTATATTATGACTTTCTGAAAAGAACGTGTTTGCATGAGTATTTGTCTTGACTTCCTTTGTGTCACAGTGATCGACGACCTAGCCTTGCGATCTTTTCTTTTGGTCATGTGGGTGAGCGCCGAGAATGTCATTAGAAATCGGAGGGAAAGGCACCTGCACGGTGTCAAGTCAAAATGATCCTCGTACAAAATGGTCTCAAAATGCTCTAGATAAAACTGTCCCAAAATAATGACTTAAATATGAAGAAGTATTGTAGTAAATGCTATGTGGTATTATTTCATTGGTGCCGTCCCGCAGTAGGCAGCTATCGCCGTTCTTGCAGGCTTTTAAATTAAAAATCTTTAAAAAATGTTTTGAATCAAAGCATTCACTACAATAGCAATCATGACTAGCTTTTTCAAGCATCAATGATCCTTACAGGATCGGCTGCACGGCTCATTGATCCTTTCAAAATCTACATTATCAGTATAAACACAGAATTAGATCGTTTAATCGTATCACTTTGCTAGAAGTGCAAACTGATCCAAACAGATGGCACATGCAGGAACTTAATAAGTGGGCAAAAAGAAATTTTTGATACCTTACAGAGATAGGAAAAATAGTGTGCGTCGCTTGCGGATTGCTCTGAAATCCTTCAAAATGCTCCGATCGCCACGATTCCTTCAGATTCGAAGAATTCAGATCATTGCGCAAAAGTTTTCTTGATAATGTTGGGCCCTCCGATCATTTTAAAAAAAGTTAGCAGGCGCATGAAAAAACGTTCACAAACTTCTCTGTAGAACTTGACATTGACTGTGTCTCTTTGCTGTGTGATCCGGTTGATAACAGTCACTGAAACTTTGCACAATTTGGCGTGTTTAATGTTGAACTGGCTGCTGATTGTTCGATTGCTATGGTATTTAGTCAGGAGATTGTGCCATTTCATTTACGTTACATGTTCCAATGCTTCACTTCTAGTTAAACAGAAGAAGAGGACTTGTCTAATTCTGTGAGTATAAAGAATACTGACTTTAATGATGACAAAGTAATTAATAAAATATACTTATTTATTCATGTTTGCTGCCATGGCAGATTGCTTGAATTAACTTTCAGCAAAAATGATGCTTATAGCTAATTTATCTCCTTTTCGTGTGGATAACACTTATTTTTTCAATTTCAGAAACTGTGAACATTAAAAGTAGCAGCTAGCTGGATAGCAGTACGATTACAAACTATGGAACAATTTTTCTAAAATCAAAATCTCAGTCTAACCGAAGCATTCTCAATTTTCAAGCCTTCCCAATATATCGGCGTTTACATCTGCATCAGTTTTCATTTAATTTAACGATACAAAAAACACCGAGTAAATGTCAACTA
Source organism: Prostheceraeus crozeri (assembly GCA_907163375.1). Lineage (NCBI taxonomy): Eukaryota > Metazoa > Platyhelminthes > Polycladida > Euryleptidae > Prostheceraeus > Prostheceraeus crozeri. The sequence continues at coordinate 557,430 of CAJQUW010015728.1, forward strand.
TTAATTCGTTTTCACTTTGTCTATTGAATTCCCTACATGCAATTATTATGTGGATTGAAAAACATTATAATTTAAAAATCATCACTAACAGTTGTGATGCAGTCCATTCATATTTAAAAAATGATATGATATATTTCGTTACGAAGTTATTAAGCAGCTTTCGACACAACTGCGCTAAAAGGAGGTTGTAAGAAACAATTAGCCCTGGCAACCTATTTAGATATGTGTGATGCTCTATATTGACGAAAAACCAATAAGTTGCTATGAGTGGTCTCATAAATACGTAATTAGCAGGAACGCTCTCAACAACAGCTAAACGCTGGGTTTTAGCAACCTCCGACCGTTTGAAAGTAGACCAATGAGCAGACATACAACGAACCATCGGAGAATAACGTGCTTCCGGCTAAAATTTCAACAAAAATCTATGCTTTGGAAGATGCTGAGATCATTCCTGTCAATTAAAATTTATTTTGAGACTTCCCTATGACAGTATTATCAAATCTGAGCTTCATGACCATTTTGTAAAACGACTGGACAATCACATCACAATTTTGAAGTAAAATCTAACCATGTCAGCAGTAAGCACCGTCCAAACCCCGGATGGAGCAATAGTTAAAGCTTTTCATATTTATCAGCTTACATATGCGAATCATTCATTCATTAGACACACTCTTATTGCATGCTAACATGCACTGTTCAAACTGCATCACAAATTGGCTTAGGCTTCGATTCAGATAGAGGCTCTCATTTTCTCATTGTCATATGCCCTTTTAGATAAATTCGTAGAACGCTATGACTAGGGAACGCATTAATTTCGAAAACAGTAGTGCTGGTAGGAGCTAGTCTCTGTCTCAGCGATTTGACGCTATCTAAGAAAATGAATAATTTACATGAAAACAAAGCTCCTCCAAATAAATTATTTATCACGCTTATTCTACACATCATCGAATTTCTTTTGAAGTTATATTGAATCTTAAGCGTTTCCCTATCTCACTTGGAGATCGAGATATTTGACTCTGAATGAGAGAATACTATTTCAAACGCAAATGTTCCTTAACTCTCATTTTTCAACAGTAGACAATGACATGATTTATAATAAACAGTGCCATTTGTGTAATACCGCACGCCCCTATATGTTTGTGCATTGAATTATAAAACCTATCACTTGAAAGCCGAAACCTAACTTACGCGAACCATGTGAGGAAGTATGACGACAACCTACAAAAGAATTAAGAGTGCCACTTGGCTGATTTCCTGAATCTTCAGAAATGTACTTGACTTTCATCCTCCGACTTTGATCTATTTTCGTTGGAATTTCTTAACTATTAAGTAAGGCAAGCTACTTTGTACCATTCTGGAATGCATTGCATATATAAGACAGTTACGATTCAAACCGGATCATTTGTTATCAAAATATAAGGAGTTGTACAGGAAAAACGAGTCGGAGAATCCTTGAACTATTAATCCGTGATGTGCTGAAGTCACTTTAGCAAATATCTGTGGACAAAAAAATTTTCTTTGTTTATACTCGGAAGCAGCACATTTGCCAAAACGCCACTCTTCCATGTGGCCGAGTTCCATCTATCCCACTCTCATTCTTTCACGCTGAGTGTTTAGCAAGAATACAGAGCGCACCTATTTTAGCCTCAGGTTTGACCCGACCCAGATTTGAACCCAAGTTTCCTGGACGCAGAGGGAACACTTTACCACAAGGCCACTGCGCCGTTACACAAGCGAAAGATATTAACTGTTGTCGGAGGTGTATGACACACATACACACACACATGACACAAGTCCAAGTAGAAACTGTCTTGTAAGAGAACATCAAACAAACAATTCAAAGTTGAATATCTACGTAGAGCCTCTATCATCTTCTGCCACTTCCTTTCTGATCAGAATTAGCTAACTAGTCAGGAAGGAAGCAAAGAAATTGTCCTACGAACATCGAGTCCATGTCCAGGTAACTAACCAACGTCTCAGTAACAAGATCATTCAGGGAACTATACTTCGACGATTGTAGCTCACTTTTTGCGCCGATGCTCCGGCTGTGTGGACTGAATGCTTGTTATCAAGCTATCTGTGTCGACCTATTCAGCCAAGTCTGGGCATGAGTTCTATTTACCTGCGATTACAAATTGAGTTCTCACTTGGTATCTGGATCTTGTTCAAAACATGGATCTGCAAACACTTATTTAATTTGCTGAGTTTCACTTAGTCAATGCAGAGTCCGCTGCAGCTGTGCGTGCAAGATTGCTCATCCCCTGTACTCCAAACTTTTTTAAATTCTCTGCCCTCTTACACTTAACTAAGCGGAATCCTTAAAAATTCCGGGAAGTCATCGACATCATTGCAATAAAAATGTGTGTATGCCTTGAATATTCAGTGGTGTATCACATGACCCGCAAAACATGTGACATCCCAATGATTCAATGATCTTCCTAAAACAAAAACTGGTGCCTCCGCATAGTTCTACTAACGCGAGGTTGTCATTTCACGCGTGCTTCCGGATCGGATATCGCCAGATGACATTGAGAGAGCTAGTGGTCAACTGATTTATCAGATGCAAGACCACTGTGCTATTACTCTCCCAGACAGTATATGCCGCTGCTTCACTCCTGAAGTTGGAGCATTTTGCATAGGATCACAACCTTGATCGAAACATTTACAATAATGAAATGAGGAGATCTGTGCTGATTCTGCATTACCTACAACTGGACATTACTTTCCTTCGCAGTGGCTTTTATTATTTCTATATTTTTACTTTATTCTTTATCTCGCCTTGAAAAGGAACTGTCTTGGATGGCTTGGGCATGTTCTCCGTAAACCGGAAACCGACCTTGGCCAACACAGAGAAGCCATCTAAACGGTGCTTGTTGGTCACACCGTTAGGACTGTGGACCGAATGGTGGTGAAAATCAATTGGGAAAGCCCGTCTCCCCGACAAAGAATGGATAAAGGACGTACAACGAAAAGTAAAGTAAATGGCAAGCAAGTACAGGCAACAAAACGTCATTTTGTACTCATGTCCATTTTTGCCACCCACATGGTATTGCATGGATTTAGTGCTTGAATCTCGCAATCAGGCTCAACCTATATTAAAAAAAAATACGCTTGTTCCACAATTTACGTTTCACTATGGAATAAATCACAAGTGTAAATGAATAAAGTAAATGCAATTGATGCAAGTGACAACCTTTCACTGTTTTACAAGACTTTTGAGACATCCGGTACACGCTCGTGTTACCAAAAGTAATATGTCACATTTGGGAGAAGTGTTTTGGAGTGCTGAATTCACTTTGAAATATCAAAACTTCGATGAGAAGTTCTCAGTGCATGCACAGAAAGTCATCTAGAGATCAGACTGGTCGAGTTTAAAGGTCTCTTAGAAACATAAAAGGAATGTTCTCAGCTGTCACGTTCATTACAGTCGGGCAGCCAGAACGAGATTCTGCAGGGAACGAGACCGAAAGTGAGATTTCACATAATAAGCCTACTACGAATTGGCACGTCTGCCGAGTTCTAGTGATTTCCTCCCCTTGTCAGACAATATCAAAGAAAAGCACATGTAAATCCAATCGGACGCAGATTGCAGTTTTTGGTTTAAATGAAAATTTGTATGTTTTCTCTGATTAAGCGAAAAGTACTCAGCCCAGAGTCATAATTTTTGGCATGGAATGTCTTCAGGTCATTTCCTTTCATTTTCATGCACCCCTGTCTATAAAGCTAAACGCATTTAGATTTGGCAAGCCTCTTAATGTTGGCAAACACAAACATTTTGAGCTACTTTGCCCACATTCAACCACATTCTGACATACATTGCCGATTAGATGCATGATAAAAGCACTTGCACATCATAGGAAATGACCTGAAGACATTCCATGCCAAAAATTATGACTCTGGGCTGAGTACTTTTCGTTTAATCAGAGAAAACATACAAAATTTCATTTTAGACAAAAAATGCAATCGGCGTCCGATTGGATTTACATGTGCTTTTCTTTGATATTGTCTGACAAGAGGAGGAACTCACTAGAGCTCGGCAGACGTGCCGATTCGTAGTAGGCTTAGGGTGTGCATCATTCTGTGAAAGTCTCACTTTCGGTCTCGTTCCCTGCAGAAACTCGTTCTGACTATTATGTTCGACAAAGTCAAGAAATTCCAGAATCATTGCAAAGACCAAGGTAACGCTCTTACATTTGGATGACATCCTCTCTTGCATATCAGTGATTCCTCAAAATTCGAATGATAAGATTCATGACTTTTGATTGACAACATAATAACTGAAGAACAATAATTGCGATGTCACATCGGTATTGTCAAGAACTTTCACAGTGATATTTTCTCAAAGAATTTTAATATAAGAGCAAAGAGCTACACGTTTACTTAGTCTGAGACATATTTACGCTTCATATCAAGGTGTTAAGTCCGTCTATTTATTAAGAAAGTGAAATACATTTTATTTATACCAATACCGCTAAATTGACTAGGAATACGCAGCATGATTTCAATACCAATCGACCTTACCTTCTGTGAGGATGATTGACTTTTCTGAATTGAAATGTTATCAAAATTAACTGATCCACAAGAACTTTGAAAATGCATGCTAATAACTGGGGATGGTGATTTTATGCTCAAGCATAAAAAAGCATATTTCTTCTTTTTAAGCATAAAAAGCATATTGTATCTTTTCAGACATAAATGAGCATTCTACGAATCTAATTAAGCATCATCGTTCATGTTTTTGACAAGCATTACATGTGCAATTAAGATTGATTAATTATCAAAACCTCATTCATTTTGTACCGAGGAAATAGATGATTTGTGATTATAGATGCGATTTCTAATTAAATGATGTATTTTTAGCGGTAGTTCAAATTTCCTCTGAGACTAATGGAGTCATAGTCATATCGCAAGGCAATTGGCTCAAATTACTATAATATCGCAATATCACGATGACACATTCAATATAATACGTTTTAGATCAGCTATGTATGACTTCGACACAATCCGAGCATAATTTTTGAGCATAAAAATTTAAGCATAACTTGTCTCTCTCAGAAGCATAAAATCACCATCCCAGCTAAAAACTTATTTGTTTAGAAATTGCATGATTGACATCATGGTCAATTCGATCTGATAAAGATTTAAGTTGTTGACATTTAGATTAGTTCTAAATTATCAAATTGCGTTTTCTTTCAAATAGAACAATTATCAAATCAACCATTTTCACATAGATTCAATATTCAATGATTTGTGCTACGTTAAGAGTAATTAATTAAAATCAAAATAATCGGAAAATATTCAATGTATTGCATCCTTAAACCACTTCGTGTTCGCCACAAGACATTGTCATTGGGATATACAGATTCAGGCACTTCCGAAAGGCACTGACGTCAAAGACGTACAAATCTGTATAAATATGCCATAATCGTCAGTATGTTCACATGATCTAAACGGATCGAGAAAAGACCGTTGTCATTTCATTTGATCAGTGACAACCGCGTCAAGGTTCAAGCCTACATTATTTTAACGACTGTATTTCACAAGACTTGCAATGTTATCTACGTAGCCTTAATTCTTTCCTCAATATTTTATTCTTCACTCCTCTAATTAAGTGCAATTGTACAGTAGTGAGTAGCGCTGGCATTTTCTGCTACAGATCCGTAATAGTCTGGTCATATGTGAGTGACTGTCTCGCTGCAAAAAGGGTTGATTGCACTGCGAACTTAGATTCGAAATGTAAATATTTACTATACATGTATGTGCCTGTGGACTTCATTTCATCATTGGTTCAATACTCAAAAATGTCACTTAGATGTCATCGCACGTTTTCGCTTCAGCTATTGGGAATAAAAAATTACTTATAAGCATTATTGTTTCCGAAATCTAAACGACACCTCTCATCGTCTCAAACGGTATGCCTGACACATTCCTTTGTTGAGACACAATTGTCTCGCCTTCTATCAGACTTATAATATAGATTTTAGAGGCTTGAATGTATCACAAATAAGTCATTTTCATACTTTCTAGCCCTGCCTATAGGCCATTTCGGTCATCACAGGTCAGGGTTAGAGAATACTGCTTTTAATACAGATTCACAATAATTTTTAACTTGCATCTGTGAGTTCGATAAAGTGAGCGCCAATAAGGGATTCGACTGTGTTGCAGGAATTCGATAAATAAGTTGCGGATGCAGTTCAGAATAATCATCTCCAACCAGGATACATTTTTTAACTTGTCCGTAGTTGACTGATTCCTTAAGAAACCATTCGAGCCCGATTGCACCTTCAGCATCATGGAGCTATCTACCCGGACAACTTAATCGTGGGACCGTAGCCATGCATGAGCTTCCACTTTCTCCAACACGAATCCTCACCACTAATGCCAATTACCTAGCTCCGATGTTCCCAGAGGGACCTCAACCTTCAACCGCTTTCAACTTTAAAACTACACTCAACCACATGGTATTTGCGCCAAATATTTTAATAAATCACTGTACCTGTTGAGATCGAGAGAGTGAGCCGCGCACGAATGACTGTATCGTTGTCGCCGCCTCGTTTTGAAGTCTCTGCGTCTGAAATACAATAAATCTATAATCAGACAACATAGAAACCGAAGTGATTTTAATGCAGTGTTGAATTAGACATTAACAGATGCAGCTTAAGTCTAGACTGACCAACTTTACCTTACCACCTTCACAATGAGATATGTACACTGAACGACGAGGATGAAGAGTCAATAGAGATTGTTAACAATGATCCTAAAACACTGGGCATTAGGTATTTTACGTTTGATGGGATTCTTTGCAGTCGAGATACATACTCGAGATAAAGCTATTGAAAAGGTGTAGAAAATGCATTTAGTGTGCACTCAACCATTATTGAGAGAATAGAAATAATTGTCATTAAACAAACTGATGCTGACTTAGATGAGACATGCATTTTCACCACCAAAACAGTCTCTTCATAATAAAAAACGACATATACAAACAAATAAAATGCATCACATTTGCAAAAGGATATACAAGCTTGTAAATTTAGATGCACATTAAGTAAATAATGCAAAATATATAAAGTAATGCCGTCCATACATATACTATTTCATCTTTAAGATTCAGCGTTGATTTCATTGTTTCTATGTAAACAGCCTCTCGAATTCGAAGATAATATATCAATTGCGACTGAGACTAGAAGGAGGAAGGTTAATAAGACTGCATGTAAGATGTTTTAACCACGTGTAAATGAAATAGCGTGTACAGTAACCACTACACAAATAAAAGGAGTTTATATCAAGTACAGACTGGAGACTTGGATTTGGACCGGTCTAGACTAAAAGCTGATAAGCTGATAATGTCTGTGCATAAAAGACAACACACTCTCACCAGTGCAAATCAACAATTCCGGAAATCAAAATAATGACGGATTTTAATATACTCACACATTTCAAATAAATAGGAAACGTAGCATTTGCATAATATACAAAGCTGGTTCAGTATTGTCAGCGACTGCTCTGCATAACGACTTTTTATAGCGAGTTTAGTTATCATCGAAACATGCAGAAAAATGACAACATTTTTTACTGAATTTACCCCTAGTAAGGCTAGGGGTAACGAACGAAGCTAGTGGTTGCTGAATGAAAACGTAATAAATTGTATTACCGGCACTTTAAATAAATGAAAGTAAAATAACAAATCTTCTTATCTGATCAGGCTTTTCCTATCATAAATAATGATTTTACATTACTACTGCATAATAATGTAATGACTGAATGAATGAATGAATTACCTTTGTTTAGACTCGGAAGCACACTATGTCTTTCTTCCATGTGACCGAACTGTTACTTATCCCACTCTCATTTCTTTTGTGCTTATTCTTTAGCAAGAATGTAAAGTGTAGCTATTTACTGATGAGCTAGCTAGGTGAGCAATACAGTTAATTGAACCTTAATGCATACGCACCGGTATACATGTGCTTACATATTTACTGCATTAACTGTACATTTTATGAGAATTGCAGAGAACAATTTCAAGAAAGATGAGAAAGCGCAAGCTTCAGTGTCACCCAAAATCGAATCTCCAAGAAATACCAGACATCAGTTTTGAGTTCTGATGTCTGGTTCAGAATGCGTCTCCAAAACATGCTCTTTAGTACAAGAAATTATGTTACGAAAAGCAGATTTCGTTGCTTATAAGATTGATGAGCATTCGGCTTCCAGAGAAAGTAACTTGCTTCATCACTGTCGCTTAGGCAAACAATTCAGATTCCACCAAAATACTTGTAGAAGAATAGAAATCCCAACCTTCAATATTCGCGTTGAATGAATAGTTGAAGACAGTGATGCTTTATGCCAATAAAGCAAAACGCGAAATATTTCCACAGCGTGGCAAACTATGATTTTAGATATCGATAGATTTGTGTAGATTCTGAAAATGGAGAAAATCAATAGTTCTGAAACACTATGCCAGATACATGTATAATGCCCTGTCATTGAAAAGTGCCATCTATACATTCCATTGAAGTAATCGGCTACTTTTCTTATTGAAGAAATATTTTTTTAAAACAGCACTGGTTGTCGCAATTGATGTTCCGATTCTTTCTCAGATGAAATAATTTCTCTGTCCAATTCCTCCAGCAAATGATTGCAAACACGAACTGTTAATGGTTTATCTCCGAAAATGTCAGTAACTACTTCATTATGATGAAATCAGGAATGCTAATGAAGCATTGCTCTTTCCAAAAAAAATGCTTCTTGTTTGTCAACATATAAATTCGAAAGATTGCGATGAGAATACAATAACATAATTTTGATCTCACTCCCTCAATCAAAGAATGACTAGTGATAATGAAATATTTGTCAAAAATAAAGCAACATTGCTGATCATTTAACAGATACAGGCATTAAGGAAAACAGAAACTAATAGGACTAAATTGGGCTACACAGGTTGCTGAATCAGATGTCTAGTAAGACAAGTGTAGTGAGCAAGCGAATGTAAACATGCCTTACAATGAACGATGAGATAATCACGGAGTTGACAACTTCACCATAAGTCACGACGTTTGAAAAAGGTCCTAACTTTCTTTTTGAATTCAAGAGGTGGGTGAACGTTCACTTCATCGGCAGTGAGATCGCGATGTCATTGACGAAAACCATAAGTCTTGGTACTTATAGGTCATCTCTCCCCCCCCACGCTTCAGATTTACAGGTAATCTGCAAAAGCAACAAATCGACACAGAACCTCATCTATGCTGAGGGAGCATGCAATCTATCCAAGTAAAATTTTCATTCACTTTGATTCGCTGCTGCATGAGAGGCGTTTGGTCGGAGCCACACAAAACAAGCCATAAGTCATAAGCCCTGACTGAAATGACAACTGGCAAACAGAACCAGCCATAAACCACACTTGATTACAGTGACACAAAATAAGCCGAAAGCCATTAGTTACAAGGCAATTTGTATCTTTTGACAGCACATTCATGTTTAATATTCATTGGAACATGTGTCCTTCCTACTAATCGTGATATTGCGCGTCATTCTTCTATATTAATGTTCTTTCCGTGGTCGGAAAGATACAAACGTTATATTCTTCTTCATGCATTTATGATCTAGTAAAAGATAAACATGCATGCTGTCAAGAAGCATATGTCTTATGACTTGCGGTCCCTGGTTCCTGACTTATCCTGTGTGCTACCGCAAACAAATGCGCTGAATGGCTTGCGGCTTGAGGAGGATCGGGAAGCGATTTTCGAATAATGACTTATCTTGTATGCCTCTGGCATTAGTGCATGCAGCGATATGCACAGATCCGAATTGTGGCTGTCTCTCCAACACGAATATGCGTGCCTGTCAGCATTATTTTGCCTTGTCTGTCATCCTATTAGTGGTTACTTGAATCGATACTACGATTTCTCAGGGTCACACCCTATATCATCAATCACCACAGCTGTTGAGAAGGCCATATTTATCTTAGTAGTCGTCACAAATATGTGAGACCAGTCGTGCACCTCAGTCAATAAGTATCTGACGATACGAGACCGTTCGGGCCTTCATATTAATGCCTCTATTTCTTGAATTAGGAATCCAATCTGCATTTGGACAGCAAATGCACTCATCTACTGGTATGTGAAGTCTTGTGGCGATGAAGTTTACAGGTTACTGACAAATCTTAAAGCATGAGGAATGTGAGTTCACCTCTTTGCACAGAAGTCTTGAAGATTAATACATAGGAGACCAGACAGAATTCTAAATAAGTTTATCATTTTGTACATTTTCTACAATCTTGCAGCAATTCATGCTATTAACTTAATAATATAGATTGCTGTAAGATTTTGTTGTGCCTCCAATAAGGAAGTGAGATCAAAACATGCTATTTTGCCTTAGTCGCTATCTATCGAAGAAGCTTCTTTGCCTTCATAACTGCAGAAAACTAAAATCAGTTAGCTAAATTTAATTTTGTTATCAAGCACAGAACCGTGAGATCAACGGATCCCATGTGAGTCACGTCAATGAAGGAGATTTATGACATCTGCTTCAAAGCGATCAAATTGCAAATAAATAATCTCACATAAATATGTGACAGATGTCGATGCATTACATAACATGCGCGCTAAACCAATTCCAATATTCCTCATTAGAACTGGCTCCGAATTAACAGTTCTATTACATAAGTTACGGTCGAAGGGAGCACTTTGTGTTCTTTTACGCATTCGTCCACCGAATGGCATTTTATTGCACTTCCCGTCACCCAAGACTGGATTGAATACTTTGTATGACATATATTTCATAAAGCAAATAAAATCGGACGCTTGGTGATTTTCTAGGTTCAGTTCATGATTAGTAGATATGACAACGTTTCACCACACAAAATGTAAAAATGGGATCATTCATAATCCACGTGGATAAAATAGATAGAGGAGATTTGAATGTCTTTCCTATTTTATAAATGAAAAATGCCACAAAGATGTTGGCATGTGACATGACATATATTAAAGAGGCTTTTCATCCAATTCTCGTCAGGCGAACACACCGGAACACAGAATTAGACGTCGCCTCTTCTTCTGTTTGACTAGAAAGGAACATTGGAACATGTAACGCTAATGAAATGGCACAATCTGCTGCTGCTGCTGACATAGCACCATAGCAATCGAACAATGGCCGGCTAATTCAACATTATGCACGCCAGATTGTGCGAAGTTTCAGTGACTGTTATCAAACGGATCACACAGCAAAGAGACACAGACGATGTCAAGTGCTACAGAGAAGTTTGTGAACGTTTTTTTGTGCACCTGCTAACTTTTTAGATAATGATCGAAGGATCCAACATTATCAAGAAAACTTTTGCGTAATGATCTGAATTCTTCAAATCTGAAGGAATCGTGACGATCGGGGCATTTTGAAGGAATTCACAGCAATCCGCAACGACTATTTTTCCTATCTCTGCAAGGTATTAAAAATTTATTTTTGCCCATTTTATAGGTTCCTGCATGTGCCATCGTTTTGAATCAGTTTGCACTTCCAGCGAAGTGATGCGGTTAAACAATCTAATTCTGCACATGACTTCACATGCATTGATCAGTCAATTTACTTGAACATGAATTTCACCTGATGCGTAAATGTACATGAACTTGACATACAAATCTATGATGAATGCGCGCTACACAAACAATATAATCAAAGACAGGGAAAGGAAAGACTACAAAATTACAACGAAAAAAACAAAGTCAGGACGGAATCTTTCCGTGTACATAAATCGTGGTTAAAATACTTAATAACAAGGGCCTCTAATATGCGCAGCCTCATAAAATACTCGAAGCGGTACAATACTGTGAATACAATCAGGTGCTCGTGACCATTTCACAGCATTGTGTCACTCCCAGTATTTCATGAGGCCTCCCATATTAAAAGGCCCTTGTTATTCAGTATTTTAACCCGGATATATGTACACGGAAATTTCAGTCTTGACTTTGTCTTTACCGTGGTAATTTTTATTGTCTTTCCTTTCTGTGTCTTTGATTCTATTGTTTGGTGAAAAGCGCATTCATCTGAGATTTCTATGTCAAGTTCATGTACATTTACGTATCAGGTGAAATTCATGTTCGGATAAATTGGGTGATCAATGCATGTCAAGTCATTCCGGTGTGTTCGCCAGACGAGAACCGGGTGAAAGTTCTCGTGAATATGTGCCATGTCATCTACCAACATCTCTGCGACATTTTCAATTATAAATTATGCAAGAGTACTGCTTTCTTCAAAATGCCTTTCCTATTGTCGAAGAGGTAAGGAGACAACAGTGTCTAAAATGAAAATGTTATGTGCGTATGCCAAAAAAATAATAGAACATAGAACTCGCATGAGCGTGGAATCTATAGAAGAGGGACGCAAATGATCACTGTCACCAAGTGATCACAGAAGTGACTTCTGCCTTTATTGTCAGTGAGGCACGAAACGTTTGTCTTTTTACATAGTTTTACCTATTACTTTTTATTTTAAATATTAAGTGGATGAAACAGTGAAGGAGCCTTTTCACATAGCCATGATGAGATTTAAATGATGTAGCAATACAGATTGTTTCATAAAAAATGGATCACCCTTAAACATCGCCTTAACTTCAACTTTGTCTAACTCCGCCAAACTTGAACGAATTTCTCTGAAATTTGGAAGATATGTCAGTTGTGCTTACTAATATCATTGTTGGAAATTTCAAGCATGAATATTGAGTTGTTTTCCTGTTATAGATAAAAAAAGTAGTAGATAATTTGATCTTCATTTAGCAATGTTACACAAAATCACACCTCACTCTTATAAAATTACATTTGTTTCCTTTGTTATGTAATATGTTGTTCTACAAGCCAAAAGTTATCAAGCAAAACAAAAATAAAGAAAATCGGTCAATCAGAGCCAGTATAGCACCATTATTCATCAACAATAATGTAACTGCTACATGTGATTAACTGGACTTCATGTTCCATAGCTTCCTGACTTCGTTGCGGTGGTGTTGCCAGCACTCCTGATTGCTTTCAGCTAGAAATCTATCTCTTACCGGTTGAAAACAATACAAAGCACAAATGAACAATAACGAAATCGCATTCACAAAAGGCAAAGTGTCAGCCTTGCTAGAACTAGGGTTTTCTTTGCGAGCTACAAGCAAGCGACTAAATGTCCGTTACACAAATGTGCATCGATGGCATAATGATGATTTTCGACTCTGTCGTAAAGAGGGCTCTGGCCGTCCACGCATAACATCCAAACGTAGAGACCGCCTAATTTTGAGATTTAAAGTTGATCCAAGTCTCTCGTTAACTGAGATGGCTGCACTGGTCTCGTCTATTTCTAAGTCCACTATTCGTAGAAGACTTATTGAGTCGAATTTCAAGAGCTGTAAGAGGCCCTCTCAGATCGAATTATCAGATCAGCATACAAAAAGACGTCTCAGATGGGCAATGAGTCATTGTCACTGGCGAAATCAATGGGATCGGGTTGTCTGGTCTGATGAGGCATCAGTCCGTCTGAAGGATAGTGATGGTCGATTGAGATTATGGATAAAATCTGATCAGGAAATTCCGAGACATTTACATCGTCTCCGGGTACAAGGTGGTGCGACTCTACTGATTTGGGCTGGCATTTGAACCAATGGCCGCTCTGAACTTCACATACAGCAAGGAACCATGAATTCTGAACGCTATGTGAATGTTTTACGAATGAACATTGGCCAAATGACAGATCAACTTGGTGATCCATCGACTTGGTTATTTGTGGATGATAATGCTACGTGTCACAGGAGTAGTAGAGTCAACTTATGCAAGTGCCAATTAGGGCTTAGGACATTATCTTGGCCAGCTCGTTCTCCTGATCTGAATCCCATAGAAAATGCATGGAGTATTCTAAAACGTAACGTTCGTCGTTCACTGCTACCTACAGATGGCGTATCACAACTTGCGTCACTGTTAAAAAGAGAGTGGAGAAAGTTAGATCAGTCAAAAATCAACGAGATCATCGAATCAATGCCTAGACGAATTGGTAATGTCATTGACAATAAGGGTAGGGCCACAAAATATTAGCTTCTTCTTAAGAACCGTTACTGTATCATAGCTTCTCAGATTATATAAGGACATTTAAATATATTAGGGACATGAAATAACATGAAAAATGCTTTCTGTATCATACTTATGTTTTATTTAGTCAAATTTTAGGATGATCCACTTTTTATGAAACGGACTGTAGTTCATCTAGTGCCCGCTCACCCTGTGCGACTTTTGCACGAAAGCCATCCATGTGGGTTTTTGACCACTTATTTTGTCACAAGCATGTACACGCCACTAGCACAGCTATGAGCCACGAATGAAGCTAGGGGTTGCTCAACAAAGCAATAAATTGTTAAAAAAGGTAAAATGACAGATCTTCTAATCCGATTAAATTTTCCACATCAGAAACCTGTTCGCACGCTTCTTGAAAGTATTGAGATCGCATTGGTCAGCGAGTGGCTGGGGAAACTGTGCCGTGGGAACAAAAATGCTTTTCGAGCGACTCACAGTACGTGCGCTTTCTAAACTCACATGATGGCATGTGAGTGCATTAGCTGTGTGTGTGTGCTTCTGGAAAGATCTTAGGTTTGGGTACGCACTCATTCACTGCAGAACTGCTTCTACCGAAATAGCATCTGCAGAAGAGACTGATTGAAGCAGCATTCCGTCTGACGGAGAGCGGCTGCAACTCGCTGGCAAGTTTTTCACCCATGCTCAATCAAGGTCCACTATGAGGGACGGGATTGGAGGCAAAGCAAACGGCGTTTACGTGGATTATGAGTGATCCCAAAGGGACAGACAAACCTTTTCCATAAGTTTATTATCATCGCATTCATCGACCATATCAGCAAAAAATGTAAACTCCGTAATATTCGAAACAAAATGCCCAATACAAGTGGCTTTACATTTGGAAGTGCATGCAGTAGGAAATAAGGGAATACGATTAAAGCGATGACTTCACCGATTCCGAGGCAGCAAATGAGAGCGAAACTGCCTAACACTATTGCGCTCAGAATCCCAAAATCCTGTGGAAGACTAGTAATATTAACCTGTCTTGGCGGTCGATACAGTCTACGCTGGAAATAAAATAGCGCAATTTGGTCATCGTTATCTAGCAAGAATTTCTGGTGGCAGAGCAAATTCGGTCAAGAGAAAAATGTAAAAGCAAAACATCAAAGTCGACTATGGACCAAGTTTTCTCAAACCAGTTCGCATCATGCCTTCGGAAAGACAGTTTTCGGTAGAAGGGATTCCTACATGCCCGTAGCGTTTCATCTTTTATATTCGAAGCGAATACCTGCATGTACATCAGATAGTTTTTATTTGATTTTTTTGTTACATTAAAACTTATGAGAGTATAAAGTGAGCCAATAACCGTGGCCACCTAGCAAAATATATTTATGTGAGGGAATACTCGTGTATATTTCTTTTGAAATAGCTTAACTATGGCTTCTTAATCAATGTATTTGCTCAAATGGAGGCATTATTCAACGTGGTCGTTTTCTCGGCGGTAATACTTCTTTAAAACACAAATCATTGAACTTTTTGATGTCGTATTCTGAGTGCATGTGGACAGGCGTATTTACATTCATGGTTGTGATCACATGGGTTTATTAAATCCTCTGTGGTTCAGCATATTTCTAAGACATCATTTCATTCTAAAGGCATCATTTTCAAAAGTCTTAGGTGGCAGAATTCTCCCTGAAGTATATAACCGATCAAAATTGTGTTACATAAAGGAAGAAAAATGCTTCGTCTTTGAATAATGCACGAGTAAATGTATACATGTGAACGTAATGATCATCCAATTGGTTTGTGTCTCGTTTTATGTTTGAAAAAGATACTATAAGCTATGGGTATTATGTAGTTTTACGCCATCAATGATTCATCACACACTAGACTGCCTATTCAACTCCTTGTCTCAATTCCCTTTTAAATTTTTACCTTGTTTACTTAAATACATGCTACAGATATATATTAATTCGATTCACCATTGACCTAGATGCTAAATTTATAAAACGAAGACAAGGTCAATAATAAAATGTATTGAATAGCTTTCGACTACGTCTTTGTCAATTCAATAAAACAGCAACTACTCCTAACAGAGCAACAAGAAAAGAAGGAAAACATTTTTGGCAGTATATCATCGAAAAATTTTAAAATGAGATGCAAACACAATACTATGGTGAATGTTGGACAAGGTATCATTTTACATATTGCTATACCTGTCATCTGGAAAACATCTGCAATAACTCCTGTCCCCAAATGTTTGTCTCCGACTTTAGATGACTTATCCAATGTTATGGCAAGCATTAGTTTGGCTTCAGACCTAACTCCTCTACAGTTTGTGCACTGATTTCTTTGCATGATTATATGACAAGGGTTTTGGACCAAACTTCGACCTGTGGAGCTTTAGTCGTATCTTACGATTATTCTAAGGCTTTTCATGTACTAAGAAGTGAGTTGATTGTCAGAAGGTTGATAGAATGCAATTTTCCTTCTGCCTTTGTTTCATGGATTTTTGATTATCTCTCTGGTAGAGCACAATATGTAAAGATTGGTACAACGAAAAGTCGTGTTATCAATATGACATCTGGCATTCCACAGGGATCCATTTTGGGGTCATACCTTTTTTCAGTGGCGACATCTACTCTAAGTGTCGATGAGTCGAACTGTCATATAATCAAATACGCGGATGATATCAATATTTGTTTTCCTGTGTACAAAGATTCAGGCAACAGTCATGTTTCTATCGAGCATCAACGAGTACTTGATTGGTCCCAAAATATGTATTTGAAGCTCAATTTGTCTAAATGTAAATCCCTGCTCATCGCAAAATCCGCACACACTCACGTTACTGGTGTCGATCTACCTAATGTGAAATCGGTCAATGAACTCTCTATTCTGGGTGTCACGTTTAACTCAATGGGAACATGGAGTACACATGTTGACAAAACAATAGCCACAGCATCACGTCGTTTATATGCCGTTCGTATGATTCACCGCTCTTTACATCCTGCAAGTTTAAAATTGTTGTACTTCTCTTTAATTTGATCTCTCATGGAGTACTGTTCGCATCTTTTTGCTTCCCTTAGTGTCACTGACTATAAACGCCTAGATTGTGTTCAACGCCGTTTTGAAGTTATTCTGTGCTCAATGACATCTGCATCCGTTAACCTACCAAGTTTACGTGATCGTCGAAGTGACTTAAGCTTACGTTTCTTACAAAAAATTATGTCTCCCAATCACATTTTGTATGAGAAATTGCCTCCTATCTCGCGTTCTGGTAGATTTTTGCTCCCTCCAAGACACACTGTCAGACGTAGCAAATCTTTTATTTTGTATGTTTGCTCTATGTATAATGATTATATCAAACGATGATTACTTCTGAATCTGTAATTTAATTGTGTATAGTGTTTATGTAACTTTTGTGTATTACTTCACAAATTTGTACCGATTTTCATTCAAAAACATAGACGCTTTATTATTATTATTATTATACATTACATTGATTCCAAGCCTTTTGGTTTTGATAAAATATCTCTCACAAATGTTGCGTTCGTAAACATTAGTGAAATTACCATGTAGGATTTCTACTTTTATATAATTGGAATATACATGTATATATATATATATATATATATATATATATATATATATATATATACTGAAACGTGAACAATTAACGAAGCATTTTCCCCTCTTATACGAAGAATCTGAATTTTTAGAGGAAGCGAAATACTATGTACTAGGGAGTCAAGCGGTTAACCGGTTAATTAAATTTAACCGGTTAAAAAATAATTAATCGGTTAACCGACGCTTTCCCAACTTTTCTGCTACATTGCAACTACATTGCTTTAGTTTTCATTTTCCAATTTCGATAATATCTCATTGCTGATGTAAGCTATAGCCAAATAATAATTTCCTGGAAAGGGAGTGAGACTCGAAACAGCAGAAGCCATCGTTTTTCTGCATCACAATAACTCTACCTGATTTCTTCGTTTTCCCAGACAATTGGTTTTGATAAAATACTCTTATACGTATATTTTGTTGTTACAATAGTTGATATCTGATCATCCAAGATCCATTCCATTATGATAACAAGGAAGTTTTAATTCCAGATAAGATTGATGTTTTGATTAGCAATAGAGAATAATGATATAGCCTACCGGGTATATTGTTACTTGTGATGAGTTACCTAACCACATCAATTGTGATAAGTCTTGGCTCATCATAAGTAATTTCAAAGTAGAGGAATATCAAATGATCTTGCATTAGGAAAAAGTAATTCTAATTGATATCAGTCTTCTACACATGACCATCTACAAGGAATTCAACATATTAATATTGATGTATCAATAATAACATAAATATATTAGTAACCTAAAGATAGCTTTGTGTAGCCGTTGTTTTTATATTATCTGGCCACATCCTATATAAGTTGTGAATTACCATACTGGTACCTCACATTGAATGTTTTGTACAGATTTTATGGTAAAATATACATTATTATTATCATTAGTGGATTTAGATTTTATAATTTATTATTTTGAATAATTAACATGGAATTAGGCACATTCCGTGAAATTGATTTTAGGTTCAAGTTAGCCAGACGGAATAAACTCAAATATTCACGAGGGTATACTAAAACATAACAGTATTCTTGAAAATAAAATATTTAGGAAGTAGACCTACAAGCAATCAGTAGAAAATGTTTATGTCCATAAAGTAAGCGAGCTTACTCAACTGGTATAACAGGTAAACATGCATATACTCATACACTATACTCAGTGCGACTATATAAGCCTTGTATAGTCACATGGAATTGAAAAACATCTATTACTAGTATTACATCGGTTAACCGGTTAACCGGTTAATTTCTCGTCGGTTAACCGGTTAATTTATAATTAACCGCTTGACTCCCTACTATGTACAATTTTTGTACATAAATCATAATATGCGGTTAATACAGCATGCCAGGTGCTTGCATAAGTAGAAGTTCTGCTGACACCACGTCTTTCATAATATCAGTAGATACATGCATGCTGAACTGCAATATATACAATAGTCACAATAGTACTACTATATATATATACTACAATCAGTATATACAATATATACAATACGTGGTACTTTTAGTCCGGATTCCCTTCCTGTCGACTTCCAATGACACTTTTGGGGCTTGACCTCTGGACCAAAGGCTTCTGAACTTTCTATGATGGTAAATTTTAAAAGTGAAATTTAAAAAATAGCAGCAGCGGAATTAGCGTAGAGAGGCGGAATCTCATAGTGTTAGTTAACATTCAGACAGATAGTCATTAACAGTCAGTTAATTTATTTATTCTTTACACACAAATGTGCAGGTTTCCGTGAAGCAATTCAGAAGAAGTAATTAAAAGAAGAACTCTCTGACACGTCATCACCATTCACACAACACAAACACAGAGCTATCGAGGACATTTTGCAACATTAATTTCGCTGCTGCGTGGGCGTGCTCATTCTTCTAGGATCCGATATCATATTCTCCAATGACGCATTAATTCAAAATTGAGTTTCGAAGAAACAAAAAACTAACTCAATCATTTTCAGGTTAGGGCAGGTGTTATATTGAATCAATGCAAAAGCGAACAATCAACTCGGTTCAACAACAACACAACCGTGACACTTGCAACTGATTTTATACATTGTTTTGACTAAATACCTTACTGAGGTATTTGTCGTTATTTTACACGCTGAAATCATGGAAGAAAAGGTTCATTAAAATAGTTCATGTGGCTGGAAATAAGCCTCGCTCGGTGTGTATGCGAGATTAGAAGATCACCGACCTTCCATTGTTACACAACTCTACAACAGCTTGAATCCACTCCTCATACGCAAACAATGAAGGAAATTCTATTGCAAAATTAGAAACACTCGACGTCGGCAATTTCAGTACTCTCAACTACACATATGTTGCCAACATGGAATATGTCGAGAATTTACAATTTATGCCGACTGACCGACTTGCATTCCACTTTGAGAAGCGATCGTGTGATATTGTCAGCAGGTTCATGGCGCTGATTGATTCTCCTCAAGATGAGGATTAACACATAATACTATGGAACTGCAGGTTCCTCCACTCTGACGACGTGAGGCAGTTTCACCATATTGTTGGGTTATAGCATGTCAACTGGTTAAAGGATATGAGGCAATTCGCGTCAAGAATGCGGCACAAAATATTCCGGACATCAGGCAAAAATCTTAAAATAGTATTCAATTCTATCAGTTCTGTCACATCAAATTGCTCATCAGTAGGGACTTCAATCTTGGCAATGAGAAATTGGGATTTTGAGATTGAGCTATGGGAAGCTGTGAATGAACAATCAACAAGATTGATGTCATACACTTCGACTGATCTTATTGCTACCAGTAGACTACCTATCCTGCATCCGTGTGTGATTGCGTTTTCAATACGACTCCCTCTCATAATCATGCTAAAAACTTTATTTTCTACGTCATGTTTTGATCAGATTGGATGGTTAGTGAAAGTTTGCTTCTTTAACTTTTACTTTATCCGTTTAGCGTCCTTTTCTCCACCTCCGCTATGTTGGACGATGATTCTCCATGGAATGCCTCCAGGTGTTCCGATTGAGAGCGTCGGCCTCTTTGAGACCCAATTGCCGACAGTCTGCGGACATTGTTTCTTCCCAGGTCTTCTTTGCGCGGCCTGATCCACCGTCCGCTGATCTTCATCTTCCATACTACCCAATCGCTGGTATCTTTCCGCGTCACATGGCCGTACCATCGCAATCTGCCCACCCGCATGGCCTCATCGATCGACTGCAGGTTCAGGCGCGCCAGGTCTTGACTGGCAACTATCTCCGACAGACACTCCACACATCCACCCGATCACCCTCCTGTCTGCTACTTTCATTCTTCTCTTTTCTACAGCTGTCAGAGGGATTTTCAAAACTGGACAGATATTTGGTAGCTGTAAACAGTTATTTTCCCATCGGCAGATATTCGTGCGTTTAGTCACATTTACATTTAAGCAGCAGTAACGTCTTACCTTAACCATTAAGACGGCCATCAATAGGCAAAACTACGCTAGATTTAGAATAACTTATTTAAATAAAAACGTGATTGAAGATTTGTATCCGTTTATTCACAGTGTAGCTTATTAACGAATTCAATGGTGCTTCAATGAATAAACTATCTCCTTGTACTTACAACACGAAAAATGCTTACAATGGCTCATAGGAACAATTATCGATCATTCTAAATCGCAAATGAATTGAACTTGCTTTCATGGTTCTAATTCAATAAAAACTTCCACTTAGATAGGAGGTGGAGGCATATTGCGCTCTTTTGTTCTGACATTATAATGTCTGTCCTTCTGGAAACGAGCAGAAATTACTATTGTCAACATTCACATTCATTTATCAATATGTAAACTTGCTCATTCCTTTTTCTGGTGACACATATATTCTAGCATGGTAATATGAGATACGAACGGAGAGGCAGTACAAGATCACTGCGTGTTAATGCTATTCCAAATCGGTAAAGAAATCACCGGTTGCTTTAGTTACTTGTTGCTGTATTAATTGCTGTTAATTCCATCCAACTTATTTTCAGTAAGCGCAGATTTCGCACATGCTCTAGCTACAGAAATTTCCAACTCATTCTGAGCTTTCGTTTCTTTTCATCTGCTTCATTCTGTCTTTTTACAACTGAATTGCATGCCGATTTCGAACTCGCAAAGAAAAGTTTTGCCTACTTTGAAGGAAATGTGAATAAAGTATATAGGAAAAATGTATAAAATACTAATAAACTATCTTCAATGCCTGCACTGAAATTATATTAGACGAAATGACAAAAGTCCTTATTGTTAGTAAAAGCTCTTTTAGTCAGACGAGACAGCTCCAACGCTCGATCATCATCAGCTAAGTGCTCCATACATCAGAATGTAGGGCCACAAGCAAACGAAGTCAAATACACTGCCATATGGAACGAGACGGCAAAGCAGAGTTACACACATAATACATAGATCACTCTTCTAATAAGAAAATAACAAAGTGACTATTGCTTTAGTAATAGGTTGGAAAGAATACATCTCCTTGATCAAAACTCAAGAAGAACAAGATAAAGAGGAAATTAATTGAAATTCCACGAATCAGTTACTGAACATGGTTCACTCGATTGGAGGAACTATATTTCCCTGTTCAAATCGCTTCCTTGACTATGCGCGGATTCCTCATCACTGTGTGCATCCATGCAAAATCCTTGGTGATCGCTCTCGAAGACATGTCGGGCAACTTCTGAGCGTTCACCGTCCACGTCCCTGACTGCCCTGATGTGCTTCTTCCTTCGCTCATCCAATGATTGGATCAATTCGCCCACGTATGATGACGCACTATCGGCATCAGTGCAAGGGAGATGGTGCACAAAGGATCTTCGCTGGATGTGGCCGCTTGTGAATGTCTTATTTTAAGTGTCTGTTGGCCTCATACCGACGCCTGCGGTATAACAGAGCGGATCCGTTCAGACACAACGCTCACATTAAGTTATGGATGTATTGATATCTTTTGCGGTTGTCTCGCTGTCTTGATCTTTTGACTTTTTATTTTTCCCTCCACCACCGTGACCATCATTCTCTACTGTAGCTGTTGGACTCACGGCAATCTAACATCTCCTTCCTCCATCAAAGGATTGTAGCTTTACAAGCGAGGAACCTCACAATTCCTTTGAGTACGCTATCAGCATGTGAAGCATTGTGTTGAAGCTGAAGGCCTTATCTAATGGTTTCCGAAACACGGAGAATTGCAGTCCAGTGGGATAATCGTAGGGAATATCGTTGACCTATCGAATCCAAAACGTCGGAAGTTGATAACGACTTGCACTCGTACTTCCTCTTCATCTTGTTCTTCTTGTTTTTCTCTCCTACTTATTACTTAAGCAGTAGCCACTTTGTTTGTCATATTCTTGTTAGAGGAGTGATCTATTTATTATGTGTAGCCGTACTTTGCCGTCTCGTTCCATATGGCAGTACAGTGGACTTCGTTTAATACGATAAATCGCGTATTACAATAATTTTCCGCGGTCCCTTTTTGAATCGTATTAGAATACACTACTTCAACATCGCTTAATACGATATCGCTTATTACGATATATCGCTTATTGCGGTATCACAAAAATCCCCGTCCGCTAATTTTCCATTATATTTACACTGCATATTACGATACATATGTGAGTAAGTGAGTAAGCGGCACAATATTCATCATAGAGTGATCTCAGGTGAGGTGGCCAGCGCTGATTCTCCAGCTGCCGAACAATATATTGCAACAACGCTCCCGGGAATTCTTAATGATTTCTCGCCAAAAGACGTTTATAATGCCGATGAGACAGCGTTATTCTATAAGGCTTTACCCTCTGGCACACTGTGTTCGACGCCTTGACAGAGTAAAAGGTTTTAAGGAAATGAAAGCGCGAATAACATTGCTAGTCCTCACCAACGCTGACGGCTCGGATAAGAACTTATTCACCAACGGTCGCTTCAAAAATCCACGATGTTTCAAACGTAAGTCTCCACCATTGCCATATTTTCACAATTCAAAGGCTTGGATGACGCAACGAATCTTTCACGAAATTGTGAAGAATTTTGATGATCGCATGGCCAAAGAAAATCGGAAAGTGCTGTTATTCGTCGACAACGCTACTTGTCATTACGGTTGCCCAGAGTTGCGTAATGTCTCCATTCAATACTTACCTCCAAATACAACGTCACTGATCCAACCAGCCGACCAAGGTATAATTAAGACACTCAAGTCATACTACAGACAAAACATCCTTCGCCGAATGCTGACATTTATAGATGATAATCCTGACAAAAGTATCAACGACTTCGCACAGACAGTCGACGTGTTGCAGGCTCTATACCTCGTAAAACGCGCATGGTTCTTAGTTAAGCCGGAGTCTATTTCTAATATTTTTAGAAAATGTGGCTTTATACGTCAGCATGACGATACAGAATTTGACGACGAGGATGATGAACCCATTGAGGTGAGTGACATCATCGACCGATCGACATTCGACGAATTCTGTGTTTGTGATAGTGACGAACAATGTTCAGCAACACTTACACACACTGAAATATGTGAAAGTATCAGTAATCAACACCAAGATGGATCTGACGTAGAGGACGAACCACCGACGTTGGTGGCGAACGATGTCGAAATCAGCGCCAATGATGCATTAAAGGCACTCGGTCAAGTGCGTAAGTACATGGAAAAGAAAAATTTGCCGCTGGAATCAACGTATGAAATTGAAGATATGATTATCAAAGCACGAGTACCTGCTGTTCAAAAACCCATCACGGACTACTTTCTCTGACACTAAATTTGAAATCACTGTATATCCTGAACATGTCCTATGGAATTTTTTCAACTCAAATACATACCGCGTTCTGCGAGATGTTTTTTTCAGCTCTCTAACTCAAATACATGCTTACCGTGTTCTAGAAGATATTTTTCAACTCTCTAAACTCAAATACATACTAGTTAACATGTCATACGTACGTAGACTATATTAACAGCTCCTTATAACAAATATCGGTTAATACGATGTATCGCTTATTACGATATTTTTTAGTGGTTCATTCAATATCGTATTAAGCGAAGTCCACTGTATATTTAACTTTCGTTCAATTGTGGCCTGTCATTCTGGTGCATAGAGCACGTACCTTAGTATGGTCGCTCGGTGCGTTCGAGCTGCCTGTCTGAACAATGAAAGCGGTACTTCTGTTCTTTCCCCCCACATTTTTGTTGTTGACAACCTCGACTGTTTCATTGTCAGCAATCTTCTCTTGCTCCTAAGTGCAGTCTCACTGCCGTCACAAAAGCATTGAGTGTGCAAAATTCCTCTGGTTTGTAAAAAATTCACAGCACTTGCTTTACTGTTCACTGTAGCTGCAGTGTAGACAACAATCCCATGAAGTTCATGATCACAGCACAGCTGTAGCTTGAATTCTAATTGAGTATCCAAGGGACCAATCCCTCATACCAGGGGTCAAGCAAGACTTCTCAGTGGTATGTGTTGTCACTCAGTGACAGTTGACAGATCAAGTCTATTCTAAATCCAATGTGACTAAGTTTGACGAAATTCGATGAATTTGGAAACATGGGAAAATGTGGGGGGGGGAGAATAGAAGTACCAAGGAAGCATTTATCGGCAACAAGGACTTGACTCATCTCATCTAATATGTAAAATCATTTTATGATTCCAATGATGCTTATGAGCAACACTTAAAGCTCATAATCAGCATGTATCATAAATTACTATATACTTGCTTCACTACATATCCAATGCTTTCATGCAATTTGCAAATATATGCTTATAGAATTTACCAGGCAGAATAAAAATGCTTTCTTTTGAGGGTATTCATCCCTGCATAATTATTTGAAAATTTAACATCATCGATGACGCGCGACTCAGTGGCAGCAGTGGTATCGGCACAATAATCATCTCAGTATTTATAGATCATCAGCGTTCTAGAATTATAGAGGAAACTGTACTCTTTGTTTGAATGATGTGAAAAGTATGGAATCTGCATTGTATGCCGGTTATTTGAAGGATATCTGCTCTAGATTTAATCGCAGTTAAACTGGCAATCAAAAGCAACCACTTCATGTTTATCTAAACGGTTAACTTCTCTGATCCCTGAAGTAGATTGATTAACACTCATTTGCCAATGCAATTTCAACATTTCATCACATTATGTGCAGCATATGTAAACCTCGATGGGAACCAGAGAGATTAATTTCGGTGTCTGCATGCTTGTGGTCACATAGACGCGAACCAATTGATCTCTATGGTGGTTTGAGAGCTTCAACAGTGGTTTGAGAGGTTTAGCAAGCGAATGAAAATTCTAATTTTTCTAAGAGGAAACATTCATCAAGTCTGATTTATAAATGCTTATGATAAATATACGTATGATTCAATTACACACCAGCTAAAAAGAAATCGATCACTTCATTTTCTGAGCATGAATAATGAGTTCAATATGTATGTGGACTGAGATAATTTTGTTGGTAGTTGCTTGTTTGCTTTGGAGTTTTGTTGAATGGAAAGAAAGTAAGATATATAAAAGAAAATTTCTTTTCTGTCTCTCAGCTAGCAGGAATGATTGCTTATCGATCCATTGAATTCCTTAATAGAAAATTCCCTGACGGGAAAACTGCTCGGTCAATTTATTAATCAAATAAAAAGAATATCACATCCTCTGTTCCTGAGCAGATATTATCCAAGTTTTGAATACACCGGATACATATCATGCAATGTATTATACACTCAAGGAAAAAATAAAGTACCCGATGTAAAAAGTTATGTTAACAGCGACAAATTTATCATTTCAGTCATTTTTTTCTACTCGTTGGTGTGAAATATGAACTTTAGAAGTTAAATCAATAGTCAAACCATTAGGCCTCAACCACACAGCGAGCTTTTCCAAGCGTTTTGCAGCAAATACAAAGTCATCATTGCAGCATTTGTAGACTTCCATAATGCACGCAAAGCAAACTAGAGCGATTGATAGCTTGTGGACATGCGGTTACTCGAGACGCTTGGGACGCTCGTGTTTGCTTTGCTTTCAGTGTAGCTGAGGCCTAATGCTATGATTCCATTCATTGTTCTTTCATGCATACCTAGCTGTACTCTGTTCAATCCGCTAGCTACATACACCACAATCATTGACAGTATCGTAGCATTAGCAAATTAGTCATGGCGACACGTGGATGTGATTTGACTGAATTCCAGAGAGGTCAAATCTACGCCTTCAAGTTTCATGCGAATTTTTCAAGACCTAAAATTGCTGAGTGCCTCGAGATATCAGAGAACACAGTCAGAAAGTACCTACAGAGGCTATCAGCTGGTGGAGATGCTAAAGCAACCAATCGAGCTTCTTGTGGCCGTAGGAAAAGTACAACTGAAGAAGATGACGAGGAAATTTTAACTTTCTCTTCGAACCATCCTTCTTGCTCTGCCAGAGTAATTAAGCAAAACTTAAATCTAGAATGCACCAGAAGGACCGTAACAAATCGATTGCTGAGCGGTGGTTTCAAGGCATTTACACCAGCTAGAAAGACAGCCTTGACAGTAGATCATGAACATCGCAGATTGGAATGGGCTACAGAAAAGTCATCGTGGACTTTGACGAGGTGGAAGAAAGTGGTGTTTTCTGACGAATCGAAATTCTGCTTGGGTCAGTCACGAGTACAGTATGTCCGTCGATCGATAGGAGATCGGTACACGGATCGCTACGTCTGCCGTACTCCGAACAGATCTGTCGCGCATGTAATGGTGTGGGGTGCATTCTCAAGTAATGGACATACGAGCCTGGTGAGAATTCAAGAGAGATTGGATGCCCAAAAGTACATCGACATCCTTGAAGGTAATCTTCTTCCAGTATGGAATACAATCACTCAAGCAGGTGGCATCTTCCAGCAAGACAATGCACCGATATATTCGGCGAACCGGACGAAACTGTTCCTTCAACACAATGGAATCCCTACCTTAGACTGGCCTGCATTTAGTCCCGACATGAATCCCATCGAACACGTGTGGGCACAGATGAAACTGAAACTCCAAAGAGAATATGAGGACCCAGAAGACAGTGACCAACTCTTTGCTACGCTTGATGTCATTTGGAATGAACTGATGGATGATGTCAATTATCGAGCTTCTCTTATCAGTTCAATGCGTGATCGCGTAGAAGCAGTACTGGATGCTGAAGGTGATTTTACGAGATTTTGACTGTTTTCTATGTACTAGTACGCCTTTCGTGACTTTATACGCGTATTGATATTGTTTCTGTGATCGACTCTGAAGCACAAGTAGTGCATATTGTCTTGTTGTTTTCGAAATAGAGTTAAATGTCTAACCGGGTACTTTATTTTTTCCTTGAGTGTATAAAGTAGGTGGGTTGCTTAAATCAGTTTAATGTGCGTTGAACTGGGACCCATTTTCTGTTCAATATTTTTTCATTAATTATGTTTAAGTATTGAATTTGACTTTTCGACCGGACAGTGCCAACTTCCAACTCAATAAGTTGAACGAATTCTTACCATTTATGCATAGTATTCTATACTTCTTCATGCTATGTTAACACAGAATTTTGACTTTCAAGTTGACCAGATTACCGATGCTCTGATAAAAAACTTTTCAAATTCAACTTCTTTGGCATTGTTAAGACGGGCGCATTTAAAATATTTGAAATCACTCATTAATTTTCAGATATATCATTACTCCTGTCTGAAAATTAAAAACGTTTACATCTTGGCAGCTGAAAAATTATTCAGAATCGAGCATTAACTTATCATTCATGACTCTACATCATTGAGTAAGACTAGAGGTCGATATTTCATCGCATTTTCTGGTCAACATATATATAGTCCACGTATCATCAGTCAGTGCTACTTGAACATTATCAGCTGAAATATGAAGATTTCACATTATCATCTTGGCGAGCAATCTATGTTTTGGTTTTGACATGAATTTGCATGATTTCATCTTCAGATTGCACTATTCTATTTTTAGAATGAATAGAATCGGAGTTGTGCTTTGGCATCAATGCATTGGCTAAGTCTCTCCTACGTTTTGTATATGAAGAATTCCAATGACACTCCGGAGGAGTCTAATTATTTCACAACATAGATAGATCGCAAATAGTCCGAGTGTTTCATTCAATTCACAGAACGCGTTTCCACTCACTCACTCATCCCTTTTTGCGTCCTTTGATTCCAGAAAATACTGTGTCAGACACTTGCTACCTGAGTATGGACTTCCATTTCGGTTGATCACGGACGTCCGCTTCCTAGGGTCCAACACGTTTGAGGTCTTCTTTCACCACTTACTTCCAGGTCTTCTTTTGTCATCCTGCTTCCTGCTCCATCTGTATAACTTTTCAGATCCACTCTGTCTCATCCCTCCTTAACACGTCGACAACCCAACGTCATCTTATCCTTCTCGTGATGTCTGTGATGCTCTCAAGACCCATTGTTTTTCTGATGCTGTCATTCGATTTCCTGTCCGATAGTCTGACTCTGACACCACACATCCACATAAGCATTATCATCTCTACACGCCCAAGCATCTTCTCATGAGATGACAGCAACGGCCATGACTCGCTTTTTCATTTGGTCAAAATTTTCTTTTCTTTGGAAGGAGTCAAATTCTAATGTTGGATTGATTTTTATTCTCTAACGTTCGATTAATTTCAGCTATTATCTATAGCTATCTTCAGGAAATGATTTATGACATTATAGAAAAAGATTTAAAAATTCACATCTGCATACAAGCGATACAAAATTACAAATAATACAAAACTATGTAAAACTATGTACAAATTTTTTTGGGGACGGTGTGGAAGAGTGGGAGCTATGCGGCAGGTAGTAAAGGACTACATAGTACCATTAGCATTTTGTTTAATAACCTGACATAGAAGAAAGTGTGATGTGAATTAAGAAATCTGATTACCATAGAAGGTATGTGAAAATATGTAAAAAAACATCTGAGTCAACGAAAGAGGAAATCTCTACAACTGTCTAACTCGTGCTTGGCATTAATAGACGGTTTCAGCTTATTTATATAGAATGCCTCACGTAATCGGAGATTGGTGGATCTTTATCAGAGGATAGAATTGTTGTTGTTATTGTCTGTGAGGAGTCATTACAATTTTTCATGTGTTTGTAAAATGAACAAAGCACATGAAAAATTGTAATGACTCCTCATAATGAATATATACTGAATAATTGCACTGTAACTCAATTTACAGAACTCTTTGAGAAACAACAGCATCTTACGCTGAAGGTTAAATCCAGAAACATTCTTCTGCAGCTAAGCACACAAATCAACAGCTGTTGCAGCCATATGTTGATCATGCTAGGTTGCAAGATTGCGTGAAAAGGTTTACGCATCGGGAAGCACCACTGCTCGCACTAGAGGTTACTAACCCGAACATGTTGATAGCTGCGAGTATGTGAAGGCTGTCCCACTCCTGACTGGCCAGTATGGCTTTGTGCATTTGGTGGCGAAGGGATGAGTAAAAAAGGCACAACTTCAAAAAATCTAATCAAAAACTGAATCCACTTTAAAATCTGACGGTTAGATCAAAATTCGAACGTGCAATATACATTTCAAATTAGAAACATTAACTCCTGACATTTCCGGGTCCAACAATATTTTCCGTGAGATTTAAGCTCAAGAAATTCGCAAAATTTGTGCTTTTGCAATATTCTCAGTGTTGGTTCAACATTCCAAGAGTTGATGTCTTTCTTTGATAATTGTCAAGAAAAATTTGTCGTATTATACTGAATATCCAAATAAAATGCCGGAGGGAACTCCGGCAGCCAGAACAAGTTTCTGCAGGGAACAAAACCGAAACAGAATGCAGGGATGAGACTTTCACAGAATGATGTACACACTATGCCTACTACGAGTATGCGCATTTACCGAGTTGTACCTGGTTCCTCTTCGTGTCAGACAGGATCAAAGAAAAACACTTGTTAATCCATCGCAGATTGAAGGTTTTGGTAATAATGAAATTTTCAATGTTATCTCTGATTAAACGAAAAATATTGACCCAGAGTCATAATTGTTGATATGCAATGTCTTCTGGTCATTTCCTATGATGTACATGTATATGTGTTACTATCATTTTTCTGATCGGCGATGTATACGAGAAAGAGGCTAAATGTGGATGGAATTGCTCAAAATGCATCTGTCTGCCAACATTAGGAGGTTTGCCGAATCTGAATGTGTGTAGCGCAATGGATGAATGTTCATTAACAGCGTCCCTGTCAGGATTTCATGACTTTATCTTCATCTTAATCTCAAACACTTCTATCTTCTTACTCAATCATGGCAGGGAGACTTAGTCGGCAGATGACAGGTCTGTGCGGAGTCAATTTTCAAATGACCAATCGACCGTCATCGTTATAACAAAGTTGACCAAATTGATAAAGTATTACCCACACATTGTAGTAGGGGTAGCAGTAGAATTCGTAATCGAGGAACGTTCAAGTGAGCAATTTTTCATAATTCGTATAAGTGATTCCAATTAAGTTATGTCCTTACTACTGTATATCGCATGTACTTGCATCAGTGCCTTTCCTATTGAAGCCTTATAAGACTAAGGATAAGATTTTACATAAGTAGAGTTACATGTAGATTACTTTGTGCAATTGATTGACATAATAGGATTCACGGATGATAATTTTTGATTTTATTACTATCATTTATCATTTTCAGTTTAGTATACTGCTTTTACCTTACAGATTGACTACTAAAATGATAGGAAATGACTTGATGATATTCCATGTCAAAAATAATGGCTCTAGACTTAGCAATTTTCAGGTCGAGAGAACAAGAGCGTGTTGACATAATGGTTGTGATTATCTTTAGATCATCTTTGTTCTTCATTCAAAAGTAGTCTAAAGTCATCGCATCAGAGAAGTTCGGTTGTTTTCTTGTTAGTATGTACTAACTTTTATCGTTCATAATCCACAAGCAATTAAGTATCCGTGTGCTTTTGTCCCTCGCGAACAACAAATAAAAGTTCTTTTCAGATTAGAGATGTAATTCAAATTTATTGCAATGAGATCTGTATATTTATTTCTTAACTTCAACATCGGACGCGGTAAACGTTTCAACCTAAAGCAAACTTCCTAAGGAAATCTGAAGATCTACAAAAATGTTCATGTTCTTAACTCACCTGCCGCTTCTGTCGGTCTTCACGATTTCTTCGGATAAGTGAGGCAGCATCTTCCTGTAGAATAAATGCACAATATAATTCATGATTGAGTACTCGTGATCATTTGTCGTCAAATGACTTTATGACAGCCACAAAACAAAATAAGCAGACTTGATTTTTAAAAAAGTCATCGGAGTTTTGCAACGGATTTTTGAAAGAAAAAGAAACGGAGAGACGAGTCCTGTTCTGAATATAGAAGACTAGACAAAATTGTCACAAAAATGATTTTTGACTTACATGTATTTACAAGTACATTTATGAAACATTTAATAGAGGATTATAGAAAAAATTGTGAAACGCATTAGACAGATCATCAAATATCATTTTTATCAGATTTCGGAAGATTGACATAGAGAAGTCATTACATAGTTGACTTCAGAGAAAATGCAGAAAATTAAGGCACAGTGAATCATAAGTAATATAGGAGATAAGCAAAGTTCTAAGTCCATAGACGGTCGGTAACAGGATGAATGTTCGTATAATCTTGATTATAAAACAACCATAATGATGACAATTGATGACTTCTGAAGATGCGTCTATGGGAATCATCGATTACTTGACAGCAACGAATCCCGATATCCGGAGTAAGGCTCCACCGATAGTTTGGTTGGGAGCATTTAGGACCAATTATAGCTGCATAACGGCATGGTAAATCTAAGGCTTGTCTAATTCAGCGAGGATCAGTGTGGATTAGTAGGAAATTCTTTCAACTACTGGGGGCAGTAACTACACCTTTTTCAAGTCTATTTCAGATCATTTCAAATGATGGAAGGTTATGCATCTTTCCACTTGAATTTGAGATATCTATCAGAAGATATCTTTGAAGATGGCATCTGAAATTAATTTCGAAAGATCCAAAATAGACATGGAAAAAGTGTAGACCCAAAAGATAACATATTCATTATACTTTCATTAAATTGAATAAACTTGAACTAACATTTTTTGTGAAATGCGAAATTTCTTTCATTCTAGCATCTAATGACATTGAAGAGGTCGTGAATATTGCCGAAAAATTTGTCTTATTTATATAGTTTCTATTGTTTCTTTGCCTGTAAATGAGGTAATGAAGTTTAAAATGAAATATTTATTTTGAGCTAAAATTTGATTTGATATAATCGATGGAAAAAATGCTAGGCTGTAAATGGACTTGAAATCAATGCTTCAAACATCACCGCTATGTTGGGAGACAAATATTGTGTCTGACGTTCTCAGGCCTACAAGCTCGTTGATCGTGCAGCGTCTATGGTAGAAAGATAGGTTTTAACACCCTACGATGTGTAGCAGTGAAAAGCTTCACTTTATTCGATTGCTTGTCTAGACGCGTTTAAGATGGTTTGGTAATCTGAGCCGTCTTCCTGACTCTCATACGGCGAAAGTGGAATACACGTGGTGCGAAGTGCTCCACGTAAAAAATTGGTTTCGACATCATTAAGAAAAGATATTACCCAGTTTAATATCCAATAGGAGGACGCACCGTCACCGACCTACGATGGATCATCATGGAGGGTGAGGTATATCCTGTAGGCTCTACACCGTCCGGGCACGAGTATGAGGCCAGTACAAGCAACTGCTTGACATGCTGAAAAGTGTTCATTGGAAATGCAGTGGTGTAAAAGTACGTGTCCAGAGCCTATCCGAATTTCAAGCATCGAAAATGTCCAAGGCCGTCAGTGATGTGATCGAGTGCATGTCTCTTTATCTTATCGAGTCAGCAGTAATTGCTAAAATTAACAGGTGATTGTACTGATAAACTGAAAGCAGAAGTAGCTGTGTGTGCAACGGGTGGAAGATGTAGACCCTATGCGCCTGAATTCGAAGGACGCCTGAAGAGAGCAAAGATGAGAACCTTGCGGAAGATCAGCAAATGGTTGAGAAAGGAACGATGAACTGAAAGTAGCATTAAACATTGATTCCATGACAGATGTTATTTGTCGAAGAGGCTGCGTTGGCTCGAGCATATTGCCAGAATGTAAGAATACAAGATTGGCTTCGACGCGCTATAAATTTGGAAGTTTCCGTCTTAAAAAGACCAGGAAGGAAAGTGCTGTGGCACCAGCAGACGCGAGCTTTGCATCTACATTAATAACGCACAAATCAAGAAAAGTGAAGAGCTACCATCAATAGATAACCGCAAAACCCAAGGACTATTGGTATAAGAGAACGTCAAAAGGAAAAGTTAAATGCGTAAGGAGTTCATTATCTAACTGTTAGGCTGTTAAATGCTTCCTAATTTATACATTACGTTGTCGAAGGCTGGCAAACCGTGAAACTCAGATGAGCTTCCAGCAAATCCTCCGAATCCCAACATAGCGAACGCAACAGTGTCGAAATCTGAGTGTATTCCTGGATGCGGTGCTGATCACTGAGGAGACCGACACCGTCTCCCATCCACTTGACGAGAAGCAAACGAAGCGGCGGAACAACTGATCTCCCCACTGATTGCAGATGAATGTAAAAGGTTACAATCTTTGCATGTTTCGTTGCATACAATTGACGAAGACAGAGGGAATGGATGATAAAGAAAGTCTAAAGGACGAATCAACTATCCCTGATTGTCGGATCAATACATTTGCAAGCCATAACTGGAGGTGTGTATGAAATCACGTGCATGTTCTTGCCTGTGACGGCACCACATAGGCATATGTGTGCGCTGTGTGCAGCTGTCAGTATATGACGTCAATCTGCACATTTCCCACCCATGCTAACGGTTAAAAATCTAAGTTTGGTAACCGATCACAGAACGCAAATTTCTTAGTTGATTTTCATGTTTGAACAAATAGTAACACATGCAATAGTTTCGAATAGTAAGCGATTGAATATCATTCCTGAAATACTACAAACAAGCGAAAAGAATTGTTCTTGATAATAGTGATTGACCATAATAAAAGAACCCCACTCATTATTTCATGGTAGAGAAGAGAATGAATGTTTGATCAAATTTTAATGTTAAAAATGAGCTCCTGCTAGATTTATCTTGTTGTACAAGCCTTATATTAAAAATGGATCTTGCAAAAAAGGTCTTGACGGAATCAATGACATGTTCATCTGTTTTCATGAAGCAGTTCATTATCTGAATCACTGTTGTTCACGGTTCTATTCTTACTTAATATCTATAACAAATATTGGCTGTCTGGCAGCTCAAAGCAGAACGAATTTTTCGAAGTATTTGCTTCTTGGTGAAAACGCTTGTACGTTACTTCACGGTGCTTAGTCTGTTAGTTGAAAGTCAACTGAATCAAAGTAAGGATGCAGTAAATGCGCATCCTTGAGACGGCTTGAACATGATAATAATTTGTCATTGATTTGAGTCTTGGTAACAAACTTTGTCAAAAAATGCAATCAATGAGTATGGTGCCTATCCCATTCGTGCCACTTCTTAAAAACTAGACGTTCAGCAATATATGGCCTATATTTTAATACTTTTGTCAATGAAGGTCGAATATTTTTTTCAATTTTTAACCCATGATAACGCAGAATTAAATCGAATTATTTAGTGATTCAGCAGACTCATTGATCGAACAAGGAGATGTTTGAATTAAATCTTATTATCAGTATTGAACATTTTAATCATTATTTTAATTGCTACTTACACGCACCTTAATTATCATTGACACAAAAAGTGTCTGAAAGCCGTATTCATCATTATATTCAATCAAGCTATTTAACAATTATCATGATAAAGCACATGTTTTTATTACCCTTATTAATCATGATCACGCTTTTGAAAGCTTCAATCATGATCACTACCTCCTAAAATCGGTCCATTAACCCCGGCTATACCCGAGACCCTTTCTGATCAAATCGCACATCGATAGGGTGAAATGCATGCATAGGAATATATTCATGATAGGGGTGCATCGAATTTCAAATTCGACAGGATTTTCAGCATCTGAAATGCTAGTACTTTACCCACTGCCGTTATTTATCGTTCTTCTAAGGAGCTCTATAATCTATATTATATTTTCTTATTTAGTATATACTATAAAACACTTCATGCATTGTTTGTTACATCAATTCAATGCACATTGTGCAACCTACATGTACATGTAGGCTATATAGATTGGATATATTATGGTTATATGTAGGCTACATCTAATTTATCATTCATCTGGTGACCACATCTCGATTTTTTTATTGAATGGCATTAAGTTCTGAAAGGCCACTTGTACAAGGATATTACTGAGTCGTATGTTGCGTACCTTGCAAATGAATGTAAATCGACTGTCGCTTTAGGAAAATTAATTGAATGAATTTTTGTTATGTATAAAGTACTGTCTTGGAATTTTTTTACTATCGACAGGCCTACATCAAATGACGTGATGGCTAGGTAATATGCTCTTACTGTGAAATTTAGTGATAAAATATAAATCAACTCTGGTCTTATATCAACCCTATCCATACGTGCGAGGGGGTTCGGCCCCATGTGGCATTTTTACTGAGAACTTAACAAAATTAGGTCGCCCAACCTACTGAGCCGGATTATGTCGACAGTATTAGAAAGTAGGCTGTTCTGATGATGGTTGAAGATTTAGATCATTCTGAATTAATGAATCTAAAATAGTCGAGGAGAGTATCGACGTTGAACTGCAATAGTTTCCTTGCTTGCCCCATAGGACATCGCGGCTGGCTACCAAACCTGAGTAAATCAGTGTGCAGTTAATTAAACCTGAAATTGAGGACAAATTACAGGTAAGGCAACATATGTTTCAAATGTGGCTTTTAAACGTCAAAGTCAGTAAGGTGCATTCCACGAGTGTGACGGACTTAACATCGCAGACTCAAATTATTCTACTGACCAAAGTATTTAACCGATTTACTTGATGCTCTAGCATGATGGCAACATATGTCCCCGTAACATCATGTGAAAGTTTGGTGCGAATCGCACCGATGGTTGCTTAGCAACCAGCAACTATGTGCGTGTGACGGACTTAACAGCAGAATTTGCATTTTTCACTTTCCTGTCTTTAGCATAAGATTCCTGCCCATTCAATGATAGTTGAAAGTTCAACTGAACATATCTTATTGTTAGTACCCATATTGACATCCCCAAACCAATTTCAGGATTTTTTGGAATGTATGAGTTCACACCAAAAAAATCATGATGTGACGGACTTAACGTGATGGACTTAACATATTTTGCACCAACGGGATCTCCTCTTTTAAGTTATGTTGACGCTTTTTAATTGCTATTTAATAATGTTTTCGGTATAATGGCACGTGTCGCTTAACTGAAACCCGCTAAAAACTGTATCTCTGTTATTTACGGATGATTTTTATTGAAAAATACATTAAAAAATAAAAAAAATAAAAATTGTAATTTAGTGAACAATTGTAATTAGCAATTAAAATGATC
Source organism: Prostheceraeus crozeri (assembly GCA_907163375.1). Taxonomy (NCBI): domain Eukaryota; kingdom Metazoa; phylum Platyhelminthes; order Polycladida; family Euryleptidae; genus Prostheceraeus; species Prostheceraeus crozeri. The sequence goes on from CAJQUW010015728.1 coordinate 594,580, forward strand.
CTCTTTCATGGTACATGTCAGGAAATTCAAAACACTCAAATTATCCAAAAATCTGCTTTCTACTATTCACAAAGTTTCAAGAAAATAGTGTCCACGGTTGTTGACTGGTGTAGGAGCACGTATGACGCACAGTATTGAATCAGGCGAATAAAGAGTTATATCTCCAAATGCCGGCCATTTGAAGTGGTTGTCCAAAGGTAAAGGCTTCATCTCACTTACCATGTAACCTTGAGAGTCATTCAACACTTCAGTGATGACTCCGGGATAATGAATCCCATCATACAAAACCTTGACCCAATCATTCATTTTGAATTGCGGTGCCGGCGTCAATGTCGATTGATCTGGAGTTATTTTGTGTAGAACACTCTCCGACGATGGGCCTACCTCCCAGTAATGGGTCTACTTTATGCCGGATCTTTTGCACGATGTCTCTAAGACATCTTTGAATTTTTGTTCATAGGTTAGATGAATTTCATCTTTCGGTACATGGACACAGTTTACTTTTGTGTCAGTTTCATCCAATGCCCTGACGAAATCAGAAGCTGAATTGACTAGGGCTTTCCTTGTTTTGATCCTATTTGCTGCGGCACGTTTTATGCTGCCTCCCATGCCATCTATGGTACCTTTGCCGTGGGAGGTATCAAAAAAGGACCACATCGCGTGGCTTTGGTCAAAATGTTCACGTGCCATTTCGATGAAAGTAATCATAAACCGATTTTTGAATTGTTGCGATGGTCCGTCGGACCATACATGAAATGAGCCCCTAGCCTTACAATACAATTCAAGGACTTTCCACAGAAGTACACTGATAGTGATCTTGGTCTGTTCCGTTTCATTAGTCACGAAACATAACATCTCAGCAGGTTTCCCTTCAAGGTATACAGTTACCGTGAACAACGAAATTGTGTTTTGAGCCCAATAAGATGACTGCACGGCATCCTGAGAGAAACAAGGATATTTTTCACTAAAATCACAATGGATAACGAACGACTTGTCAGTTAAGTTAGACTTAGGTAACTCATAAGCTTTGCTTTGATGACGTTTGATCAAATGATGGACAACAAACTGTTTCAAAAGATCGATGAAAATGCTCAAGGCGCCAAGAACGCTGCGTGTTACCTTCATTTGCATCCGACGTTTACTTTCAGATTCATCACTTGACCACCACACGTACGATACTTCCCCATCGTCTTCGTTAGGAATTTGAATCCTAGTTGGAATTGAATGAATCTTGGAATTGGAACGGAACCGTTCCAAGAATTCAACATACAAGCACTAATATTAGCTCCGTAGCATCGGTTGCAGTAATCAGTGCAACAAGATGTTAAGTCCATCACACACCATGTTAAGTCCGTCACAATTAATGTGACGGACTTAACAAAATAAATTCCGCCATATTTCCGTTATGCCTCATTTGCAGGTATAATGCGCTTATGGCCTTTATAAGTAATATATGAAGGGCAGAACCGTTATGATTGCAACAATTAATAACAACTCTATTATGTTGTAGGCAAAAAAATAGTTCAATTTCGTGACGGACTTAACATTTATTAATCAATTATTCGCAATTAATTATATATCATAATTACACACCCATGACAGAAATCTAGCATGTTAATATATCTTTGGGATACTAATATTCATAATATTGACAATTTAGCCAATTCCAAACGTTTTATCATAGGAAAAAATATTTTGAAAAAAATGAATGAAATTACAGAAAATTAAAATGAAAAAAATACATTTTTTAGATAATTTTTTCTAGCCTATAATTGATGATAAGTTATCGGATTCTAGTGTTTTATGTTCATTTAGTGCATGATTGTTGGTATACAATCAAATATTTTCGTGTAACTATCGTTTTAATTTTGAATGTGGCTTTCCACTTTTTCGTGGAATGTACCGTAACGACTATAGATGCATTTGCACTATTTAGGAAAAAACTAATTTGCACAATGTAATGTAGATTCGTTTTATCTCCAAATCTGGCAAATCCGCTTCCGGCAGGATTTAAAATTTTCAAATCCGGTGTACCCCTAATTCATGACCACGTGTCGCGACGTCATATAGTAACTTGCATGTTGCACATGATGCTCATATGCACTAATAACGTATTTATTGAATGACAAATGCCGTGATTAAATTTGAATGTATTCCGACCGCTGTCAAAGTGTATCTGTAAATGGCATTTTGACGCCATGGAAATATGTCAGCAGTGGATTCCCCCAATGCTCCATCTTGGGGCCTTGGCCATTTATTGTGATGATCAATGACTTACCTAAATTACAAAAATTATTTCATATGCCGATCACATCACACTTGCTCATCTGGCAGCCGATAAGAAGCCGAATGATTTTCAATCTGATGCAAGTGCCTTGTGTGAGTGGTCATCTAATGAGAAATTGAGCATAAATGTGTCAAAGACCAAATGCATGACTGTGTCAAGACGACCTGATTTGAATAGGAGATCGGATATTGTTATTGACAGACCTATCATTGACCAAGTGCCTCATTTGAAAACTTGGGAGTCTTTTTCAGGGAGAACTGTTCATGGAATAGTGAATTTTCCTTTTTATATCAAAGGTGTTGTCGTGCCTTGGTTAAACGCTTGCCACTCAATAGCAATGACAGCTGCATTATATGACAAGCTTACATCGCATTTGTATACTCGAGAATTTCATTTTGTTGGCCTATTATTTGTGACATCCTTGTAAAATTGTTACGAAACTCGATCGCTTGGAGCGCATCGTCAAGTGTTGAGATTCATCACCAATAAGCTTCCACTAAAAGTCAGACTTGATCGAGGATGTGTCGAATTGATTCGAAAGGGTGCTGATCACGCAGCTTGTCATCCTCTCACATCTTTTTATATTGTTCGTGTGCCAAATAGGCATATATGACACTCTCGCAAATTGTTGATGCCGTTTTGTATACCTGCGTTCTACAACAAGTCATTTGTCAGATTTTCGTCCGAAGCGTGATTTCTTCTGTACACCTCTCACCAAATACCGCTCTTTTGTATTTTGCTTTATGAATAAAGCATTACTATTATATCAATGTTTGTCTAAATCCAGTGAAGTCGCCTTCAGTCATCTACCGTGTGCATCTGCATTAACAAGTGAAAATACATTAAACAATGCCTGTAAAATCGCAAGGTCAACATGTCGCAGTTTTGCTGTGATCCTCTTGAAACTGACCTACCTAATTGACCTTTATAGTTCTAGCGCATTTTCAAATTTTTCACCAAAAATCGTTGCATTTTTGGCCAACTCAAAAGTCAAATTTGTGATATCATACTTCGAATTTTCAAATAACAAATCGCAATCTATGTTAATTATATGTAAAAGCAGAAGTAGAAATAGGCATGGTAGAGTAGAAATGGATAAGGCAAATGCTCATATAAATGACATGTCAAAGAAACGAGAGAAAAGTATCAACAAACGCTGCTCGTGCTGAACGACTATCCTAATGAATTAACTACGTTATCAAAGAAAAGAAAGACTACGATGTAGACGACACATCAGCAAAGAAAGAGACAACTACGTTATCTTAAAAAATCCATTTACTTCTGATAAAAAGAATCAAAACATCAGAAGAATATTTCAAAAAGAAGATTTAAATGTCGGATTAGCTCTCAAAAATCAAAAACGGTAAAAATACTTCGAAAACAAAACAAAATTCGGACCAGCAATGTTAATTACATGATTGTCCAACCAAAAACGACAACATCTGCCTAAAAAATTTAATTTACAAATTAACTTGCCAATCTGCCGGGACTGCTACAAAAGGGAGTACAATACGCCCCTCACATGTGCGGATAAAAGAACACATGACTCAATCTGCTTCCTTAGTATACAAGCATGTAAACCAACGCAATGTGAACGAGATCGAATCCAAAATTACAACATATGAACAGGATCTACTCAAAAAAACATTAGACTAAGAGAAGCCTTGATGATAAGAAAATTTCAACAAGAAGAGAGAGAACAACACAAGCAATAGTTGTTCATATAATTGACATTTCTTTAATATGTCACTTCTATTAGCAATTCCCTTGTCTATAAGTATTACTGTTTCTATTCTACCGTGCCTATCTGTACTTCTGCTTTAACATAATGATTAACATAGATTGTAATTTGTAACTTGAAAATTATATGCACTAACTCCCTTCTTCCCCTGACGCGGTCTGTGTACAGACAAAAAATTGATAATACAATTTTAACATAAACAGCATCGTCTACTTTTAAATTGAACCTAAGTAAATACTATTTACATACAAAAAAATCACGTCTTGAAATTGACTCATCTGATGGTGTCGATGCTTAACGGTCAAACTGAGCTAGTGCGGAGCAAACATCAAAAGTGCAGAACTCAACATTCAAGATTTGTATTTCAATTTTTTAATGCACAACATATTGCGCAAGAAAACTTCCTCAGTTGGAGGACTCGGAATGTAGTGTTATCATAACAAACATAAGAGATTACAACAACATCGTAAGTTGTAGGATTATGTCATTAAAAACTCCACCAGTCGATTTTGTTTCAAAAAGGGAAACCAGTCGAAGAGTCGCACATGAAATGGAATTGCCAAGAAACTTAGTGAAGATCGATATTTCTTCTTAAAAGATTTTATTCATTGCTTCATTCACTTGACAGGCTAATGCTCTAACTTTGTCCACTAAGTGGACAACAAGGCATATTGGAAGATTATCAGAAATTCAATGCGGGTATGAGAGCTTCTAGCTGTACAAATGGAACGCAGTAAAACCAGGGATGAGTCAAGAAAATATATCGTTCCAAATGACTACGTGTTCAATGCGACAAAAATGGAAGTCAGCGTAATAATGTATATAGCCAAAGCTGTGAGCGATTAATCAATTATGAAATCCTTAATCACATGATAATTGAAAGCATGATACGTGTATGTCGCGTGAGCGGTTGTAATACTGTGCAGCTCACGCAAAAAGGGCACCGTGATGGTTAGTTTAAGGATTTTCTCAAATATTGACGATTCATCAGTTAAATTTCAAATGCAGACCTGCAAAGTTTAGTGGTTCGATTCGATTTGAGAATCGGTTGCTGATTCAAAATTCTTTGAGATTCATAATTGTGAATCGAGAAAAATCGAGTCGGAAAAATCGGCGCATTATACGATGCCATCATATTTTTTGGAACATACAAATGCTGCCAGTGGCAGAAAATGATGCTTGGTGACTTAGAATCTCTGTTACAACATGTTACTACAGGAAAAATTGCAAAGGTGTGAATGATACGCGTCTCAGGAATGAGGAAATATTGATATTCGGTGGTCATCAAAAATTAATTGCAATTGCATTGCTACTGCGGTGCACCGGTTCTTCTGCCTGCACCGGTTCTCGGGACGGTGCACAGAAATATGTGAATTTTGACCAAATTGATGATTTTATCGGCCTAATTTCCATTACAATCAATTCATTTTATCTGCTATCTTAGTCACAGCAAATTGGAGAGAAATATAGTTTGAGCATACAGCAAAATTAATCCAACTAGGAGAACACGATTCAATGCTACTTGTAAATTTAGTTCAAACTTCTATTTCATGAAAATGAAACCTTTTCTATGTCACGGTTATACCATAGAATAACCCACATACTTCCCGTCGTTGAGAAAAAATGTGAAGAAGTGACGAAAAATACATCACGCAAGATCAGGATAAATATTTTAGACCAAGAAGTCTCAATTCCCGCGACTTCATAATTCCGAATCCCATAGCAGATACTGGGTATCCTGCTGTTGTTCCTCTTGCTATGATATAGGCTATCTCAGCATTTCAGCGGCCACTGATTTGTACGAAGGATTTTTTTGACATGCGGTAGCATTGTCACATCACAGAGAGACCACTTGAAGCAGAGTAATGTCGAGATAATTTGAATGAAAAATCAGAAATAAACTCTTCCTTTGTCATTATTTCGAAAAAAATCAACTAAATTCCAGACATTTCACCAGCCAGTGACTTAGTAATTTAGCCATTGTAACTTTCAACCACTCTGTGTTGCATATCTATACAATTTCTGATTTCATCTAGCTTTGTAGAATTCCATTAGAGCTACCATCGGGTTAAGTATGATAGGAGTCGATTGTAAGTATTGGAAAAACGAAATTAAAGGAAGCCCATGTAAGTCTGTTTCAAATTCCTTAGCACTATTAGAATTTTCCTAGTGCTTTATAAAATTTGCATTAAATTCTAGAAAATATGACATTAACATGAAAGATAGAGACAATACCTAAAAGATTTTGAAGTTTTAATTCACGCGACGGTCTAGAACGCTAGGCCAATTACGCTTCGACTATACTGTAATGAAAGCTTCAGTGCAACTTTTCAAACGGTGCACCGGTGCGCGCAGGTGCGGGTAGCGCACAGCCCTAATTGCTACTATTAGAAATATGCATTTGATTTATTGATTTGCAATGGGAAAGGTATTTCATTGACTGTCTTGCTTGCTATGACGTCACCAATCAAGCGCAGCTTACTAAACATATCTTATTTACACACTTTTAGTATTTAGGATCGAATCAGGAGCTAGTTGATGCATAACCTATTTAGCATCACTGTATTTGAACTTAGAATATTTTGCAACAACTTTATGATAAGTTTTTAAGTTCAACTTTATGTGTTCTGCTATCTAGGCGGGAGTGACTATTCACTCACCTGTTTCAATAATTGATCACTAGAATAAAGATGCATGAACTTCATCCAATGAAGAGTATACTTATATGTATTTCATGTAATGAGTCTACTCAAGTTGCTATCCAAATTGATAATAAGTTATGATGCGACTTGTAAGGTATGTAGACCTGTCACCTAATTCGTTGAAAGCATCAAAGCAAAAATTCAAAATCAATAATTAGTCTTTTCAAATGGTAATGTTAAAAACTTGTAATGAAGTGATTGTTTCTTCCTGAAATTGAATTAGTTGATTGCATTCTCGATATTAATTCCAATTAATTTTTGATAGCCCTACTGATATGCACAAATTGAATGTAGTGTTCAAAGCAAAATCCTCAATAATCTCACTGTCACTTAAGAATCTTCTATCTCAATCAGTGCTGGAAACAGCGCACCGGTGACTGAATTGAGAGACTGTTTAAGTACAATCTGATACAAATGACGAGAAGTGGGCTATGTGGTGTGGTGCGGAGCGAGTGAGATATGGTCTGTTATAGTCCTGAGATCCAAAGTGATGTCCTAATTGTGACGATGGCGAGCCAAGTGGTCTCGTCTGAAATTCATTGATAACCAAACCTACGATGAAAGCGATGAAGAAAACCTGGCCAATGACTGGATGAAGAAACACGCGATGCGAAAAGCGAATTGCCTGAAAACTGAGCCGCGAGGACACTGCTGAACAAGGCTGAAAGTCGGGCGAAGTCTCATATAGTCAAATTTGCCCACACTTGCGATAGCTAAGAATCTTTAACATTTAGAAAACTCGCAGCTGACACAATAAAATCTTGTTCCAAGCAGTTCCGATATTTTTTTATTACCATGCCATGCCAAATTCATATCCAGCAAGACAGGGAGATTCGTGCGGAATCAATTAAATGGATTCGAAAGCAAAAGGACTAGTGTGGGAAACCTATGGAATGATTTAGAAAGATCGAAGCCTGAACATTACCAAACCGCACGCTAACTAAGGTTTCATGGTAATTTAAACAAACATGATTTATAATTTAATTCAACAACGTAAAAACCACACACTGAGATTACGCTATCAGTGGCAACCCCCTTAATGGACTAACATGCAAAAATTTCCGGAGCTATGCATCCACTGCATCTTCCACATCTACAAAAATCACTTTATGTCAAGATAACATTTCTTCAAAAATTGTAGTCAAGATCAAAAATCCTTTGAAGTGAAATTGTAAAATTTTTAAGAAGTTGTCTTTATGCGATTTAAAATCAAGTAAACCGATCATCACATCTAGGCGAGTGCAGGTGGGTGAGTTGATGGATAAGTTGAGACGCGTTTGAGATGGTTAGGACATGTAATGAGAAGATAGAAAGATCATGTCGGAAGTAAAATCAGATGGCTGAAAGTCGGAAAACGAGAGGAAGATGGGAGGACTGCATAACGAAAGATCTGAAGAATACAGGAGTGAGAGAAGATGCGTTGGACAGAGTCCAATCCGTCTCTTTCAAGGTTAGAGGTGGAGTTTTCGCAGAACGAGGGAGGCATTGGAAAGCGAGAACGACATGATTGAAGTCACTGTTCCCACGCACGTTAAAATAAAAAGGAGAAATTCCAAAAAAAACATGAGCGAGAAGAAGAAATTGTAGAACATTGAACGATAGAGAAAAGTCTTTCATACTGCCCAGCATCCAGATAAAAATAAGTGGTGAAATTCCCAAAAAATAGGAGCTGGAGAGAAAACGTCGGGCATTTGATGGAGATAAAATAGATTCACCAAAACCTATGATCGGGGAAAAGAAAACGTCTAGATTTTAACGATCGAGGTAATAATTTTATTCAAAAGTATGTTGATATAAGTGGGCACCAATACATTCGCCCACTTCAAGGGCTTCGTCAGTAGCATGTCACAAAGCACGCAAATTACACTAACCCTTTGTCTTACTATGCCTTTTAGTATGATTTTTATATTCATCTTTATCACTTTATTTACTTTTATATATAATACTAGAGGTGGGATATGCGGGGTCTAAAAAAGGTCACATGTTAAAATTCATTTGAACACCAGCTTATCGCTACTAGTAGTATCTCCTGATCATTTTATTACTAATTCTATTGAAATTCGCGCAAAAATGAGCAGGTAGGGACGATAACAAGCATGATAAGTCAATCTGTTAAAATTTCCGTGTTGCTTTGTTGTGCGACGATTCGCATCAAGCAATGGTTTCAACCGGAAGGTGCTACGACTTCCATTTGGTTGACAAGCACTAAATGTGGGGATTCCAAACGTATAAATTAGTATCATCCGTGCTTTCGTTGAATAATTATGTGAATGGATCCCAGAATTCCTAAAATTTCAACCCACAGGCTTCCATTTTTATTTACTTAGATACCTCAACTGATATCCGTGTGTATGTCAGTGCATGAATTTTTTCAAACCCTACAATATTTAATTACTGCTTCATAGTTTCAAAATTCAGTTTCTGAAATTATAGGCATGCATAGATGCGCATAAACAAGCCTATTATATGTTAGAGGTAAAAATGGTTCCCAAACTCTGTGAAGAGAAATTCTAAGAATGATATTCGAATGGCAGGAACGTTCGCAGCAACATCAAAACGCATGTTTTTGCTACAAAAAGTCAACCGAAAAATAAATTACATCTTGCAGTTCATAGAAGTATAGCTTAAGCATGCAGAAGAATGTGATCTATGAATTTTTACTCGGTATAGAGTAAGGAATGATTATACAAATTATCATCTTACATGCTTTTCAAAATTATGAAGATGCTAGATAAATTCTCGTATGAGCACAGAATCAAAGTGCAGAAGAAACTGGGAACAGAAGGGCAAGTCACTAGAATTGGCCATTCAAACACTTAGTTTTTTTAGGGGTTTTATTAACGAAAATGCACGATTCCACCATCTTCGAAAATAATGAAAGGATTTCTACTTCGGTAGAAAATCGGGAATCCGGAAAGTTTCAGTCATGTCGACATTTTAGGGAAACTGTGAGGGAAAATTGGAAGTTGTACTTAATATGCATGTAATCTTATCAGAAGCGGCATAAGATGTTCAACTGAAAGTACTGCATAATTTATGAGTGAGCCGAATCTGCAAGTCTCCATCGGTAACCTAATACAAAAATCGAGCTACAAGTATCACTTGGGAACATTGAGATCGAAAGCGACAATGGGCGAAAGAGAATATAATCTTTCAAAGAATCACCACAAGAGTGTGGCTCTGCTATGAATGCTGAAGAACACATCTGATGCATGTTGGTGCACAAATGAAAGGCGTGGGAGGTTCCCAAACCACCATTGATTTGATGAAATAGAGAAGAGTGTACCCATCGGTGCAGATGACAAACATAAACATCGAAACGAAGCAGATCGTAGCATTCATCAGCGAATAATAACCACGCCTTATCTTATACAGACTCAGTCGAAATTCGAAATCAGAATTTAGAAATTTAATTATTTTTCATTTGCGATGCACGTCGTGCGGGCACTTGCGAAAGTGTTCGACTAGCAGATGACAACACTGACCCTGTGAAGCAGATTTGGCTTCGCGGCTCAAAAGGTTGAATCAAAAGACAAATGGAGAAATCTTTGGGAAAGAATTTATGTGTCGTTCTTTCGCAAAGAGATCTCCACTTGTCTTTGTGTTTAACCCGTAGTCTCACGTTTGACTCATTCAAAGCTGATTAAATTGGTATAATTGCAAGTATGCCATTTTCTCAGGGTCTGATAAGGCGATATCCAACAAGTGACATTATTATGACATTTTTCAGGCTTGCTCAGGAGTTTCTTATTGTTGCTCAGAGAGAAAAACAAATGCAAGTTATGACGAAAGGTGATGACCAGTTTCACTGTGATTAAAAAGGCGATCAGTGAATCTTAGCATTTGGATCAGTGTTGCGATTCTTGGCGTAGGGTAAAAAAAAAAAACGCAATACCGCAAAAAAAAACAAAAAACACGCGCACATCCTACATTTACAAAAAATGCAAATATGATCTATGAATTTGATGAAACGATTTTATTAAAGCTTAAATTTTGCCATGCAGACGATAAGTAAGTTTGTTTTTTTTCAAGGACAAGTCAAATACACACGTGCCTGAAGTGGTAGGATGCATACGAGCAGTGGGCCAGTGGCTATATCATTGAGTGAGATGTTAATGTGAAACCTGATGATTGATAGGTTAGGCTTATACGTGTGGCTATCTAGAAACTGTGCATGTTTTTTTGAAATTTTTTTTGATTTGATTTTGATATTTTTTTTCTAAAAGTTAAAAATAAAAAAAATTAAAAAAAAAAAAAGAAAAAAACGCAAAAAAAAATAAAAAAAAAAAAAAAACACGCTTACACGCGCAAATTGTTAAAAAAAACGCGCGCGTAAAAAATCAGTGAATCTTAGCATTTGGATGGTGATGATGATAACAGCAAATCATGATTACAGATTAATTATAAAACGTCCTTGGTTCTTAGAACAGTGTAGTCAATGATGCTACTGATATTGTTTACTATAGTATCATTTAACTTCGCATTTTCTACAGAGATTGAAAATTAGTCAATGCCAGTTGTTAAAATTCATGCTGTAATTTAATCACACTAATCCAGCCTTTCATTTTTTCGGAAATCTTGTAGTACAAAGAGGAGACGAAAAGCAGAGGGGGCTAAATATTTTTGTGCTTCGTGTGCTGAGGCCTCGGATGAAAACAATAGATATATTCATGAAAACTTTTAAGTTTCGTCACTTCCACAAGTTTCGATTTCATTTTCGAGTGCGAGAGTACTTCTACATGAAGCAACTTGAAGTTTGCCAGAAAAATGACTGATTTAGATAAAACTTACATAGTCGTATTCTTTCAGTTGATAGAACCAGCATTCTTTTAAACGCAAATTTGAAAACTCCAGCGTAAATACAAAAAGTTCTCAGATGATTAAGTTGTGCGCAGTTGACCGCTAAAAAGATGGGTCATTTCACAATAATTGCAAGCAAAATCAAGTAAATTTACAAATTGTTACAAGAGTGAGATTGTTACAAATATTGTTGAATTTCTACAAATCAGATCATCTGCGATCTTGTCAGAAGCTTGATTCAATGGTTGACACAAACACTGTCATTTTAAAAAATTAAATACAGAATTTAGTATTATATCAAGTTGGTTGGAATTGAGCATCGATCCTAATTAACGAACAAAGAATGACTCATGTTCTCGAGCAACAATTTTTGGCAAATCTCATTTATGCTGTATCTTTTTAGAAATTCAACCAATTTAAAATAAAAACATGATAAAGCCGATGAAAAGATCATACTATCATTAGAGCTTCTTTAAAAAATTATGTCATATTCATGTTGAAATCCTACGTCGTAGAAACCTTCAAAATCATTTTTGAGGTCTACTGAAATGCCCACAACTGACCACTCTAGAAAGCAAAACACATACCAAAATAATCTATGGAACATAAGGTCTCATCTGGCAGGCCCGATCTCATCGCTTATTAACTACAACACGAAAATTACGTCTGAAAATGGGTCGACGCTTTTGTGCAATTATTGAAGCGGTCTGCATATTCTTCTCAGCTTTCAAATGAGTAAATGAAGCCTTCCATATACTCGCAAACGCAATCATGCAATCTGGACAGAGAAATGTCATCATAATCACTACAAAAATAGTAATGTTTCAATTAGAATGCGAGTGAGTATAATTTGATGTACCAAACTATGAATCATTACGACATTCAAGTATTATCTAAACATCCATTTGATATACAGCTTATCGAGAACTAGGAGAAAAATGGAACTACAGTGCCACTCAAAAGTCTGAGACCAAGGGCATAAAATCTTGTTTTATTGCCAAAAAATCATAAAGCAACTAATGAGTTATCATATAACTTTGTTTGTTTTTTTATCATTTTTTATCAAATTTTCAGTATTTATAGCATGATCACAAGTCTTAATAACACATTAGTATTTCACATGCTGCCCCTTGACTTTGAGTAGGCATACAACTTTCAGTCTTGATGTCATTGAACTTACCAATGATGCACAGTACTCTGGCGTAATGTGTTGAGTGCATACGAGTTTGATTTTCTCCCTCAGGTCGTCAACTCATGTTGTATTCGTTGCATTGATCGTTGCATTTCAACACATTCCAACAGTGTTCGATTACGTTCAAGGCTGGCGAATTACCATGCCATGTCGACAATATTTGAATGTTGTTCTGTTGACACCAACCAGTTTTTCACGAGTTTTGCATTGTGGCAAGGAGTCCCATCTTGCTGTAAGATGGCACATCCAGCTATTGGCAACCAGGTTGGGAGTTTCTCTTGAAGGATGGACAAGTATGCAGCTCCTGTCACAGTTGAATTGGCGGGTGCAATCCAAATAGATCCGCGACTACGAAAAGATATTCCACCCAGACCGACTGACGGGTAAGGTTTTGTTGTCGGGAAGGCATACTGTGGATTATAGCGTTCGCCGAAGGTCTTCGCATCGTCAGAACGCTGGATGAAAATTGCTTGATCAATGTTTCATCAGCGAAAAGCACTTTACTCCATGGTTCCTCAGTCCAAATTGCGAAAGTTCGATAAAAGTCCAAACGATCCTTGATATTTTTGGCTGATAGCTTAGGCTTTTGCAGATCCTATAAGCGCGTAGGCCGAAATCTTTCTGTAATCCTAGTTTCACGGTTGAATTCCTTATTAATGGAGTATCCTCAGGAAGACAAGATCGTATAAATCGCGCAGAAGCTCTTGGATTAGTTTTCCAAAGTCGGTGAATCATTCGATATTACCGAAATGGCCTGGTAATTCGCCAGCCTTGAACGTAATCGAACACTGTTGGAATGTGTTGAAATGCAACAATCAATGCAACGAATACAACATGAGTTGACGACCTGAGGGAGAAAATCAAACTCGTATGCACTCAACATATTACGCCAGAGTACTGTGCATCATTGGTAAGTTCAATGACATCAAGACTGAAAGTTGTATGCCTACTCAAAGTCAAGGGGCAGCATATGAAATACTAATATGTGTTATTAAGACTTGTGATCATGCTATAAATACTGAAAATTTGATAAAAAATGATAAAAAAACAAACAAAGTTATATGATAACTCATTAGTTGCTTTATGATTTTTTGGCAATAAAACAAGATTTTATGCCCTTGGTCTCAGACTTTTGAGTGGCACTGTATATATCGTTAATTTATCTGACGTCTTAATTTCTGAGGCAACACTCGAGTTTTAAGTTAAGAAAGCGTTTGCTTGGCCTTACCAGAAGCGCTATGATGTAAAGAGCACCAATACACGCATGGAAATTTAATTATATTCTGCTATTAATCGGCCATTTATGTATGAGTCAACATTCATTAAATAAAATTGACTCGTAGAACGGGAAAGCAGAATCTAAGAAAATAGTGAACAAACTCATTGCTAAATATGACAACGTGGAAAACATATTGAGGAGATCATTCAAGAGCATCCATGCTCCTCCAGTTGATTTCGATGAAACAGTGAAGACAACAAATGCTATTAATAACATGTTCGGATATTGAAGCATATCAAAGCATCTGGAAGAGAGGTACTAATAAAACCTACTGTTGAAAATAATACCATCATCAAGCTGAAGCCTGGAGTCTCTAAAGAAAATGAAAATATTCCCAATGATATTTTCATTAAATTGGCAGATAAACTGTCGAAGTATATTGGTAAAAAAAGCAGCCTAATGAAATCAGTTAATCAGGGAAGATTTCCAACTATTCTAAAATTTGAAATAGCTATTCATATTCCCCACCCCAATATCGATCGCTAGACATCAAATCTCAACATCTTCCACATTTTCGTCAGTGACCCGACGCCCTCTCCTTCTCTGTCACACAGTCGAATATGCAATGATGTATCTCTAATTCTGCTTACCTGAAGACCTACTACGATGATTCATGAAGAAACGAAGAACAAAGAGAACTAGTGTCACCAAAACAAGCAAACCATCAAGCTAACTGTCGAACGAAATACTCACACACACAAGCATAATTGCTTCAGAATGATGCTAAGGGAAAATGCTTGCAGCTTTAGATATTAAAACTAGCTGAATGAAATGACCAACGCCTGTCTGATTTAATCTTGCTTGACTTAAGTGATAACACGTAGCAGCCCTCCCAAGTTCAGATTAAAGCTCCAATCGAACTGACTGCGAAAAGGGAAAAGAAGACAATGAATGTGCAGTGAAGAGGGCTTGCTTGTGAGACATTCCCTACGTGCTATCATCTAAATCGCAGAAGCCGCTTTATTGAATCACATTTTTGTCACCATTGTTAATCAGATTTTGCGAAGATAGTAACTCGCAGCAGTTGAATACACGATTATCTGTATAGCTCTCTCCAAGTAAAATGACACCAATTTTGCCATCTGCAAGTGTTCTGTTAGAGGAACTAGTAGAAGCTTTCTTAAAAGTGAGAACAAATTGAAGATATTGAAGCTACTTAAGAGGAATGCTTTGAGTTCATGTGCGCTACCCCGCGATTGAGTTCCTTTATCCGATATTGTTCGGGACCCGACTATACAATTGTGCTATGAATGACATTTAAACAAAACTGGTAGATGAGGGAGCAGCAGATGGTCCCGTATCAGGCGCTCGAGAATTTTGCTGAGAAGCGGCAAGATGGAGATCGGCCTATGCTCACCATTAGCTTTATGCAATGGAAGTGCGCTACCCAGATTACATGAAGAATAAAAACCGGCTGTTTTCAAACATCGGTTAAACAGGACCTTCAAAGGTGAAGCCAAAACATGAATGAAATTCCTCAAAATAATCCAAGAACCCCATCAGAGCCAACAGAATTTGACTTACAATGTGCATGTCGGCGATCTGAATCCCAGAAATTATCGCGAGATTACAAATGTCAATGAAAGTGACTACGTATTGGCTGACTACGTATTCGATACAAAGCAACAATACCGATAAATGCAGTTCTAGTCCTGATTCTTATATACCACACTCTGTCACACATGCTGAATCTGGTTCACTTTTTAGCGCCAAGGATTTTCAATTTTTAAATCAACTAAAGCAAAATGCACTGACCTCATTAACACAAAAACTGAGACGACGTAGATTCTGGTACTTTTCTATCACATACTGGCATGTAGTGGTAGTGCCGTGGGGCATTCGCGTGTGTGTGAATTATTAAAAAAATCAGTCTATTTGTTGCTGTTGACCAACATAATGTGCCTACTACGGATAAGATTTTATGCAAGGATAGCAGGTGCTTAAATTTCTAGACGCTTGACTTCCGAGCGGCACATCACCAACTTGAAATCATACAGAAGTCATGCAACTTCACCGCCTTTGCATCTCACGTTGGACAGTTTCGTTCTGAGACTTTCCTTTGGATTAACCGACGCACCTTCTCCCTATATGAATTTTTTTTCACTATCTTACGTGATTGTCATAACATGATATTCTTGATGATTCCTTTGATGATATTCTCATCTTCGTAGAAAACATTGCTTCCTTTCAAAATTTCATGCCCTTTCATGACTTCCAAACAAACTTAGATAAAGGGCCAACTCTGAAAGAAGGCAAATGCCAGTACCACCAAACGTAGATGCAGTTTTTAGAAGCATTATGGGTCAAGAAGGGATTTCACCAATGCCAAAACTCTCGTCGCTATTCAAAAAGCTGAGGAACTTCGAAATAAACATTCTTTGTAAGTTTTCATGGGCTTGACAGATTTTATTGGAATTTCATATCCGATGCTTCCATGCCTCTTCAGCTTCTTGGAATACAAGACATCAGAGTTGTCTTGAAAAGGAACCGGCTTAAATGGTTCGGGCACGTTTACCTGAAGCCAGAGGATAACTGGGTCAAGAAGGCGAATGGCATGGACCTACCGTGGCCAACACCGAGAGGCCACCCTAGGACGACGTGGCGCGAAACGGTACGGTACTTGCTGATTGCAAGCAGCTTGGCCTGAAGGAGATTGATGCTGCCAACTGTGATTTGTGGAGAAAATCCCTTGGGAAAACTGACCTCCCTTACAAAGAATGGATAATGGACGTAGAACGAAAAGTAAATAAAGTAGGAAGATGCATCGATGATCTCTTCAAACCTTCATAAATTACCAAAAAACAAAGCAGACACTTTTAATTAAGCAGAAACTCATACAAATGAAACTAATACTTTAAAAGTTAGTCTGAGAAATTGCGTGCCTCTAGCCTTCTTTAATTCAAATTTGAATAACCCAACTTGTGCTACAGCACAACAGATGCTTCAGGACACGGCAGCTCAGCCGGTCTGTCACAAATTGATGATGTTAGGAAGTGAGCAATGTATCTTTTAGAACAAAATGCTCTCTGAACCAGATAGGGCTCACTTTGCAATCGAAAAGTAAATATTTCTGTGGTGTTGTGCTGCTACACCAATATCTTTATGGTCGGTCATTTTATCAGACTTTTGCTTAATCAGACTTGATTTAAGCCGAACCATGCTAAACCGAACTGGATAGACAGTTTCGAAAGCCAAGCATGTAAAAAGCTTGCTACCTGACTAAGTTCTTGTTCTTTTGCGAAACGATTGCCAATAAAGTTTTATTATCTTGACTTGTCCTTCGACTTCTTCCTATCTGAAGGTGTAGAGCCTATACATTACAATAAGGACACATCACCAGTGTTTGAAACGATCACTATGTAATAGCACTGAAAGAAGATCTGTTCTTTGTGGCATGATTCGCTGGGCCACCCTACTGTTCAAGTATAATTTCCCCGCTAAGTGCATTCCTGGGAGCAATGTGGTCGCTGACATCTTGACTAGGACACCACTTTCAAATCAGTATGCGGACTCTCATGTTGAGCTTTATGCTGCGCCCTTCGGATTTACGCAATTCAGTTTCTTTGAATGAATTGAAATAAGACCCTGACAGATGTAAACTTTCAAGAAGTCATCAGACTGACACCATACATAACCGAAAAAGAAGTGAACTTCAGAGTGTTCGACTTGAGACATTTTCATTAATGGCATGTTGAAAAAAATAATTACAAGTTTTGTTGAAGCGCAATTTTGTACATCAACGTTCAATGAGTTCTGCAAGCTCTCTGCATTGTTTGACGTAGTATTCTCAATGAATCGAATTACACTTAGTGCGTTAATGATCGGTGTGATTTGAAGACACCAAGATCGCATGTAATTTTATCTTGTTTAAATTGTCTTTTTGATAATAATCCTCAAGGCAACATTGATGTTTTAGAAAGAATCTATTCAATATCACCAACACCTCAATCATCATCTCCTTGAAATAAAGGGTTTCTGATGATTTGCGGATAATCACATATTTATATTTTTCAGCATGCAAAATAAGTAGATATCACCTAGAAGTGGATACTTAAGGTTACTGATTGTGTGTAATACATAGCACAACAGGTCATGGTGCGATTCAGCACAACATGACATTCTCGTTATATTATCATTGTTTATTCCATTAGCCAACCCATCAAAATGAGTCCGAAAAACATGAAAGATTTGTTAGATAGCTCGTTCAATTTAAGTTTAAAATCAAAGCCAGATTCAATGCAGGTGCAACTCACCGTTCTGTTAGCGCCTCTGTAATCTTGAATTAATTTAGATTTATGTTGACCTTCAAAAAGAAAAGTTGCCATTACCACATTATTATACACAACAGATTTTGACTTTAACTTTAATATCCTACACCGAGTTTCTCGAATCAGCTGACAAATATCAATTCAAATAAGTCGATGAAAAAACAAAAATATAAACCAATTTATATAAAATCCAACTGCTAATAATTAAAATTGCTGCCGAAGACAAGCTGATTGTGACAAAATCAGATACCATCATACAATTTTCATGAGTTTCAGTTATGAATCAAATGAATGCATAGTTCTGAAAACTACAGAAAGTTTACCAGCATTCCTTTCATTTCACATAAGAATTTATATTTCAAAGCTTAAAATTCATTTGCTTTCAACCTGCATTTGATGATTTTATTTATGGCAAAGTGTTATCTCTAATTAAGTGCCGATGAGGCCTGACACCACCTGACACATGATCTCTCAGCTTTCTCAAGGCAGTGAAGAAGTTCTGAACTGCAAGATTGTAATGAGCCGAAATTATCCATTAAATATCCCTCATCTTCTTGATGTGAATTCAATGCAGGTATGTGTGATGAATGCAAGTGAATAAAGGCTGCATGAAACTAGCTACAAAATCCATTAGGTGAAATGAACTCCTTCAAAATCGTCTTCATGGCTTACATCATTATTATAATAGCAACCATGCCAAGCTACTACTTGCAATTTAAACAGTAGAATGCATTTTTCAGAAGGAAGAGATGAAACACTGAAAAATTGAAATAAACTCTGGACCAGTGCATTCTAACTTTTGAGTGAATGGACGAGCGCGATTTCGAGATGTTCACTAGTGAATGGTGAACTGTGCGGACAGGTTTTTTTAGGAATTGGTTTTTCTACTGGATCAAGAAATGAACTGAACAGAAGTTTCCCAAATTTCTACGACTACCAGTGGGAGGTAGGTTCCACTAGTTTCTCAAAGTCCGAAAAACATCGAAGCGAACAAATGAAAAAGTTTGAAAAACAGAGTTGAATAATTTTGATTTTAGTAAAGGCAATGAAATGAAGAAAATTTCGTGGCATTCCGAAAGGAAAGCATTCCGAAATATAATAATGTTCCAGTGGTTTGCGTGGAATCATTCGTGAAGCAAATGTAGAATGTCAACGATTTGTAGACTGTTAAGCCAAGCTCACAGCAGACGATCAGTTAAAACCAAAACCTCAGCCCAAAAGGGTAAAGAAAATATGGTAATTTAGTCAAATGTGGAAGCGGTCCATAGCAAAGACACCAAGGACAGTCCTTCATCAATTAGCATTATTTGGATTCGACACGATCTCTTCAAAATTAAGTCAAAATCAAGGTTAATTATAATAAAACTGCAATTTTGAAGATGATATTATGCCGAGGTTTGCTGATAATATGGCTTTTAGAGTTTGAACACTTTTTCATGAGATGGACTTAGCAATCCGACATGCAAGTCGGTGATATTCTTTTGCGACTCCGAGGAAAAGTGCCAACTCCGATTTTGCATCCCTGCTAGCTACTTTTCTAGAATCATTTATCAGGGAAGAAAACATTGATTGTACTTCCATTGAAAATATATTTCCAATTATAAAAGGAAGCGCTAAGATGGTTACGAAGGTTCTCTTATAAGCCTAAATGAGTGTATTTATACACTGAACGACGCAGTTTGAATGTCCCTGAAATCTCAAAAGAATGGTAACAGCGTACAGTACACAGCAAGCACTTCACACACGATCATAGAGGCCTATTTTGCTTAAAAGTTTGACTTAAGTTCAACTGATATTTCTCAGCTTAATGTCCAACACCGCTTCGATAGTTGAGAAGCGCGATTCGAAGCGTGGGTATTAGATCCTTTCGATATCAGAGTTCTTGATCCTATATTTGAAATTAAGGAGAATATGCATCTTGATAATCATTATTAGGAGACTATTTTTGAATCTTCCTTTATAGTCTTCAGTGGTGTGGGTCAAGGATGCAGGCTTCTACTTGTATCTATATTGATGTAATCCCGATGTAATATTTCTTCATTCAGACCATTCAGACTACACTGAACATGTTGACATGAAACACACATAGCCTACGTACGTATCAGAGGCATGCTAGGCTATGCAACTTAGTTGAGGAGGTATTATATAGGGTTACTGCAAATTTACAAAATGCACATTTTATTGAAAATTGAAGTTCTCTACACCTCAATTCTGTGTTTGCAAAGACGCAGTGGTTGAAATATCTGAAAAATTACTAGCGAATTGTAAATTTTCCCTTCTGATGCTGTCGTTTCTGCAGTGATTTCCCAATCACGTCCTTTTTACATCTGCATGTTATTTATTTTATAAGACTTCCCTTTGCAGTACCCAAATCTTCAATGCTTATTCTCTATCTTAAATGATATCTTACGATGCAAGTGCATCCTTAAGTAGATGACGAAATAGAAGTTCTATGAGGTTGGATGCCAACTGTGATCCCTTCTTTGAATATTAAACGTAATTAAGCGTAGCTTAATGATAATAATTAATAATATTAGCGTAATGAAACGTAGCTTTCAGCATTAACCGAGATAACCTAACTAGGTCTCATTTGCGGTCCTTTTAATACAACATACTGACTTCTCAACACTTTCCTTCGACTAGATATGTTTATCACTGATGGAAGATATCGCGCCACATCAGTGTCAGCTTGTGGCTTTTGGTTCAGGTGGGGCACGATAAGCACGTCTTTTTATTGCAATATCACTCTTCGACAAAGCCATCATAAAGAATTTTTACCTCAGTCAAATTTGCTTTTAATTTCTTGATTTTGATCCAGTCAGTTCTTCAGCGTATGGTCCATTCAATCTATTTCTGATTAACCTATTGATTGGTTCCCTATGTCCCGTTCCATACAGCTTCAACCAAAGACAGTGTCCCGCCGAGCAAAAAGTCATCCGGCGGAAGTCCGCTGAATGTCTTTTTGGTGTCCGTTCGCGGTCAGTTAACGGATAGTAAACGGTGGACAAATTTTGTCCGCCGAGGACATCACAAGGACATAGGGCGGAAATGAAAGGACAAAGAACGGGTAGCCTAAGGCATTAGAACGGACTTCAAATGAACAATAGCGGTCATTATTTGTCCGCATTAAAATAATCTGACGGACAGTTGACGGATATGATGCATGCGCGGATTCTGAACGGACTGACCACAGATAACCAACGGACTAATTACGGATTCTGACGGACTAATTATGGACTCTGACGGACTAATTATGGACTCGGACGGACTAAATACGGATTCTGACGGACTAAATACGGATTCTAACTGATTAATTATGGACTCTGACGGACTAAATACGGATTCCAACGGACAAGTTTAAGATCGTCGACGGGTAGCGAACGGACAAGGATAAGCGGGTCCTGTACGAGCTAACTACGCATCAGTTACAGATAATTTGCCAATGTTTCACTGATGTTGAACGAATTGGCTACAAATATCTAGCGCTTCCGGAAATATATACAGGTAAGTCATATTTTAATCGGCAATTCAATTAAAATACATTAAACAAAGTGGTCGTCTCACGAAGCTATCCCATTTGTTTGTAAAATTTCAAGGAAAACCAGCAACTTTACACGAGATATCTGTTGAGCACAGAGACGACAAATTGAGAAATATGTATACCAATAATTAACATTCGTTAAACAAATAAAAAGTTTAAAAAAATTATCGACTGGTCTGGAAAGCTTGTAAACTTGCCAAAATGGGAATATGTCAACATTTATGGGCAATCGCAATGTTACTATTAGCCTATTGGTAATCTTATTGTGCGAAGTTACATGTTTTTCTAAGGCAGCCGTTTTACTAGTAGGTATGAGAAGAAACTCATTTTATTTTCATACTAGACGGATTATGCAAATCTTTATTTCATAATTTAAAACAGGATAAATAATTGCATATCCAATTTTAAATGTTAACCTATCAAATGAAGTACAAGCATCGCACACGAAAAAACTTACTTATCATTGACCTTCATACCAAAACATACTATTGTATGATATCATATAGGCCTAATAGCGTACGTACGAATAAAAAACGTTTATTCAACATTGAAGCAGTAACTGTCGAATGGCGTTTGAAATGATAAGTTACACAGTAATTTTTCCCTTTTGGCAACGATTACAAACTTCCCATGCATTACTGTAATGTAATGTGTGAGTGGAAATGATTGAAGTTTCGTACAGAAATACATATGATCAAAACTCATATAAAAAAGAATTACTAGATTGATAAATGAACAATGGACGACAAGTTGATGTAAAACGACGAATGTGAGTATATAAAACAATAGAATGTACCTTTATCATAACGTACCCAGTACAAGAAAACACTAGCATCACCTCAAGTGAAGCACATCTTGCATAAAATACCGATGGAAAGATTTTAAGAAGTGATCATAGATATTAATTATAGCAATGTGAATGTAATTCGAATGTCTGTGAGCTACACTTCTTCGTAGAGTTCATGAACTAATACAATTTCTGAGATTCTTCTTCCCTCTGTTCATCGGAGTCAGGCATTGCCGTTTGATTTAATTGTGACACTCGTTCTTTCGACGCTTTTCGATCACACGTGACACCACTTGATCATAATTTCCGGCCAGGTTTGCACATACTCGTATTACGGATATCACAACTTGATAAAGTGTCGGAAAAGATGTTGGAAAACATCTCTTCGAGAATTTCCACTTTGAAAACTTGTCGTCCTCGGATGAAAAATTGCATCAACTCGTCCGGTGGAATGAGTCGGCACACTTTGCGAGTAACTAACAACGGTTGAACCTGAGATGATTAGTTGATTTGTGGAGAAATTAGTGCTTTCAGAACGAAGGCGTCCAGGGCGATTTGCAATCTCACACGTTCCAGCTTCACCAACTTTTCTTCCAAGGAATTGAACTGAAATTAAGAAGTCTACTGAAACCACCTTAATCACTGAAGAGTGGATATTTTTGATAATCATCATTGCATGTGTTAGAGGGGAAATTATTACGAGAATTCGAGTGATACATGGTAGGTGATTTGACACAAATTTTGTGAAAACACTGCCACTGCTTAATGAATAAAAGAAAAGTGCTGATATTACAACCACTGTGTCATCAATACCTAAAAATTCTTGAAAGTTTCATTCATACATGGTTAATAGAATCTATATTTTTGTAATCATAGCAAGGTATGATTCAGCATACGAGTAGGGAGACTTGGGGACTTAAGACTTTACGGCTCTTTTAAGTTAAATTAGCTTTCATTTGACTTAATAGTAGTGATGTGAGCGATCAACCAATCGCTAATCGGTTCATTCATTATGACCCTGTTCAAATTAACTTACTCCATGCATTTTAAGATAAGTTAAGTCGAAAACAAGAGATACATAATGTGCAGTAAAACATTATGATAAAATATTCCATAATAATATTAGCAATAATATTGCTAATTTTTATTACAATCAATTATCTTCAATTTGGTAGTAGGCGTTATTTTTATACGCATGTAACTTAATTACATTATTCGAAATGTTATGTTATCGCAGCAAGATAATGTTGTTTGTCGGTTACCCATGTTAACGGATTGACTAATCACATCAGTTAACCGTTGGAAAAGAAATTTACGGTTCCAATCTTGACACCCGAGATTTTCACTACGCTGTTTACCATTAAAAATACACTAAAACCAAAGGCCAACATTGGTAGAAACGAATTTCATTAAAACTTACCTAAAACACCGTAGTATAAAAAAGCCTTTCACCAGTCAGTCTAGCAGATGTAACATCGACAGAAATGTTTAGAATTATAAAATGAATTCGATGGATGAACTGACACATCGATTCAAATGTATTCACTGTCTTTACGCATGTCTATCAAGGCTGTGTTTGAGGCGGTCTATTTGAAAAGTGCCTCCGCCTCAGACCTCATCAATAATATAGTAGAATATATACCATATACTGTAGTTATGATAATAACATGGTATAAACGTGATATGATGCTATACGATAAAATTAATTTTTCATTGTCGGTCTAGTTCTACACACTGATGATTAATCTTGCTATTCTTAACACGGTAGGCCTACAGTAGTCTACAAATTTGGTTGGGTACTGCTGTCATAGATGTTCATCTTTGACCCCAGTACCCAACCAGATTCATGCACTCCGATTTATTGAACAGTACTATAGAAGGCTACTACTGTAGTAGTAGCCTTCTATAGTACTGTTAAATAATTCGGAGTGCAATGGCAATCCATTTTTCATGAACATCATGCGTATAGCTAGACCCTCACGTAGTCTGGTAAAGAAACATAACAAATATATGACGTTCATATAAAGATCATATTATGGTCGATTTCTATGAGTTCAGTTTTCTCAAACAGCCTAGATCTACATTTCATTAATCAGAAGTTTAATGGATCTACTTCACAGACTTGGTCGGCTAGCTGTTGCCTATACAATACCCACTAATTATTGAAAATTCATTCATTAATCAAAGGAAACGGCGGTGATGGTGTCAAAACGCCGAAGTAACTAAAATCACAATAGCCGAATTCGACGCACATATGTTTTCATAGATTTACTTGTTATTGAATAGCGGACACTACAACTACTAAATACACTACAGACGACTGATGAATTACTTGTACGGTAGTAAACCAATGGCATAAATTGCATCTATAACATATGTATATCAAATAACATCAAATATATGCATCAAATAATAGGATTATATCAAATCACATCATTCATTAAAATTTCGAAAGCCGTAGGCGGCCAATTTTTTACGCCTCCGCCTCCACAGCCCTGTGTCCAATAGTTTGTCTATGATGTCCTTGTATGCCATATTCGTAATTTCAACTATGTTGTAAGACTTCGATCATGTATAGGATTTCCACGATTGTCCCATACGGTGATGAAATGAAAAATTGAAATCTATTAGCAAAAATCAATCCTTATGATTTTTCAATTCCATACGTATTGCGTAAACACAATGAAAATTCAAACGTTTAGTGGAAAATCCAGTTGTGTAGTTCATGAAATAGTTAAATTATGATTACAC
The DNA here is from genome assembly GCA_907163375.1 of Prostheceraeus crozeri. NCBI lineage: Eukaryota > Metazoa > Platyhelminthes > Polycladida > Euryleptidae > Prostheceraeus > Prostheceraeus crozeri. Next base: position 619,928 of record CAJQUW010015728.1, read on the forward strand.
TGTATGTACCAGTCACCATGTCAATCATTATAATGTTAAATGCGCCCCAAAAACTGGGAAAACTATTCAAATCGCATGAATCCATAACGCGCGATTGCTACATAAGATCAAATATTATCATACAATATAGCCTAGGCCTATACTAATTAAGAGCCCTGCTGTTTTCAATGTGAATGCAACATTCTAAAGAAACATGACTGCAAATAGAAATTAATTAGGAAATTTCCGAGCTCACCATTGTGTCCATATCGTTGATGCAGAAGACATGTATCTAGTGACAATGGCAGATGGAAGTAAGTCGACAACATTGAGCTGTTTTTTCGTTGTCTGCCTGTTGGGGTCTGGAATACTAATGGCCACGACTAGGACTCACCAAGATCATCACAGGAAACCAATTTTCCATTGAATGTAGTGCAAATTCAGACCTGTATTCAGGCTGACTAGAAAATTATTCACGGCATAAGATGTACAGTCAGTTAATTTAGATTGTGAGGAATAAATCGGTGTGAAATGCCATTAGACGACGTTGAATTGTTCTCCAAACTGCACCACACTGAATCAGATATATATTAAGCATTGAACAAATCACATCCACCTTCAACGGTGAGACATTGAGATAACCAAGTCAATTTTCTCAGTCGACATTCGCCTGCAATTGTGAAAGTTGATGATCGGCTGTTCCCTGTTCCCTCTGCAAGTTCCCTGCGTTGACTGCGCTTCACGGCCTGGCCAATCACGTAAGCGAAAGGGGCGATCGATCACAAGATAGCAAAATATTGCGCTGCTTGAAAATGCGTGTCGTGTGTGAAAAAGTGTTATGCCGCGTCAAAATGGAAGCATTCGCGCGCGCCATTTGCTTCAGCTGAATCACAACCAAAGGCAATTGTATAGTAACAGAGTGACTAGATTGCCCTTGCAGACGCAAGGATATGGTTCACGAGTGACATTACCGCCCGTCAAATGAATTGGACACAACTCACAAACTATAACTTCCAAGATCGCCCGACATGCACCACACAAGGATTCGATAGAAAAGAAATTGAAATGAACGCAGTTCATGCACGGCGATGTTCTTTACTTGTTATGCTCACTGAAATCATAGTTATAAAAATAGCAAGAAATTGCCCTGGTTATTACATGTTACGCAAAAAATAATATTCCTGTCGAAATTATGCACGCGTTCGATTCTGGCGGCCTACGGTGTACTCTCGCACACTTCGGCAAAAGTAGAAACATAGAATGCAATCAAGCATAAAACTAAACGCTTCGATTTAATAATACTTAAAACAAGATGCCGAATTACAGATCATCGATCTTCAATTCATCGCTAGACCACAAAATATTCTGGAATGTGATCTGCATCCAGGCTTTCAGCAAACGTTCGACTTAGATGTTGTTTGATAAAACCAAAAAGAAGACTAAAAGATAAACGAATCAAGTAGCATTCGATAAGTTTAAGCAGAACAAGTATGTATATTATATCAGAATTTACACGGAAATTTCCGGACATGCACAACCGTTTCTATTCCGTGAAGCGTCCGTAATTATCATGAATTTAAAGTCCGAGAAACGGAAGCCCGACGGATTTCCGTATACTGCCGTTCTTTATCCGTAGTCTCGCGGACAAAAGTGTGAGTTAATGGAAGACCGACGGATGTCTATTTCTTACCCGTTTTGTCCGCGGACAAAGCTTGCTCGGCGGGGTAGGATGAAAGGACTACAGACTCCTGTGAAATTCGTAAACTTAAGATGATGATGAGTACAAAAACATCTATGACAGCTCTATCTGCTAATATATAAGAAACTAGCTTACGGGGCAAAATTTTCGCTACATTTTTTTTGATTACCCGTCCAAGTAGTGTTGATTACTGTACCGATACTCATGATGCGTTCATGGAAATTCAATGATTGGGGAAGCATTTATAATATTTTTTTAAAGAGAAAGTATTTCTTTGAGGTGATTTATTTATTAATTAACACCGACGATGGAATTTTGAGTATTGAAAATATCTTGAACAAATCCTTTTTGATTTTCGGTAGATCTGCATAATTTATAGTACATATGTTCTGATATCATTTTACATACATTGAATAAATTTGTATTCATTGACCCAGCTTACGAAGCGAAGCGTTTCGCTATAAAATTTTTGGCTACTCCTCCAACTTCCAAGTATTGTCGTCTGAACATCTTTTTAGCAAGCTCTTCATTTTTCTTGACATCCGTTAGTTGTTGCACTGCCGCATTGAGTCAAATTGGTAATTCATGTTGCTGAATGGCAAAGATCGGCAATGATAAAATGATATCATTTAAAATCTGAGGAAAACTGATATCATTTTATTTATTTTATTTTTGAAAAATGATATAAAATGACACCATCAAAAATTTTTGTTCCATTATATTTTCAAATCATAGATTCTTCGCATTTTGTATTGAAGCAAATTTAGTCTCTTTCGTTTAGTCTACCCATGTCCCTCCGCACTAGTTGATTCATGTAGCGAAAGGCAACAGGCTATTGTCTGTCAGTCTGTCTATCACACAAATTGTCAAACAACTCATTAATAACACTGTTTTGATGTTTTTGAAGTCTTGACTGTAATCTAAATATTTTTAGCCTTTTTCGTATTCTAGATACTGTTGGCCTAACCAACTGCACATTGTAGGCATATTTGTAATTCGAGTGCATAAAGCTTAAATCAAAACTTGCGGTGTCTATTGAAAAACAGAAGAAAGGTGCAACTATTGTCTCTATCTGCTTTGCATCGCAGTAAGAATTCAAACGGATTCTCTGAATAAAGTGAAAGTCTAACTTTTTAGACCAAGTCTATGATTTTCGAAGACAATTATTTTGACCAATAGGTTGACCAGTCAAATCTGCGCCTCCCATATCTGCATTGTAATTTTGTATTGCTCTCGGTTTTGAGTATTCAATTCTTTTGTTTCCTGAAAAAATTCTTACATTTTGAATCTCATCTGCTGTATCAACAGTAAATAATCATGTAAACATCTTTGTAGTAGCATGGAAGGGGTTAAACCAGTGTTTCTCAAGGTGGGCCCTGTGGCCCAAAAGTGGGCCCCAGACTTTTGAAAGTGGGCCCCAGGGTTTTGGAAGTGTACTGGGTGAGTGACAGAAAAATGAAAGTCAGTATTTGAAAAGAACGACGATACTTTTCTTGTTCTTGTCCATCAAGACATTAAAACCCAGCTATTGCGTCTCACTGATGATTGCAAAAGCCGGTTATCCCGATACTGTTGGTGAGCGATTGATAAAACCAGCCATGGACGTTTGTATTCGCGAGGTGTTGGGTGATTCGGCGGCCGACTCGATCAAACAAATTCCACTTTCAAATGACACTATACGAAGGCGCCAAGACGAAATGGGTTCTCAGTTGGAAGCGTGTTTGGTTGACATTTTACGAAACTCTTTGTTTTCTCTGCAGATAGATGAATCAACAGTGTTTTCGTCAGCTCTATTACTCGTCTATGTCCGATATTTTGATGGAACGGACTTGCGCGAGGAAATGTTGTTCATCAAAAATTTGACTACCGACACGACTGGTTTATCTATCTACAACACCGTGATGGAATTTTTCGAGGAAAAAGATATTCCATTGATAAATCTAATACATATCGCGAACGGTGGCGCTCGTACATTGACTGGTATACATCAAGGATTCGTTGCGAGATTGAAGAAAGTGGCACCACATATTAAATGGATTCATTGTATCATTCATCGTGAACATCTGGCTGCCAAATCTTTTGGCGGAGAAATGCAAGACGTTGTTGATATTGCTGTGAGACTTATAAATTTTGTGAAAGGCAACGCTCTTTGTGAAAGACTCTTTCAAAACTTCTGTGACGATGACTCGCATCGAAACTTGGTTCTGCATACGGAAGTATGCTGGTTATCCAAGGGAAAGTCATTTCAAAGGTTAGTTGAGCTGTGGGAAACTCTGATGGGATTCCTTCACGAAATTTCATCCGCAGGCAGGAGTACCGGTAAGCAAAAACAGACCGCCTTAGAAAAAAGTCTTAGAAACGAGGCAACTGAGAGCGTAGTCAAGTCCATACTTCATTATTTAGCTGATGTATTTTATCATTTGAATACAGTAAATCTGCAGCTGCAAGGCCGGCGAACAAATTTGATTGAATGCTCAGATAATATCAAAGCGTTCGTTGAAAAACTCGATCTTTGAATAACATCGCCTAGAAGAAATAATTTGAAGTTCTTTCCACACATTGAGAAAACTTCACCATCCAAGGAAATAATTCATTCGTGCATAACGCATTAGACTGGTTTGAAAGCAAATTTGCTGTCTCGTTTTGATGACATGTTGAAATTCAATCCACCACAATGGCTGATTGCCCTTCATACTTTCGACCCATTGATTGACCCTGAATTATATCCTGTCATGGCAGAGGAAATTATTGAAATGAAAGAAAACACCTTCAAAAATAAATTGGCATCGGAAGGTATCTATGCTTGGCTGCATACAACAACGCTAGCACCAAACCTTTTCAAAGTCGCCTTACCCTACTTCCTTTCGTTTCCCACTACATGGCTGGCAGAGAAAAAGCGGAATCGGCTGGATATTGAGCACCGTGGTTTGCTTCAGCAAAATTTGAACCAATCATTGATTGTGGACATCGATGAACTCGTAAAAAATCATCCAAATCAAGGGAGTCATTGATAAGACAATACACGTTGTTTTCGTCTTGGACAGTTCAAGTTTCATGTTTGTGATTTAGTGAAATTGCTAATCAGGAATACACACTTATCTTTTCTAAGTTCTATTTTTTCAAGTTTTAGGTTACGCAAGTGGTAGACTTTAGGGTAGCTTGTATGTAAAGGATCAAGAAGTACAAATAGATTTCACGAGGGTCTGTCATTGAAAATGAGAAGGCAAAAGAAAACTTACATATAAAGGTAATGAAAGACGTTTATTGTACAAATATAATATTTCCATCAAATAGTGTTTTACAAGTATTTGATCTATGAGCATATTGAGGACAATCATTTCAAAATTTGATATTCACAATAAGACCTGTAAAAACAAGCTTGATTTTTAAAAAATGGGCCCCAATTTTCCACTAAGGAAAAACTGGGCCCCAGCACGTCAAACGTTGAGAAACACTGGGTTAAACAATGAGAAGCAGTGTGGGCTCCTTCGACACTGACCATTTGATCACTTATTCATGCAGTGTTGAAGCTACATAATTGATCAAATTTTTCAGGAGGTTCAAATCTATTGATAAAAAGAAAAAACCAAGTTACTTGGTGCCTCCGTACCAGTATATTTTTTTGATCTGCTTAAAAATAAAGATTACACTGAAGTGCACTGAAGTTGCACTGAAGTGCACTGAAGTTGCACTGAAGTTGCACTGTACTTCGGCCTTTGGCCGAAAACAACTATATAACATTGTAACATTAAAAACAACACATATAACAGTGCCCTAGCCCAGCACCTGTCCAAACATCCGATCAATGGAATTCAAGACTTCAAAATTCAATTCCTATCTAAGAAAAGTCACACTCGCGATGTTACTATTGAAGAAAGCAAGTGCATCAGAGTTAATAAGCCGGAAATCAATCGGAAGTACGAAATCAACTGGTATCCATTGATCGCTTCTACTACGTAGTTATCTGATGTTAAATCTGTTCACTTTCGATTCTTAAGGGAAGGGTTGAATGTATGACTTTCCACTTACCATCACACCTTGAAGGCCAAAGGCCGAAGTGCAGTGCAACTTCAGTGCACTTCAGTGTAATCTTTCTTTTTAAACAGATCAAAAAAATATATACTGGTACGGAGGCACCAAGTAACTTGGTTTTTTCTTTTTATCAATAGTGTTGAAGCTGACATATCCTCTACCACATGTGATTGCTTCGAGTAATGCAATGTCAATGGTTGTGAGAGGGTGTGCCCATGACAACTTTTACATGGTGAACATTTAATTCTACTGATGCTGCGTCTGTAACTGAAGTTTCGTTTTTCTTATCTGACTTAACAATTGCTAGATTCTTCGCTCATCAGAAATCACGATTGTCAGACTATGCGGATTTATTCAACTGGTTGGGACAGTACGTGCCCAAATGTCCCTATGGACAAGCCGATTACGTCGGACATAACAGATTTCTCTTTTGAATCATTTGATATTGTCTCACGCGGCTTAGCAACGCATTTGTTGTATAGCATCGTAGCAGAAATAACAAGAAAAGCACCAGAAACAAAATGCCATGATAGATGGAAGCCAAATAAAAATATTGACGCAACAGCGGAGAGCACAATAGCAGCAGAAGACGCGAAGCCTTTCAGGATTGTGTCTGCATACTTTACCACTACTGATGCCAATAGTCCACCCAGAGATTGCAACAGAATAAGAAAAATAACTAGCCAGTCATATCCGTAAAAGAATCCATGTGCTTTCACCTTCTGTCCGTCGCTGATCAACACAACCATTAGACCAAAGAAGATTCCAAGGCATGCAAGTTGAAGATTGCGCCACCATAAAGCCTTGTCTGTTCCTTTCAAGATCTTTTCATAGTATATTCCGCCAAATCCTGAGAAAACACAGCCAACGATTACTGCAGCAAGGCCTGAGAGAGGGTTTTGAGTTGTAGTTACAGATTTCGAATCATAGGAAGCCGGTTGAAGTTGAATCACTGCAACACCCACGAAAAGAAGGAATAATGAAAACCACTGTATCTTGGTGATCACTTTATTGAGGAGTAGCCAAGAGAATAGAGCGATAGTAAAAAGCTTCATTTGATACGATATCTGAAAGAAACAAGTGACTTCAATGATCATTTTTCCAGCATTTATTTGAAAATTCTCGGTTTTTATATTCTTTTAGTCAATTCGCAATAATGCAGGATTTGGACTTCAAGAGTGACATCTAATCTTTGGTTAATGAAATAGTGATTTCAATAATGACATTGAATTTCATTAGTGACATTGTGACTTTAAATAGAGAAAAGCGGAATTCAAAAAGGAATGCATGGCATTTGCCCAACATATCACAATGTCATGATTGAAAGTCTATTTGTCCGTGATGATTGCACTTTGTCGATAACTTCTGCGCTATGTCTTTCATGAATTGCTAAGTTCTTACATGATTCTCTGACGGATTATTGAAATCCAAAACCTACACTCCTAAAAAAAATGGGTTTTCAAATTTCAAATTTGACTTTTCGGCTTTACCTCCTAGGAGAACCAAACATGGTTCTTCAGAAACCCATGAAACTTTAGGTTTTCTGAAGAGCCAACGATAAAAGGATTTTCTTGCTTAAATCTATTAATTCAGCTTCATGGATGCTGCTAGTGGTGACGATCAATTTAACTGCAGGCATCAAAGCACATTGCTTTGATACAAATGTGACCGCGACAGCTTCTCCATCTGATGGCTTAATTCTTTGTGTAGTTTAAGGCATAATTACTTAGGCCCTCTATTAATTTTTTATTATATTTTGATTGAGTGTATTTGTGTTTTCAGCATATGTAATCACGCTTGTTATAATATAAAAATATTTTAGCATTATTTCGAAAGGGTTGCTCCAGACAAGGTTGGACCTTCGGTTTTGGGTCAAACTTGGGTCGACCTTGGGTAAGTGATACAAAACTTGGGTTTTCTATTAATGCTGAATATATACATATCAAATTACAAAAATGAATGTTTTGATTTGAATCTTAGGAGAGCTACAGGATAAGAGCATAAAGTTCTGAAATTTTATCAAATTTCCACTGGATTCACAGAATATTTCAAAAATGAAATACTTGTGATTATTAGCTATTTCATTCTGGGCTTGACAATACCGCGCATTGAAGGTTCATACATATTGTATCTACTGCAAGCTTACAAGCATTTTGTTGCATTTGTGCATATTGAATTTTTATATATTCCGTATATTTTACATCTACGCAGTTATCCTCGCACCCTTAACTTTCTGCGATAGCCGACATTTAATCCAAAAATAAATTCATTCCGATTTCGCATTCTAAATATGTTTAACCATGCACTTACTGCGCAGCTATAATGTTTATCAAGTTTGTTTATATTTCTGAATGATAAAATGAAAACGATTGTTTTGCTGTGAGCAATGTGTAACTCAATCATAATTAAATCAAAGATCTTCAATTAGTCAGTATATCAGTGTAAGTTATTTTAAAAGAAAACTTAATGACGCAATACATGTACTTAGGCTACTAATTGCATTTATTGCAATAATAAATCGTTTCCCTCTAAAACCACACTTCTCATGGGCACAATGGGAATTTTGTCCCATAGAAGAATCTTTATGTCAGCACAAAATACAAAGAATGCACTTCGTTTACTTGATTTCATTCATTTATTTAAATTTGGGCTTGGGGTTTGGGTTTTGAACCCAATCTTTGGCCCAAAACTTGTTTTGGGTATACCCAATACAAGCTTGTGCCCAACTTTGCTCCAGACGGCTCTCGCATATTTGATATTAAGCTCTACAGGAAAATTTGCAGAGTCTTATCGATTAAATTGATTTGCTCATTCGAGCTTTTCCCTTCGCTGCTGACATCAATTACTTTGCGACTTATAATCTCATTGCAATTAATATAGTACAATGTATATGCGTCAAGTATTTGTAGATGTTTGGACATCAGCAAAAATTCACAAACCTATTACTTGTCGGAAAACCAAATTTGCATTGAAGGGCAAAATCCACTGATCGAATATATGTAGGCTACACCAGTTGGCCTATATATTTAGAGATATAATATACACTGAACCAAGCATGTATCATTTTGTTTTTTTAAAATTCGAAGGACAAAATTGGAAAACCAAAATTTTAAGAGTGCATACTGCATATAGACATAGACACATAGGAAATTTTTGAATCTCTGTATTATTTTCTGACATGAACTTGTACTTAGTTCCAGTTCTTCGAAGACAAAATAAAAAAAAGACACATGTTGATCCAATGGGATGCAGATTCAATGAGATGAGATTTTCAATGTTTTTCTCTGATTAAGATAGATAATTAAAAATTTTGACATGGAGTGTCTTCAGGTCATTTCTCATCATGCTCATGCACAATTTGTGTCGATGAAGCAAAACTTAAGTCAGAAATAGCAAGTCTCATAATATCGTTAAACACAACATTTTGGTCAATTTCGACCACATTCAGTCACATCCTCATATAAAGCACCCACCAGAAGCATGATAATGACACATACATGATAGAGGCTGACCTGAAGACATTCCAGTGCAAACATTATGGGTCTAGACTAGACTTAATACCTGTACTTTTCTCTTAATCAGAGGAAGCATCAAAAATCTCATTTTTACTTGAAGCTTCAATTCACATCCCATAGGATTTACATCTGCTATTCTTTGAACTGATGGAGAGCAGGAACCCGGTAGAACTCTGCAGACACGCAGATTTGTAACAGCCATCTCGAGTGCATCCTTCCGTGGAAGTCTCATTGTGCATTCCGTGGAAGGCTCGTTGTGGCTGGACTATAAGTTCAATGCATAACTTCAGATTCTGCTAAAGTAGCCTACATATACAACCTTGCTTTCTAAATGATCTATTAGGATTGAAGTTGTATGCCAACTGCAGCTAGATCTAGATCCGATGCGTCCTTTTGAAACCTACCACGGGCTGCCGTCAGACAATAAAATCATGTTTTGGCTATAAAAACAAAATCATTGAAGAGATCTACTGCGTCATTTCGCTTTCCATCTATCTACACGTCGCCTTCGGTTCGACGATGTATTTTTTTAGTGGATAGAATTGGGCTATTCGAGATTTTTTATCACAATTTATTTGATGATAATTGCGTGAGAGACTATTTCATGATGTATCTGAGAGGACAATCACGACAGTCGGTATACATCCACCAGCGTCCTATTATCTTGCATCAGCTATATTTCCTCTCATACCATTTCGTAGCAACAGCCATTGTCAATAGAGCTTTGCACTAATTAAAGCAACGATGACGATCAACTGTAGTTTATAATTAGCAAACTGTAGAACATAATAGTTTATAATTAGTTTATCGCCTTGTGAATTAACGATAAATTTCAAAGATTATTCAATCACGTCGATAAATTTACAAAGGTACATAGGGAGACTGAGTGGATTAATAATTGATAGATGGAATCGTATAGTACGTTACCTGAAAGGTTGCAGCATCCAAATTTGACACTGCGAAATACGACAGGTTACTTTGAAGAACAAAAATTATTGCCGGCACTGAGATCTTGAAGCAGTCCATTTTATCCCCGATGGTATTTGCGTGCAAATAAAGAATAATTTCTCTCTCTTTTTGATGTAGCATAATGATTGAGCATGTAATTAATTTCACTATTTCTGACATGACTACGACTGTAGAAGAGAAGAACATATCTCCTGCACGCACGCGTAAGTAACGCGCCAGGAGAATGATAAAGACTTTTTGCACCAACAGCGCGACCAAACTGAATCGCCTTAGCCACGGATTGTTTCGAGAATAATCGCTATCCATTATTATGCAGCTGCTGAAAAAGAAATCACACAGTAAGCAAATTGAGACAAGATGATAGAAGTATCTATGGATCATGCATGAACACTGTTCATTGCATAGCATGAAATAAACGAACAAAATGTGAAGACAGAGTCAATGAAAGAATGCATATATTCTTCACATGCCAGCAAAAGGCAGGCAACTTCATAAAGTTATGACTGTTTAGCAAAACACACATTTCATCGAGTAGTTAGAAGAACTCAGATTTTACATGCGCTGACCACCTCGTATGTTTCATCTTGCAGTAAGTTGCTTTTGGAATTTCATGCTTTGTTGGAAAATCGTTTCACGAATTCCTGGGTGGCAACACCACTCGGTGGAGGGAGATGAACTTTCGCCAGGAAAGGCGTCACATCCCCTTGTTCAGTCAATGACTATTGGGAAGCTAGGAGATTGTGAAGCTTATGCTCCTGGTAAAATTGGCAATGCAGTGGTTATGATGAGCACCCTTGTTGATGCCATACGCGGTAATCTATTACAAGCTGTGAAACTTTGAATATGATCAATTGTGCTTTCTTCAGTTTACTCTCATCACCGTTTGTTTTAATGAAAAGTGCCACCATTTCAAATAAAATGTGTGGCTGCCTTGCTGTGTACACTTTCACTTGTCGCATTATTTCCATCCATTAATCAGTGAATTTGTATTTTTAAACCTACTAACCACAATTGAACGGGTATACGATAAACGGTCTGCCAAAATTAACTGTGGAACACTTCCCTTCACAGTATGAATATTAACTGAAATTTAGCTTCTCTCTCAATGAATGACAGATATCAGAAGTAAGTAAATATGAGAGTAAGGCAAGTAGACAGTTTATACTCGGATGCTCATTAAGCGAGCGCCTTTCTTCCGTGTGGAAGAGTTCTGTACTTTTGTGTTGAGTGTTTAGGAAAGAATGCAGAGTGCACAGCTTGAAAGTATTAGGATTGGCCAGACCAATGCTTGAACCCAGGTCTCACGAACGTAGAGCGAACACTCTGCAGCGTTCGCTCAGAAAGTTTTGAGCAATGACTTTATGGCAAAATAGGGATCCCAAAAGATTAATCCCAGGATTTTTGAAACCAATAGCTATACACTGTATATATTTGATGAAGAAAATGCCTCCCGATGATCATATTTCTCTTAATAATAAACTTACTACTCACAGAATCTGATGAATTTGCATGAGTGGAGTGAGATGCTTACGTGGAATGGGCCTATATTGACAATAGGAATTAAATGAGATAGTGAATAGATGCTCTTCGTTCAGCAATTGCTCTCTTTTCAGTATTTATACTGAAATCCACTCTTATTTAAGTTGCTCGACACTCTTGTGGGCGCATTTGCCAAGCACCTCGGAAATATTGGGCCACCAAGGGTCACCAAATCGACGTAACAAGGTCACCCACCCCAGACTGTGCTTCCTGGACTGTCATCAAGAACTCTTTGATGTTTTAGCAATCTTTCTTAGAAGTCTAAGAACATTTCATTTATGAAGAACTCATTCTTTTACACAAAACCCTTCTAAAATTCAAGAACCCTTTGATTCAAAAATCAAGAACCCATGTTAATGACAAAACCCTTACAGGGACCCTTATTTTCAGCATAATGCAGAGTGGAGACAAAAAACGTGAGGTGGAGATTACCCATAAGTACCGAAAAATGTATTGTTAACATTTTCTAAAATGGCATCACTGAGTGCGTGTTGTGCTCACAGAAACAAAATATATATGTACAGTATTTTAAACCTGCGATAGAACTCTAATGCATCATTATAAACATCTATAAAGCAATATTAATGGCAGTGAAAGAAATAATTGCATTTTTCAATCTAATGCAAGATTGGTGCATAAATATCAAGGGATAATAGATGCAAAAGCAGGAGTCCAAAAATGACTTTCATCGCATATTTTCGAGTTGAATAAGTAAAATATCGCTGTTGTAAACAGCAAATCGCAAATAATTATCCAATTCTAAACATTGACTTACTTGTGAAAACTTGCTTGTACTATTTTTGATTGCAGGTGATGGTAATGACAATTGCATAAAGTCACAACTCACAATTGTGCAGATTAGGATCAACCTGAACATCCGAAGCAATGTCGATACTTTGCGATGAAACGCACAGATTTCTACGCCGCCTGGTTGTACATGCACATGAGACAAGCATGTAGTTTCGCAAGAATTACCCTTATTGAGTTATTGTTTATACTCAATGTGCTAGATTGATGCATATTGTCCGACTCTTGTCAGGCTCTTTTAAGATCATGTTAGCGTCACATAACAATTGGCCCAATTCAACTGAATTTAGTACATGTATATAGGCTTACGCAATTGCAAGATGAGCATGCTTAGTAATCAGTCTAGCGCCCTTTTCTATATAAATTTTGTGTGCTCAATTGACATTTTCATTACTGTAAAAGATCACATTGACCGGGTGAGTTAAACTAAATTTTTCGTTCTAGAAAAGGATTTTCAAAATCATTCACTTGACTGCACCTGTCCATCCACAAAAGCCAGTTCGCACTCCAGGTATCTATTCTATGTGTAGCCCACAAATGAACTTAATGAAAGCCTATACAATGCGAGAAAAGAAAATGCTCCTCCTTGAATCCAGGAAAATGCCACAATTTAAGATATAAATGATATAACGACGATCCAAAAGTTCTCTACTTCCCGTGTGTCAATCGTCGGATGGAACGTAATTAACATGATATCAATACAAGAAATTAGCAACGACGCGCACTATTTAAAACATACAAACTTACAGTGAGTGATGCAGCATCAGGTTGGTTGAAACTCATGTTGAAATGGACGGCATGGTATTGCAGACTGATGGACTCAGATAAAAGAACATGTGAGAAGAGTCTGATTCTCAACTCTCGCTGCAGATCATTTTAATGATACAAGATGTCATGGTTGACGAAATCAACCGTGACCAGAGACACTGTTGAGCTATTCATGCACGTCAAAATTCTACGCAACTTCTTAGGCTAATTAAAACAAATATCAATTCACGGTCTGTCTTTCAGACATAAAGAATGACATGGAAAATGATAGTGGTAGTTGCAACAGCATCAGAATTCAGACATTGGCACAATGGAAGCGAATTACGTGTCTCCTGAAAATCGGGAATGCTTCTTGGTTGTGTGGGCCTATAGATTCCAGCATGATGCAGCGATTAAAACACATCGCTTCTTTGAATCGCTTCTTTTTTCAGCTAGGCAGCATACTAAATGTGTAGGCAACCTCAAAAACTATTTAGATGTGTGCACTTGTAATGTCAATGACATCTTATTTGTAAGTTCACTTAGCTGCATGTTAACATCACACTACTTATATTTGCAGACAACAACTCAATTTCTTGTGCATTGGTCTTTTATGCAAGCCACGGATAGACAGTAGGAATACTGGTTCACTTGTCCATCTCCTCTTTCTTTGAATGAAACTTCAAGGTGCATCTCAACATGTCCATCAGGGTTGTGACCGGCACGGCCTAGGACAATGACCGGCGTAATCAAAACCGGCCGGTTGGGGTTGGGACTGTTTGCTGGCGTCTCTGCACCGATTGGCTAAGGCTTTAAGTTAATCGACAAGCACTATTCCATTTCCGCATGGCATACATGAAACATATGCATGAATGGTAGGACTACCGGTACTCCGGATAAGCAATGAGTTACCTATTAGTGCAGTATTATACAATGCAAGTGTTCGCACTTTGATAACATATGTGCGATAATAATGGATGTAGTAATCCGCGTAATGACTTATTTACTAATCCAATGGGTTGTAAGCCTACGTTATAATTTATGATCATTTTAGCTGTATTTTCAAAGTAAATCATGTGCAAGTGTATTGAAAACAGAGAATCAAAATGATGACCCAAACAGGCATAACATTGAAACAACAATTATAACAATAATGCGTAAATCTATATCCCGCCTCCACAAGAAAGTTCCAAGTGGTCAACAATTCTAATACAATAAAAGTTCTGAAATGATCAATCTGATTACTGTATGAGTGCTGATGTTACGAAATGTTTTGTATCCGAAAGTGCGACGTGCATCATAAAACTTGATTTGCAATTAATCATTGAAGTGAGATTTACTTATTCACTTGTGAGGGAATTCCAGTGATTTACCACATCAATTGATCGATAACTGTCTACATAGCTTAAATTCATATATTTTGAGTTCATATTGATGACTTCGAACTGATGTATAGAGTCCTTAAGAAATTTTTTTTCTCTTCTTTTTTTGCGAAAAACGCCTCAAAATAGGTATAAAATTCTTTTACTAGTACGACGTTTCGGAAGTCTTGGTCACGTACAAATGAGCCAAATCAGGCTATACAAACATCAAAGATCATAATATACAAAATTTAAATGTAGGCTCTAACTAATGTAAAATTTACAGATATCTATCACTACAAAAGGAGGAAATACCTAAAGAAATCTTATTTAACCTAGCATCTAAAAACACATTAAGAAGAGTAAATTATATGGTTGTGCAAAAGTCTATGTACAAGTGAAAAGGAATTGATGATAGAATTTCAAGAAGACCACAAAACTATAAAATATTCAAAACTACGATAAGAAGGATAAAATACCCCTCCCCTCACATCCATTCATTAAATTAGCTTCTTTTCTTGTGAAAATCGATTCGGCAGCCACTCGTGCGCAATTATCTTTAATTGTTCTTGTTATTTTCCACTTAAAATCTACCAATCCAGGGTGAGTCTGTTTATTTTGGAACACAGCTGAGTCATGTGATGTCAAATGTTCGTAGATTCTCGATCTCATGGTTCTGTTCGTTTGACCTATGTAACACTTTTGGCATTGTTGGCATGTTATTTTGTATATGCATGATTTCTTATTACAGCATGCAGTTTGGAAATGATGCTGATGCACATGCTCTATAATTTCAAGGGCAAGCAAGTTATTCTTTTGCTGGTCTCAATGACACACCCAGTGGAAGTTCTGTCTGGAAAATAACTCTTATTTTTCTTTGATGATTTGTCGATCTTCGTAGGCCGAGGATATTTCTTCTTTGCTTTTCGTTAACGAAATGAATTTTGATGTATGTCACAGGTTGGTCTCTTACATTATTTTTGTTCTCTTTACACATTGGATCAGCATGTTGAATAAAATGCTTTGAGTAGCCAACATTTTGAAGTCTTTTTACAATCATGCGTTCACTTTTTCAATATTACCGACTGAGGAATTGCGTCTGGCTCGTTGTAGCTCACTACTCACAAGATTTCGTTTTCTGGATTTTGATATAGATTCGCCATGGATAATTCCTCTTACGCGGAACTTGTGAAAAACTCGCTTAATCCCGAAGACAAACCATCTAATTCTGTCCTTTCAAAAACAAGACAACAAAGATTCAACTCAAAAATCGAAACAATTGCATCCCGGTATGAAGATACACCAACTTGGTATATCATCAACAAATGTAAAGTATCAGAATCCCTTCCAAGTATACCATACGCATTACCTAAGGATCACAAACCTGGTAATTTGAAAGGTAGACCAGTTACAGCGAGTTTGGATTCAATTGTTCGTCCTCTGTCACTGATCCTTGTGGAATTTTTCATTCCTCTTGTCAAGTCTTCTGTTAATACTCATCTGCCATCAACTGACTCTTTTATTCAATCTCTTACATGTGGTAACTGGCCTTCCCCAATATCATTCGCATCTCTCGATGTTGCGAATCTTTACGGCAGCATTCCTCTTGAAGATGACGATGAAGGAATCGGACTTATCACTTGCCTTATAGCGTTCTTTAGAAAACATAGAAGATATTCAAAGATGCCAAAATTGTCTCTTTTTGATTTAGAAGAATAGCTAAGATTGTGCTTATACGAAGATCGATATCTTCTTCATGGGAAATTTATGTCTCAAGTGACCGGAATTGCGATGGGAAGCAGTGCAGCGCCACCATTCGCCATTATATACATGTTCCATATTGAAAGTAAAATTTTGAGAAAATGCAATCGTTTATTGTATTGGAAGAGATGCGGTATCTATATTGATGACTGTTTTGTCGTTTTTGAGGAATCCTTATCAATCGAAGAACTCCTTATGATCGCCAATTCTGTAAATCAGCACATAAAATTCACATATGAACTCCCAGAAAAGCATAAATTACTTTTCCTCGATACCATCGTCCATTTTGAACAAGGGAAATGGAATTTTCAGCTTTACATCAAACCATCTCACAGTGGTGCATGCTTGCCTTACCATTCATCCGTACCAATATCCAGAAAACGAAATCTTGTGAGTAGTGAGATACAACGAGCCAGACGCAATTCCTCAGTCGGTAATATTGAAAAAGTGAACGCATGATTGTAAAAAGACTTCAAAATGTTGGCTACTCAAAGCATTTTATTCAACATGCTGATCGAATGTGTAAAGAGGACAAAAATAATGTAAGAGACCAACCTGTGACATACATCAAAATTCATTTCGTTAACAAAAATCAAAGAAAAAATATCCTCGGCCTACGAAGATCGACAAATCATCAAAGAAAAATAAGAGTTATTTTCCAGACAGAACTTCCACTGGGTGTGTCATTGAGACCAGCAAAAGAATAACTTGCTTGCCCTCGAAATTATAGAGCATGTGCATCAGCATCATTTCCAAACTGCATGCTGTAATAAGAAATCATGCATATACAAAATAACATGCCAACAATGCCAAAAGTGTTACATAGGTCAAACAAGCAGATCCATGAGATCGAGAATCCACGAACATTTGACATCACATGACTCAGCTGTGTTCCAAAATAAACAGACTCACCCTGGATTGGTAGATTTTAAGTGGAAAATAATAAGAACAATTAAAGATAATTGCGCACGAGTGGCTGCCGAATCGATTTTCCCAAGAAAAGAAGCTAATTTAATGAATGGATGTAAGGGGAGGGGTATTTTATCCTTCTTATCGTAGTTTTGAATATTTTATAGTTTTGTGGTCTTCTTGAAATTCTATCATCAATTCCTTTTCACTTGTACATAGACTTTTGCACAACCATATAATTTACTCTTCTTAATGTGTTTTTAGATGCTAGGTTAAATAAGATTTCTTTAGGTATTTCCTCCTTTTGTAGTGATAGATATCTGTAAATTTTACATTAGTTAGGGCCTACATTTAAATTTTGTATATTATGATCTTTGATGTTTGTATAGCCTGATTTGGCTCATTTGTACATGACCATGACTTCCGAAACGTCGTACTAGTAAAAGAATTTTATACCTATTTTGAGGCGTTTTTCGCAAAAAAAAGAAGAGAAAAAAAAATTCTTAAGGACTCTATACATCAGTTCGAAGTCATCAATATGAACTCAAAATATATGAATTTAAGCTATGTAGACAGTTATCGATCAATTGATGTGGAAAATCACTGGAATTCCCTCACAAGTGAATAAGTAAATCTCACTTCAATGATTAATTTCAAATCAAGTTTTATGATGCACGTCGCACTTTCGGATACAAAACATTTCGTAACATCTGCACTCATTCAGTAATCAGATTGATCATTTCAGAACTTTTATTGTATTAGAATTGTTGACCACTTGGAACTTTCTTGTGGAGGCGGGATATAGATTTACGCATTATTGTTATAATTGTTGTTTCAATGTTATGCCTGTTTGGGTCATCATTTTGATTATCTGTTTTCAATACACTTGCACATGATTTACTTTGAAAATACAGCTAAAATGATCATAAATTATAACGTAGGCTTACAACCCATTGGATTAGTAAATAAGTCATTACGCGGATTACTACATCCATTATTATCGCACATATGTTATCAAAGTGCGAACACTTGCATTGTATAATACTGTACTAATAGGTAACTCTTTGCTTATCCGGAGTACCGGTAGTCCTACCATTCATGCATATGTTTCATGTATGCCATGCGGAAATGGAATAGTGCTTGTCGATAAACTTAAAGCCTTAACCAATCGGTGCAGAAAAAAAGTAAAATAAAAGGTATGACCAAGCTTCTAAAACAGATCCTTAAGAAATGTTATGACCCAAACCACCTGCTTTGCCACTATGTCTCAAAGAAACTGGAAAGATCGCAACACTTCCGTTCGGAACTCTCAAAGACTCAGAGACGAGCTAACTCCAGTAGTGAAAACTGTGCCCTACTTGCGACGGATAGGTACATGGATAGGTACATGTAAAATTTAGTGTTATCAATAGGTACATGGATAGGTACATGTATAATTTAGTTCTCAATAGGTACATGGATAGGTACATGTATAATTCAGTGTTTTGAATAGGAACTTGTATGAGATCTGTTTTACTGGATAGGTACATGTGTTTGGTACAATCGGTTGAGTACACTGTGTTTCGGAACGTCTATGATCGAACTTGTGTGGTTTGGTTCTGAGCACTTGGGTACGTACCGATAGACGTCCGTTGTTTGATTTTGAATGGGTTTGCTCAATTGCGACTATTGTGACAATTATTTCAAATGTAGCACTATTTAGATGTGAAACTTTACTGTGCAGCTATGATTTAGTTGCTCCCCAATAAGAAAACCAATTCCAGAACTATGTTTAAAATGAAAAGACAAGAGATTTACAATGTAAGTTTAATTTAAGCGTGAAAAATAAATGACGGGTACAGATCACGTCCCTCAGGCGACTCCATGATCTTCAGGAAGTCATCACACCATTCATGAAATGTCTGATTGTTACTAAAGTCATGGTCACACTCGTGTACCGGACACTTCACCGGTAGTCCACTCCGCCTTTGAAGTGCTGACACAGTCAAGGTCTTCCACAGGGCCACTTTGCAGCCGCAACAGAGATGCATGGTCATGTCCAACTGACCTCCCATAATGACTTGGCTGTCATTTTGAAAATAAAATAATGGCTTTGAGGACATGCTTCTTGTTATGGAACGTTGAGGATAAGTACTTAACAATTTGGAACAATGACATCCTTTATATAGTCATATATTCTTTAGGGAAGTTCGGTACCTCTCTGATTGGCTGTTAGGATTTCCTTTGTTTAAAAAGTATATAAGTCCGAGGTTTGTACCAATTCTTATCAAAGGTTCTAATCCTCACGTTTACAAGTTACAATTATTTTAAATCTACAAGTCATAATGGATCGCAAACAGAAAGCCGCAGTTGAGAACGGTACTGCTGATCGTACCACTTCGCCAGTGGAACGTACCAATACACCTCCCCAATCTCCGATGGAGCGATCGACAACACCAAACGAGCCGGTGGTGTTCACCCAAGCCCCTGCATCGCCCGACTACTCGAGTGATGATGGTGAGGATAGTGAAGTATCAATCGAGACGATGCGTCACATGAATAAGAAGTCCATGCGAACGCCACTTTACAGAAGGGTCACTGTCAAAGTGAAGAACGCGCCGAAAAAATACCACACGAAACGGGTCTTCATGCGAATGGAGCCGAACGAGCGGAACCTCACAACCGCTCTCGAATTTTCGGTCATCGACCTTGACACACCACGTCGCTGTCCCTGTGCGCCCAAAAAGACCAGGATCCATGTGCAAGTGGACTTGAAAAAACTTGTACCCTTTCCTTACCTTGATGACATTTAGTGTGTTTTTTTCTTAATCTCTTCATTTAATATTCATTTGTATATATGAACAAACTTGTTTTATCATTTCACAAATCGGTCTTCAATTAAGGTCTGAATGGGAAAGGGGAATAACCGTCTACAATTAATGATGTTCAATAACTGAATTGAAACAAAAAATCAAATATGAAGACTTCAACTTGAAATAAATAGGAACATATAACTTTTAAAGAAACAGTTATGTTGTTAATTTTAAAATGCTTGTAGCAGTCCAGGATGATATCATACATGTGTCATACACGACACCATAAGAATGAGAATGAAAAGACCTTTCGAATGATATAAGGTATGTACCTATTCGATGGGAAAATCCTAGTTGTATGCAACTGTATGCAAGCAGACAAATGTTAGATTTTTAAATTCACTAAGTTTTTAGCCCATTCTTTAAAGGCATGTAGCTCTCTAGTTATATGTCATACTTGTGTCATACAATACACCATTAGAATCAACATGAAAAGAGCATTCGAATGATATATTGTATGTACCCATTTGATGAAAAAATCCTAGTTGTATGCATCTGTATGCAACTTGAAAAATTCCAAGTTTTTTTACAAAAATGACTAAGTTTACAAATTTTCAAAGTTAAAGTTTTACAACTAAAAATGACCATAATATACAAACCTCTACACTTGACCTTGACCTTGACCTTAGACCTGACCTTGACCTTTGACCTTCATACACTTCATACACGGCGGGGGGGCCACAAAATTTCTCGGATTATAGGGTAAATAAATTTTCGAGTGCGCTTCGCGCACTCGAAAATTTATTTACCCATGGGTTCCGGGTGCCATAGATACTCATCTTGCTTCCCTAACCCTAAACCTAGCCCTAACCCTAACCCTAAACCCAACCCTAAACCTAACCCTAAACCTAACCCTAACCCTTAACCCTACCCTAGTATTTTAATTTGATTATTTGAATTTTTGCGCGAAATTCAAATTTTCGAAAAAGTCTTTAAATCTGATTATTCGAATTTTGGCGCGAAATTTGAATTTTCGAAATTTAGCGCTTAATTCAAATTTAATGTTCTATTCAAATCACACGTTTTATATCTTCAAATATGAATCATTATATGACTATTAATAATAACATATATATCAAATAATACATCAGTCCATCAGTTCATATTACTTTGAATTCACTCTACTGTTTACATGTAGAAATCTTTCAACACATATGATGGCACTTCCATTTCTAAGATTAAAAATAAACCAGCTGTTCCAATTCTTGTTTGAGTTATCAATTTTGTTTAACCGTACCAATTCCAGGATGTGATGTCATAAGGTCTTTGTTCATAGTTGCTTTGTCAATTTCATATGTAAAGAAGTTGCACACAACGAATTTTCACTCATTTTCAAATAATTCAGTGTCCATAGCAGACGTCGTTCTTCGTTCCTCCGTTCTCCGGTTCTTATTACAATTCTGAAGTGAGTTTCATTGTCATGTTGTGTTACTTTATAGGATATTCGGGAGTAGGAACATTATTAAGCTTTTATAACCAAATAGCTTTAAATATAGAAGCTTGGGTTTTTAGGATAGGAACACTTTATGTTATATTATTAACCATGTTTTTTTTAATTTTTCATCCTATATTAAGTCATTGAGCAAGAGACATGAATATATCAGTTTAAATGTAAGTGTATTTGAATCAACAAGATTTTCACAGTTTGTTTATAAATAAAAAGATACCTAAATAAAGCCTTTATCCATTTTAAATATTTAGTCTGTCATCTGCTAACAGATGTATAAAATTCAAGCTTGTTTAATTAAACAAATTGAGGATTGGTTGAAATTTTCGAAATTTCACTTTCATTCCATTAAATTAATTTCGAAATTAAATAATTTCAAGACAGCTACTTGTAAATTTCAACTCTTTCTTTTCGAATGAAAATTAAACTTTCGACTTTCGGTTTCAATTTCAACTTCAGATTTCAATTCTTTCTAAGATTTATTCAATATCAAGGTAGTACTTCATAAAGTTTTGTTGATGATATATAAATGAGTTCTCATTTAATAAGAGATAAAATTATAATCAAATTTTTTTCCTCTATAGAGATGGTCCGACAAGAGAGTCTTGCACGACAGCGCCTAATTTTTCACTTCTGTGAAACCTGCCAATTAACCGTTCGACATGCCAATAAGAGCGGTCACAAGATCTGCATCTTCAAAAGTGAATGCACGTATCTTTACTGCCTAACTTGCAAGTCATATAAACGGAGCAATGAAAAGGTAAATACCGAAGCCCAAGCCGAAGCCTCTAAGGCATTCATTGAAAAGCACACGCCATGTGCTCAGCAAAATGGGAGGAAGGGCATCAACCTCACCTCAAAGGTTGAAAAGAGGAGGTTGGAGCGATTATTTCACAAGGAGAGGCCGATGGAAAGTGTCCTTTCACAGGTGGAGGAGCCTACCGCAATAAAGAAACACATCAAGTCCCGAGTCCCAAAGAAAGCCCCGAAGTCACGACAGTTCATCGATGACACCTTAAGTGATTTTGAGGTGAGTTCTGCCAATCATACATAATACCTTCAAAGGATAGCTTCTTAAAACCGAATAAATTAATTATTGGTCCATTATGCATAAAAACATATATCGTTTAAATATTTCAGGATAATGATGAGATGCCTCCTCCTAAGAAGACCAAGGTCTTAATTCAAAAAAAGATCATCACTAAAAATGTGAGAATACATTTACTCCATTAATTATTCTACCATGTAAAAAGTATTTCAACATTGTCACAACATTTCAGAGTGAGTTGCCTCAACAGACTTGTGTCAGTTTTGAAGAGGAGAAAGCGGCTGAATGCTTGAGAAATGTAAGTGTTAAAGTTATTCATTAGCTCTTCATGTGAAATTGAATATGATCTTTCCTTCAGCTGTTTACAGGTGTGAACAGTATACCCCGTTTGCCTACACCGGAGAAGAAGTGTCTTCCTAGTCCCGTAAGTGTCATTGTTTAGTTATTTGTCAATAATATTTCTCAATGCATGAAGTATTTCCAAGAACATGTATGCTTCTCAATGAGTTGCGAGCATGTTATATTATTTTTCTCTGCAGGTTGTGCGATTGCTGTCCCTCAGGAAGCATCGAAGTTTCCTTTCGACGCCAGCGACAAGTACATCGGTGGAAGACAATGAAGAAAAGCCTTATTCGATTCGGGAGTCTTCATCAGAGGACGATGAAACCTCGTCAGCGACTTCATCTGATGAGGAAACGTCGTCAGCGACTTCTTCCCCGACATCTTCCGATGAGGATGATGATCCTGTTACAAATGTAAGTATCAAAGTTGGTCAACTGCATGAGTACAGAATTTTCTATTAAAATATGTTTTTTGTTTGTAATAGATTGATTTTATCTTTTAGAATGACTCGTTGCCCCGTGAGACAGAGGTTGGAACCGATCAGAAGGTCACAATCCAGCCAGAGGTAAGAGAAATTCACTTTTGTATCTCATCAATGGTAAAATGCTAAATAGATGATAAACAATTGTTTCTTTCGATTACAGGACTCCGCGATGTGTGCATCTCAGGAGGAGGTCTCGTTCAGCCACATCCGGGCTTCTCCGAGCTGGAGTGTGCGCCTTCCATTATCACCGATGATGACACTGGCTCCTTCCTCTTCGATCCCAGCCGCAGCTCCTTCGTCTCCGATCCCAGCCGCAGCTCCTTCCTCTCCGATCCCAGCCGCAGATCCTTCCCCTCACGCTGCTGCGCCCGCACCTCCAGCTGCTCTCCCTGTTCGGCAGTACAATGTGGATCTCGACGCGACAGCAGAAGAGGTACAAGACGTTGAGGTACAACTCCGTCGTTGCCAAGAGCGCCTAAAGGAGGTTGAGGCCCGCGAGGTGAAGTTGAAGGAGGACAATAGAGGTTTGATTGAGTCTCTAAGAAATATTACTCAATCAAACCTCCTGTTGGCCTCCCAAGTAACCACCAGCCAACAGCATAACAAAGAAACGCTTGTACACCTCGAATGTTCCCAAAATGGCATCAGAAGAGTGCGCCTTACGAGGATGGACGATTTGGGTGGCTGTAGTGACAGCTGCAGTCACCTAAAACTCTACCATAGTGGTATTGTTAAATGTGTTAAACTGTAACTTTATTACTTTAACTTCTATTTTCTTCTTTTTTGAAAAAAAAATAATTGTTGAAATTGTATGTGTTTTGTCTTTACAACAGATCGGAACATAAGTTATTGGCTGATGATGACGCTGACGTCATTAGATGGTAGATGTATATAAGGGCTTGCTAATTTCAATCCTCATCAATAATCATGGTTGTCTGTACCAAGTGTGGAAAAGTGTTCACTCTCATAGGCAATTTGCAACGACATGAAAAATTTTGTAAGTTAGGAAAAACGTATCAATGTAGCAAGTGTCCATATAAGACGAATAGGATGGATAATATTAAGAGGTATAAACTTGTATGCAATAATAAACCGAATGATAGCATAACAGAGTCAAATTCAAATAATCAAAATAGATCTACTTCTAAGCCAACAACCAGCGCTTCAACTAACATACAAAACTTTATGTAATACTGCTCTCGGTGTGGCAAAACGTATAACTCTATAAGTAGATTTCGACAGCATATGAATGTACATAACACAAATAGTGAGATGAATATGCATAATAACTATGGAACTGTTAGTCTCAGCGAAAGCGCACTCAATGGCCATGCACGTGTGTATGATATCACGCCAACAACACCTACTGTGGACATAACATCATTCTTAGAAAGCATGCGTTCCATGTTAGGGAATTTAGTGTCTGACTTACTAAGGAGCTATCAATTGCGCGGTCGCCTGATTGCACAAATTCGTTATGTCCGTTCTAATCCTCAAGAAGAAGAAACTTTTCTCGCACAGTTTACCTCATCATCCTCAAACTATATTTATGACTATGATGCTTGGTTTCAGGATCATCTAAATAGTCTAATAAATCATATTGAAGCCTTCACAAAAAAGGGTAGCAATTGGATTATAGATGATGTACAAAATATAGAGTTCAATGTAATAACAAGTCCAATACTGTCAGGTGGACAATCATTTCCTCTACCAAAGAAGTTAAAAAACTCTAAAGCTGTCATTAATGTTAATTCAAATGCAAATGATTGCTCCCTATATGCAGTTTTATCAATATTGCATTATAATGAAGTACCTTATTCAAGGAATGAAGCAAAATCATATAGTACATCTGAGCTAAATATGGAAGGCATTTCCATACCAGTATCAATCAAAGATATTCCAAAATTTGAGAAAAATAATGATATTAAAATTAACATTCACTTTTATGAAAATGGACTCAAAGGTGTTCGTTACAATAGTAACTTTACTGGTAGGCAAACGGTTAATATTTTGCTAATTCTAAACAATGGAGCAGCACACTATTGTGGAATTCCAAAGCTTTCAAGATTGTATAGGAGAACTTTAAAAAGACATAAATACTTCTGCGAAAGATGCACTCAGTCATTCACATATAAAACAACACTAGAACGACACTTCCAGTTTTGTATTCGAGGAAAAGCACAAATAGAAAAAATGCCATCGGATCTAAAAGTACTAACAAGTAGCATGGAATATCAACTAAGTCCTCCTTTAGTAATTTATGCAGATATAGAGTGCTACATTGATAATGAAATACATAAACCTGCGGCCATTGGAGCTTATCATGTCTGGCATAATGCCCTTCAATCAAAATTTGAAAACAAGTATTACCTCTTTGAGGGAGAAAATTGCATTATTAGTTTCTTGCACCACTTAGAAACTGTAGCCCAAGACTTATTGTAACGGACTTAAGACATTGCCTTCAGCTGGACGCTGAATTTCTTAATGCTTGTTTTTCTAAATCAAATTTTTTTCCCTGTTCAAATGTTTGTATGTCTCTTAGTTACCAGACAATGAAAAGGTTTTGATTTGTTGGGTCTATCAGGATCCTAGAATTTCATGTAAATAGACATTGTACATATTGTGCTATTTAAAGCTGGAAACGGTGAGTTTAGGCATATTTGTAACTCCCTATGATGAGAAATTTTATTGATGATAAAATGTAGCTAATTTACTTATGAGCGTGGGAAATGATGAGTCTTGTATTTTTTATTGCAGTTTTCACGTTGCATCTAAGAAATACAATTCTAGTGCATCAGTTGAGGTGTTTTCAACTTAATAGCGCAAATTGGACGTATGCCGTCATAGTGAAAACGTACCAGTGGAGCGTATTGGTGAAAACACTAATTTCAGTAGATCAATAGCCTTCGACAAATGGTGGAAAAATTTCCCAAATAATTTGTGTATCATTGGTTTGTGACTCGTGTCGAATGCTGCTAACATTGAATGGAAAATTTCCTGCGCATTTTATTGTGTAAATTAGTGACATAATGGAATTAGGTGTATTTTGATATAAGTTAACCCTTCATAACTACGTTCTATTTGTAATAACAATATAATTTTCTGTAGCGCTAATTGATCATATATTGAAAAGTATTTTACTACGTAAAGCAGTTAGATAAACATTCTTCCTATTTTGACTCATTTAAATCAATAGGTTGTTGTATACAGTTTATCATTTCTTCTGTCTTCACTTTCATGCTTTAGTTATGTCACTTAAAGCTGAGAACCTGACATTGAAGTTGATGATATTGCTAGACGTAGTGAGAGAACTAGGAAATTGACTGCGAAAGGCGCAGAGTACCTTCAGTCGCAGATTGACAAACATGTATGGAGGTTTGATGATTTATATGCAAAATGGAAACAATGTGTTAAGGAATCTCGAACCAGATTGAAATTTGAGCTCTCAATTTATGAACAGGATCATTTACTTAAGCCACTGGACTCAGCCCACGATGCTTTCCTACAGTGTTATGAGGATATAAAATCAGCTAGGACACCTACCAGGGAAAAAGTGCAGTTAGTAGATAGTGTAACACAAATTACAAACGATGTCCGAGAGGTTGCCTCCAAGAACATGACTGAGGTGTACAACAAAGAGTTGTCAAGAGTGAATGTTCGAACTATCTTGAACAAAGAGCTAAATCCCTCCATTTTTGGCGATAGCGACACTGAGATGCTTGATTCCCGTTGTTGCAGATCATATTGTTCTGATAAGTTAAGATCAGTGAGTGCTGCATCACAGTCTCAGCGCAGTGAAGCGATGGCTGATTTGGCTGAGAGGAAAGCACAGTTGGAAGCCCTACAAACTATTCATATCCAGCAACGTAAGCTTAAGGAAGAAGAAGAAAAACTAGAGTTCGTGAAAGCATTAGAAAGGGTGAAGATAGCTGAAGCTCGACGCAGAGTACTAGAGGAAGAAACCAGTAATGACAGCAGAATCGATGTTTCACAGGATATCAAACATGTTCCAAATGACAACTTGAAACATATTTCGAACAACCTTACTTCTGATTTTGTTGAAGTTTTGAAAGAAACGATGTCGCTCAATAGATTGCCCGTTCCAGAACCACAGATTTTCTCTGGTGATCCTCTTCAGTTCTCTGAATGGAGAAATTCTTTCAAAGTCCTGATAGAATCTAAATGCACGACTCAATCTGAGAAACTCTTCTATCTGAAAAGGTACACATCGGGACCTGCTGCAAATGCTATTAAGGGTGCCTTTCTTCGTTTAGATGAAATGGCGTTTGATGATGCTATGAACAGATTGACCTGTCGCTACGGCGATCAGTTTTTGATTCAACGTGCGTATATGAGAGAGGATTGCGAATTGGCCGAGAGTGGGTGAGAAGGATGATAAGGCGCTGCGAGACTTTTCTGATTTTCTCTCAGCTTTGTAGCGATGCAATCCATCGAGTCAGCGGGTTAGAGATTTTAAACGATTGCGAAGAGAATCGGAAAATGCTAGCTAAGCTTCCTGAGTGGTTGAGATGTCGATGGAATAGAGTAGTCACATCGAATTTGAAAAAATAAAAGGTGCTTTCCAACTATTAAAGAATTCGTAGACTTTCTTTCCAATGAATCAGATATCGTTAATAATCCGATATTCAAGACTGGCGCCACCACTGCATCTGTAGGACAAAAACAAACAAATATCAGTAGCCAAGTTTTTTCTGCAAACAATGTAGCTCCTGAATCTCAGTGGAATATTTCATGTCCTGTCTGTTTTGGCGGTCATTGGATTCATAAATGCCCTAAGTTCACAGGCATGAGCGTTTATGAACGCAGAATATTTACAAAAGAGAAAGGTTTATGTTTTTGGCTGTTTGAGACGGGGACATAGAATTAAGTCTTGTAAGCAGAGAGCGACATGCGAAAGTTGTGGAAAATTGCATCCCACGCTTCTACATATGACTAATGAAGACAACAATGAGGTTGCTGAAAAAGGAAATGACAGTTCATTTAGTCAAAGTGCGTCTGCCTTGAAATGCTACAGTGATGAAAGTAAAACGTTGACTTCCATGATTGTCCCTGTGTGGATATCCACATCTGAGAATGATAGCACAGAAATTCTTACGTATGCAATGCTTGGATACTCAGAGTGACTCCTCATTTATTTTCAACTTCATTGAAGGATGCATTAAATCTGCATGCACACGATGTTCGTTTGAAGCTTTCCACGATGTTATCCAGCTGTGCCATTGTCCGATTGTCAAGCAATTCGTTGTTTAAAGGTCAGAGGCATAGACAGTGATATTACTATGGTCGTCCCAAAGTTATACACGAAAGACGAAATTCCTGCAGATAAAAAGTGCCATTCCGACCTCGGACACTGCTAGTAAGTGGCAGCATCTACAGAAAATAAAAAATGATATACCTCCTCGTCAAAATTGTGAAATAGGTCTTCTGATCGGTTACAATTGCCCTCAAGCTCTGACTCCTAGAGAAGTAATAAGCGGGATAAAAGATGAACCATTTGCTGTGAGGACCGATCTAGGTTTGGTCCATTGTTGGTGGCAAATGCTCGAGCTCTGTCTTTTGTCATAGAACAAGTATTAAGGAAGTACCAATCAATAGTCTTCATGTCCTGTCAGTTCTAGAGAGCGATTTTAAATTTGAGACAGATATGAAATTTTCTCAAGAAGATGTTCGATTCATTGATATGATGAACGACGAAATGAAGCAACTCGAAAATGGCCATATACAGTTACCCTTTCCATTCAAATCTCGTCCTAGCTTACCAAATAATAGATTGCTGGCCGAAAAACGACTTGAACATTTAAAGAAAAAAAATGTCAAGAGATGAAAAGTTTCACAGTGATTACACTACCTTTATGGAAGATGTGATTGCTAAGAATGATGCAGAACTTTCCACTGAAAATAAGGATGGAGAGTCGTGGTTTATCCCTCATCATGGTGTTTATCACCCAAAGAAACCAAATAAAATTCGTGTCGTTTTTTGACTGCTCTAGCAAATTTGCAGGAACCTCGCTGAATGATCATCTTCTTTCAGGACCTGATCTCACGAATAGCATGCTTGGTGTTCTATGTAGATTCCGCAAGAATAGAATTGCTGTAACTTGTGACATTGAAAGGATGTTCCATCAGTTTCTTGTAAAACCTGAAGATAGGGGATATTTGAAGTTCTTATGGTGCCGGGAGGAAATGTTGATCTAAGCCCCATTGAATATAGAATGCGAGTTCATCTTTTCGGAGCAAGTTCTTCCCCGGGATGTGCAAATTTTGGTTTAAAGCACTTGGCGTCTCTTCACAAGGATGACATGAAACTCGGAGCTGATTTCATTCTCCACAACTTTTATGTTGATGATGGAATATGCAGTACTCATTCAATTGAAGAAGCAATAAGAGTTGCAGGCGAAGCTCGTACTATTTTTCAAGAAGGTGGTTTGCGTCTGCATAAATTTTGTTCAAATAGCAAGGATGTCTTGTCTGCTCTTCCACGCGATGAGCTGTCAAGTGATTTAAAGGAAGCCGATTTGCATGTTGACTTATTACCACTTTCATCAACCCTAGGGATACAATGGGATACGAATGACGAGTGCTTTCTGTTCAAATGACAAAGAGAGATGATGGTATAACGAACCGAAGGCATGTTTTAACGATGGTTGCCTCCATTTATGACCATTTAGGCTTCTTAGCACCTTTCATACTTTGTGGAAAAGGTATTTTGCAGATAATGTGTAAAAATGGAATTTCTTGGGACGATGAATTACCTCAAGATCTCATGCCAAAATGGAAGCGCTGGTTGTCTGACTTCTCATTAATTTCAGATGTTCGAATTCCTCGATGCATTACGCCTCCACTTTTCTCAGATGTGAAGGTGATTCAGTTGCATCATTTTTCTGATGCTAGTACGGTTGGATATGGACAGTGCTCTTACGTCAAATTAATCGATCAGACTGATAGAATTCATTGCACATTATTGATGGGAAAGTCCAGAGTCGCCCCATCCAAAGTTACGACTATTCCTCGTTTGGAGCTTGCTGCCGCAGGTACTTTCAGCGAAAGTCAGCAACATGCTGAAAGAAGAACTCAATCTTTCACCCAACAAGGAAGTATTCTGGACTGATTCAAAAGTCGTGCTTGGTTATATTTCAAATGATGTTCGAAGGTTTCAGATGTATGTGGTAAACAGAGTTCAGATCATCAGGAATTTTTCAAAACCTCACCAATGGCGTTACGTCGAGAGCAGGTCAAACCCTGCTGATCATCGCTTCTCGCGGGTTAACTGCTTATGAACTGCAACGGTCGAATTGGTATAGTGGACCAGATTTTCTATGGAATCCAAAGATTGACTATACACAGGCAGAAAATTATCCGTGTCAGCAAAGGATCCTGAAATCAAGCGCACAATAGTATTCAGCACGTCCGCCACGACTTCGCCTTCTACACCAATTCTTTCTTGCATAAAGAGATTTTCGGAATGGATGCCTCTATTGAGAGCTTTCGCTAGACTGCAGCGGAGAGTAAAAGGGTTGAAAAGTTGCTTACCAGCTTCCGTATCTGAAATTGAAAATGCAACTCACTTTCTTGTCAGAACTTCTCAAGAAGAATTAGAGAAATCAGATTCATTCTTGTCCCTAAACCCTTTTACTGACAATGATGGTATTATTCGTGTTGGTGGTCGACTTCAGTCCTCTTCATTGTCATATGGAATCAAGTTTCCGATTATTTTAAATAAGAATAGTCACGTATCACTTTTATTAGTTCGTCATTTCCAGGAGAAGGTGATGCATCAAGGTCGTGGTATGACACTAAATGAATTGCGATCAAACGGATTTTGGATTATTAGCGCAAGTCACTTGGTATCTTCTGTCATACGTTCTTGCGTCGCTTGCAGAAAGCTACGTCGTCCAGTTGAATGTCAGATGATGGCAGAATTACCATATGATAGAGTAGAACCCTCTCCTCCGTTTACATTCTGTGGTATGGATTGTTTCGGGCCTTTCGTGACCAAAGTTGGAATAAAGGAAAATAAAAGATACGGTGTTTTATTTACTTGTTGTTGCTCAAGAGCAATTCACATTGAACACTTGATGACTTGACAAATGACGCTTTCATAAATGCCTTGCGTTGTTTCATAGCAATACGAGGAAAGGTGAAACAAATAAGATGTGATAGAGGTAGCAATTTCGTTGGAGCACAGTCTGAACTCAAACGTGCATTTGAAGAACAATTTGATGCCAAGGGTTTGACAGCTTACTTAAGAGATCAGAACTGTGAATTCGTGTTCAATGTTCCTCATGCTAGTCATATGGGAGGCATATGGGAGAGACAAATAAGAACAGTGAGATCCATTCTAAGTAATGTCGTAGACTTTCAGTCTAAGAGATTAGATGATTCCTCGCTCCGAACTTTATTCTACGAAGCCATGGCCATAGTTAACAATCGACCTTTGACCACTGATTTTCATAATAGCATTGATATTGAACCTCTAACACCAAATCACATTTTGACTATGAAGAGCTCAATTCCTCCTCCACCAGGAGAATTCACACAAAAGGATATGTATCTTAGGAAACGATGGCGACGCGTTTTGGAGTAGATGGAGAAAGGAATATATCCTCAGTCAAAATTTACGAAAGATTTGGAAGAGTGAACGAAGAAATGTCAAAGTTGGAGATGTCGTTTTATTAGATGAGCCCGACGTCAGAAGAAATGAATGGCCATTAGGGAAGGTTGCCGAAGTCGTCCCAAGTTCTGAAGGGTTAGTTCGAAGGGTCAAAGTACTTGTTGTGCGAAAGGGTAGCCCTAAGATTTTGGAAAGACCTATCCATAAGTTAGTTCTCCTTGTCGAATCAAAGTGACTGTATTTTTATTCGTATTTCTTCAGCCATCAGCTACTTCCTGATTGAAGTCAGTCGACTTTGTTGTTTCGGATTTCACGCATCTGTTGTTCTTTTATAGTGTAGGGCCAGTAGATAAAATCTTGAGATTTTTTATGGAAGGCCTAGTTCTTTTCGATTAGTTATAGTGTTTTGTAAGGACTTATCTTGTATATAATATTTGAGACGAGTGCAATTCATGTATGTACATATGAACGTAGAATTTAGGAAGAAGCATTTTTTTAACCTTGTATTACTCTGAACAATTGTCTTCCAACTGACGTTTGAATTGTAGGGGGGAGTGTAACGGACTTAAGACATTGCCTTCAGCTGGACGCTGAATTTCTTAATGCTTGTTTTTCTAAATCAAATTTTTTATCCCTGTTCAAATGTTTGTATGTCTCTTAGTTACCAGACAATGAAAAGGTTTTGATTTGTTGGGTCTATCAGGATCCTAGAATTTCATGTAAATAGACATTGTACATATTGTGCTATTTAAAGCTGGAAACGGTGAGTTTTAGGCATATTTGTAACTCCCTATGATGAGAAATTTTATTGATGATAAAATGTAGCTAATTTACTTATGAGCGTGAAATGATGAGTCTTGTATTTTTTATTGCAGTTTTCACGTTGCATCTAAGAAATACAATTCTAGTGCATCAGTTGAGGTGTTTTCAACTTAATAGCGCAAATTGGACGTATGCCGTCATAAATTACCTCAAAAAACAAGTATTACCTCTTTGAGGGAGAAAATTGCATTAATTAGTTTCTTGCACCACTTAGAAACTGTAGCCCAAGACTTATATGACAACCAATGTGCAACAACTAGGCAGCCAATGTCACTGTCAGCGGATGAAAAAGCACGCCACGAGAATGCAGAATGTTGCAACAAATGTAAATTGAAATTCAGCGATGAAGTCATAAAAGTTCGTGATCATGATCATATCACCGGACGATATAGGCAAACATTATGTAGGAAATGCAATCTCCGGTTAAGACTTAACAGACGGGTGCTCCCCATATTTTTCCACAATTTTAAAAATTATGATAGTCACATCGTTTGCTATAAAGCGATTGGAAGAATGAAGTCTTGGAAATTAGATGTTGTAGCAGCAACTGCTGAAAAATATATAACTTTATCCGCCAGTGTCCCTGTAAATGAATACAAAGGAAGACAGTATACTTTAAACTAAAATTCTTAGACTCATATCAATTTCTAAGTGCATCCTTGAGTGAATTAGCCAAGGGCTTGCAAACGTATGAGCATGTAGAGACATTAAGGGTAGAATTTCCACAATTAAGTGATAATGTTTTATATCAGAAGGGAGTGTTTCCATATTCATACTTCAAAAACTTAAACACGTTGACGGAAGACTGTCTACCACCACAATTTGAATTCTATAATGATCTTACTCGTGAGCACTGTTCCGATAGTGAATGTGAACACGCTAACAAGGCGTGGATTGAATTTAATTGTAGCACATTTGGTATTACATGCTGGCATATCTGAAGTTAGATGTTTTATTGTTGGCAGACATATTTGAAGTGTTTAGAGCATTGAGTCAACGTGAGGATGAAGTCGACCCTGTACATTTTGTCAGTCTGCCACATGCTTTACTTAGTGCTTTACCTCAGCACTAAATTTCTCTTCCAATGATCCCCCACACTACATACAAGATGAAAATATGTACAATCTATTTGAACGAGGAATTTGAGGGGGTATGACTTTCACCAACATTCACCGAGCGCGTGCACGCATTGAAGAATTAGGAAATAATAACACATGAAAGTCGACATTTGACCTACTTAGATGTTAATAACCTTTACGGTTCTTCACTCAGTAGAAATCTACCCACTCAAACTTCAAATGGTTGAATGAAAGGGAATTAGATAATTTTTTAAATGAAGAAAATGTTCAAAATATAGATGATGATGGTGAAATCGGCTACATTTTTGATTTAGATTTAGAGTATCCTGCAGCCATTCATGATGACACTGCCGATTTCCCATTAGCTCCAGAAATGCAGATGATTGAAAAGAGAATGTTTTCACACTATATGAAAAATCTATGTGAAAAAGTAAGACCAAATACACATTTTTCTTCTATCAAGAAACTTCTGCTCCATCAATTTGATAGGGAAAATTATGTAGTCCACTACTCAATTTTAAAATTTTACTTGACCATGGGCATGAGAATCAAGAAAATTCATAGTGGCATAAAATTCACACAAAAGCCTTGGTTAAAAACATACATTGATATGAACTCTCAAAAGAGGGCTCAATCAAACACTGACTTTGAAAAGTCATTCTACAAATTGAAAAATAATTCTTTATATGGTAAAACAATGGAAAATGTAAGGAGAAGGAAAAAATTTAAACTAGTCAAGAATGAGAAACAACTACTGAAATTGTCCAATCATCCTCTCTATGTTCAACATAAAATATTTGATGAAGATCTGGTTGGTATGGAAATGTACAAACCTTCAATAGTTTTAAATAAATTAATATATGTTGGTCAAGCAGTACTTGACTATAGTAAGTTGGAAATGTATCACTTATATTACAATGATCTAAAAGGGTGTCCACTGATAAATAGAACGCGGCTTTGTGGAGGTGATACCGACAGTTTCTTCCTATGTTTATACACATCACCATCTGTCCGTCTGGAAGATATACTTCTATACTTCGGTGAAAAGTTTGACTCTTCAAATTATGACAGTCATCACCGACTATACTCAACTACAAACAAAGCTAGATTAGGTTGTTTTAAGGATGAGTCTGCTGGAAAGTTGCTTGAGAAAATGATCCTACTAAAACCGAAAATGTATTCAATGAAATATCTAGACTCTACGAATCATAGCATCAAACGTGCAAAAGGAATTCAGAGAGCAGCAGTTAAAAAATTGAAACATGATGACTATAGGAGTGTCTATTATAGTGAGAATGATACAACTGAAGATATGACAGTTATAAATTCAAAAAATCACATAGTTAGCACAAAATCATTTAGGAAGCGAGGTCTTTCACTTTGGGAGGATAAGCGCTGTTGGCTGGATAAAAATTTATCATTACCATATGGACACTACAGCCTAGGTCTTCCCCCACCGTCGAAGAGAAGGAGATGCCTTCCTGTCACAGGTGATGTAGAATAAGTCTAAATTAAGAAAAAAACAATATAATATTCCACTTGTAATAGATCTTGCGATTGCTGCATCTTCCGACATGTAGCATTACTTACTAATACATAAGTAGTCTTAATAAAAATTAAATTTCTACATCTTTCCGATATGTAGAAATGATTACTAATAAATAGGTAGTCCTAATGTGAATGAATATGTGAAGAATTTGTACTCAACATCATTCCGATATGTTGAGCTAATAAAATAACAAACTTTAGGCAAACATTAAACCTAAATTTGAAACATAGCTTTCGGAACATGCCTCATTACATTAGAACATGGAAACTTAGTGACGTTCAAAACGTTCACATAACAAATTCTAAAAGAATAGCATTTCGTCATTCAATAGCAAATAGTGATCGAAAACATCGTGGCGTTTGCATTAGTATTGACTCATTGCCTTCACTGAAAGACTTTGCGGATCTCATTGACAACCATAAGACTCGGATCAAGATTCCTCTCGATGACAAGGTATGGATAAAGTGTGATTCATCAGTCAAACTATACGTCTGTTCACCAAAACGGGAAGATGTTGAATATCGATTTTTTCGTTTCAGTGACGTCACATGGGAAACCTTTACAAGGGAGATACTACCACAGATAACGTCATTCATTAAAGATGGAGGACATCGAACGGTTGGAAGTTGTAAATCGGATGTTAACTACAAAAGCAAAGTCAAAACTCAATCTACAAGAGATTGAGAGGAATATACCCAACCGAAAACAATGGTTACTGATAAAACGCAAATTGAAGCCGACAACGAGCTTACATCTTGGAAGACCCTCAATGTTAACATGGAGGATTCAGAGGAAGGATAGATCTCTCACTATCCTATTCTTTCCAAATGGAACAATCCAATGTATCTGAAGGGTCATGGAGGGTGATCTCTCATATCTACACTTAACTTTGGAACATTTACTTGGTGATTCATTATCTGATTGGAAAGTGAAGACAATGACCGTGTTATGTGAATTACACTATCACTATGATTTCCGTAAAGTTACATCATCACATAATCTAACTTATGAAGTGGAGTTATTTCCAGCAGCTCAATTGACTAACTGGCATCCATATCATGTTCATGTGTTCCATAATGGAAAGATTGTGATAACCGGCATTAAAGACATAAGTGATGTGCCTCCCATCATATGTGATTTGAAAATATGTTTCATGAAAACCAAATTGTAGATTTTGTATATATGTGAATAGATAATGAAATATGAACATGTTTTTGTATATATGTGAATAGATAATGAAATATGAGCATGTTTTTGTTTTCCTTATAAACCCTTGTTTTGGAAAAAAAGAGAGCAAGTTAATGATACAACATAAAACTTTATTTCAAAACTGTTTCGACATATTTAGTAAGAATTACATCATTTTTATCACAGTCTTTTGAAAATAGTTCTAAAGCATTTTTACAGTTATTTTTCAATGGTCTCTCGTTGACAAAATAGAGTACATAGCCACCGCACATTAAAGATGTATTACTTTGAAGTGGGAACGATGTCACTTTCCTAACAGTCCAGGAGAACCTGTTCATCCATAATGCGATATCATGTAAACGAGGTTGATTAAGAGAGTCAAAATATTCGGCAACTTTATAACGATTGATGTATACAGCAATCCAATGTTTTCCGGGAAGATTGTTGGTATCCGTATTGATGATAAGCGAACAAGGATAGAAAGGAATTGAATCAGGTAAATTATCTCTAGAAACGACATTGAGAAATATTGTCTTGGAATAGGGATGAGCTTTCCTCATTTTCCTCAAGATTTCTATGTTGCTTAAGTTACTCATCTCTGATAGCTGACAGTCACGTCTCTCATTCTTGTTATCTCAACTTTACTATCATAGATAGCATAAATGAGACAAGTAATTGTTTTCTTCAAAGGTGACTCAAATGATACCTCCAGTCGTAGATTTCCAGGCTTTGTAACTCCTACGCTTTCACCACCTAGATCTGCATCTGCTGTGAGGTTGTACATAATGAAGAAGTAGCCATTCTTGTACATATCCATTGTAATTCCATTTGAATCATCTGTATTAAACATGTTGAGGGCGGTGAAAGTAGTACCATATTCACGTGCGAATTTACCATCTTTGAAATTAGGCTCATATGCTTTGCAAGATACAAATTTCCCATCCTGATAGAGTGCTAGTTTGCGAACATTAAAGTGTTGGAAATTGAATGGATTCTTTTCAAAAAGCACCAATGAATGCCTCATTTTCCACAAATGTGATATACACCGCCTTTGGCATTGCAGTGGGAAAAAGATTTGGGTAGGCATGTGAGGATGATCCCGCACCAATTGTGAAGTTTGTCAACACACTGTGATTAACTGGATATATTGCATTGTTTTTCCTCAATCCTGTCGCATGCTCGTTGATGACTGACGGGTTCATTGTTACTCGCCTTACATTGAGCACGGCATTACTTATGTTGACTTGATAGTTTGTAGCTCCAAAAGCCATTAACGCGAACTCAGGATTTGTACGAATAAATTTTATTTGCATTTTAACCTGTGACAGCAGATATCTAGATTGACGAAGGAAATCAAGATAGACAGATCCTTTCAGGTATAATTCCTTTGAATCCGCTGTTAAATCCATTCGTCTTTTCAACCCT
This sequence comes from Prostheceraeus crozeri, assembly GCA_907163375.1. Classification (NCBI taxonomy): domain Eukaryota; kingdom Metazoa; phylum Platyhelminthes; order Polycladida; family Euryleptidae; genus Prostheceraeus; species Prostheceraeus crozeri. The sequence continues at coordinate 658,114 of CAJQUW010015728.1, forward strand.
GTATTTGAGACATCATCAAATTTCCCTTGCTGATCATCATACCACCCAGAAACTTGCAAGTGTGACTGTTTAGCTTGCTTTTGAAATTGAGTCATTGTATGTATATATGCTCCATATGGATATGCTCGATCCCCTCCTTCAATCTGTTTGTCATTCAATATTAGATGCACATCTGAGAACAGACTGGTAATAGGAAGATTTGCTAATCCCACTTTATCCTTGGATGAATCGATATTTGTACCATCAGTCTTCTTAATTTGTATACACAACTGTAAGTCAATGGATTGACAGTCAATATAATCTTGAGGATTGGCAGGTATATCAAACTGAATAGGCTGCTGGTTACCATCGATATTTGTTGTGGGGACTATGTCTACAATTGTTGAGGAGATGATGTCTGTCTGATGAGGGGGAGAATCTAAGAAACACAAAGCCGAATTGATACTCTGCATCGTATTAGCTCTACAAATATGTTGTCTTCCTTCGTTTTGACTTGTTTCCAGTCGCAGTGGAATTTCGTTTGCGCTTTCTTGCTTTCACACGACGTCTAGATTTAGAACGTGCTGCTCTAGTCGGCTTTTTACTTTTCCTGCGTCTTTGCTTAGTAACTCGACCGGATCCAACTTGTCTTGACTTCCTACGCTTCTTCCGAACTGTACGTCTCGTCTTTGTTAAATCATCTAATGCGTCTATGGCAGATTGCTGCGCGCGCATTTTCATAGATTCACCGATATCCTCACCTTGAAGCGCATCAGCTGCAACATTTGCACCAAAATCTAAAGCCCTGCTTCCAACACGCTTCATGATTGGTACGCCATACTTTTTGAGTGTTGGAAGAACCATACGTCTTAGTGCACCAAATATGCCTCCTCCAACTTGTCGTCTTCCTCCAACAAACACGGGATAACCGCTCTGATATGATGGTCTACTGTAAATGCCTGTCATTATGACTATTGAATAACTATGGAAGGCATAATAGCGTAAAGCCTTATTCTCGTGACCTAATATGTAGGTCAAAACAGTAACACCACCACAGAACGGTACTACTTCTCCTGCGTCATCATGAATTGATATGTCAATTCTATTGATGAAATTTCGGCTGATTGGTAGATACATTGTGTTAAAAAATTCTCGATTGATTAGTTGCTTCCTTACGGATGAGAGAGGAAATGTGCGCAGAAGTGGAGCCTCAATGTCGCCAACCCTTGTATATTCAATAATGTTACAATAGACGTATAAGTTACTTATATCACGCTCTAGTGATGGGGCTGTATCACCTATTGATGTGCCTTCATAAATAGTTGATTTTGAGAATCCCAATGTGGTCGTTAACACGCTATCCAGCTTGATAAGAGAGTTCTTCCCTACCTTTAGAATCATGCGTTTCTTATGTGGGTCATAAGAAAAGTGATATTCATTTGTATCAAGGTAATCTACACCAAACTCATTTAACTTTGTACACAATTCAGATGGCGTTTTCAAGCATTCAATGTTCAAATTAACTCTTTTTACAAGTTCACTGGAAGTAGACAATTCATCACCCAATATGTCTTCGCTGTATACGTGGATATCCCATGAAGCATTTGTTGATGCTTTGAGTTTAGAAGAGGACAATTGAACCTTGAATGTATCATTTAATTCTGTCAACCAAGGTGCGCTTTCAAGGCCCTTAAACATCCCAATCATTTCAGATCCGAATTCAATAACAGCGGACTCAGACTTTTCCAATGGTGTCTTTTTAGTAAAAACAATAAATTCTGCCTCCGTTTCAACAGTAAATAAAGTTACTTTCTCTTTCTTATATTCACAAGTCATTAACGTGTCTGGCACTGATCCTTGAAACTTTCTTGCAAAGTCTTCAACACTTCTAATGACCTCAAATTTATTTTTTACTCGGATGCTCCTTTTTTTGTAATGCATACAATGGCACAATTCTACATTGAAAATCAGTGACTTTCCTCTCCGAATTCCACCCACGTCCATTGTACCAATACCTTGATGAGAAAGTTGTTCTGGAATACCCAAAAGTATGACTCAAATCCTTACCTAATACAAGAAGAACATGCTTCCCTTCCTTCATCAATTTTGTTGACCCCTTTATGACTGGTTTGTAGAATTTATTCAAAGTCAGCTTGAAGAGATCATTTATTCGTTCAAACATTCTACCGATTTCCTTTTCTGTATCTTGCAAGCTCATTGTGGGAACCTTAGAATCAAAAGTTGACGTTGCAAATGCCTTTTGAATTTTAATCATGTTTTGGACAGATGGTAAAGATGTTGAAAAAGGATGTAAAGTTAGATGATGAAAAGCCCATGTACCATGTAGACTATTTTGAAATATGCGAAAGCAATCATCCTTCTCTCGCACTTCTTTATGTAATTCAAAATAGTTGTTCTTTAGCAAACTGATATTGTTGTAATAAGTAATTTCAGTTAGAGCAACTTCATGGGGTCCATGCAGAGTAATTGGATTAGCGAATTCAACAGAGTATAGAGATGGTTTGTTACATGGGAATATCTTGGGGTTGCTATTGCTTGGAAGAATGATGTTGAAGTTAGTAGACATGTTAAACTCATATATGGAAGAAGTCACATGCTATATTAGCTTAAAAGTTACGAGTGTCTCCCACCTCCACATTTTGTAGATCCTGGTGCGTTATCCAGCTATTGAATGAATCAGGATATCCTTTCCATTTAACTAGATATTTCCTTTGATTGCCATGACCTTTCCTCCTAATTATTTTGTCAATCATATACACCTCTTCACTTCTGTCTACTACTTGCAATTCATAAGAGTAAAATTTTCCTTCAAATGGATTGCCATGGTAATCTATTAATTTATACATGGTGGGTCTAAATTTTGTATTTACTTCATCCACAAAAAACTCTTCTTCAGTCCAATTAGGTAGATACCCCTTCTCAAATGTAGACTTAACCTTTGAAATCCGAACTCTATCACCAACATTAATTTTCTTTTCATTGGAATTGTTTTTCGCTTTCTTATCATACAATCGAAGCCATACATCCATCGCATTATCTGGGGTAACATCAACTGGTTTCATCTTAATGATTCGATGGTAGCTTTCATTGTAATTCTTAACAAATTTCTGCAGCTCACCTATCCAAACATGTGTATTTTTTGCAGTGAAATAGCGCCATATTTTTGTTTTCAGTGTGCGATTGAACCTCTCAACCATGGCAGCTTTATAAGCACTTTTGACACTAAACAATTCCACATCATGACTTTTAAGGAGACTTCGAACATGAGAGTTTTCGAATTCTTTCCCTTAATCGGTCTGTATTCTTTGCGGAACACGCCCCTCATCGAAAATGCTCTGAAAAGCCGCTTCAACTTCTGGTCCTCGTTTAGATTTCAGCGCACGTGCCCAAGCATAGCGAGATAAAATATCTATTACGGTTAAGATGTATTTATAGCCATCATTGTACTGTGATATCTGTTGCATGTCAGCCAAGTCCGCTTGCCATTGACTATCTATATTGTTAACAACATATTTTCTTGTTGGAAACCGCTTTCTTCCTCGCATTTTTGTGAAGAGTGTAAGTCGGTTGACTCCTCAACCACTTCTTGACTTTCTCTATTCCCACACCTGCTGCACGAGCTAGAACCTCCGGACGACTGAAACTTGCGGGATGATTTAAGTCGTAATAAATCTTTCTGAGTTTCACTGCTGTACTCATCGTCTTTGTTCTGATTTGCACGCGTATTACTCCCACAGCAACTGCTAACACAATTGATGTCAACCTCTATGCCCTCTTCTGCTTTACCTTCGAGCGCAGATTTCAAACAACAGCAAAATTTTTGTAACGACATGATATGAGAGAGGCAAGGCTTAATTCATATTTGCTTAATATTTACTATACTCCTTCTCAACACGCATTGAGCGCCTAGTAGCTCTTTTTGGTTGCAGATCATCGGGATCATGAAGCTCTCGCTTGACCGCCATCGTGGGTGTTTTACTCTTTGATCCATCTTGTAAGTGACCCTTATCCAATTCATTCACAGTCGGTCCTCCAATAATATTGTGAGGTACATTTTGATCAGATAAAATTTTCTGAAAATATGACCACCCTTGTGGTGCACCTAGTTTTCGCCTTACATCTCTGACAGCATATTGCAGAAGGTCATCTATGTGACTATTTCTAATAACATCACCAGTTGTTTCATCTATTATCTCTCCTCTCTCATTGAACTTCACATGTGGATCAATGAAGTCAAATAATCGCTCAGCGCGCACACGATATGGTCGAGGTGTTGACAATGTTATAAATCGTCGCAACTTGTCACGAATCTGTCGCCTCTCGTCAATGTTTTTAGCTGCTATCTGCATTCGTCGATAGGGATCCTTAATCTTCTGAATTTCCATATCCTTTTGTGTTAGTTCCTTAAGTTGATTCGTAATAGGCTGATCTATATTTTTGACTTCCTGTGCACTTTGTAATGTAGTCAATTGTACATACTCCTCTTGAGGAATGACTACCATCTTTGAATACGACATGTTTGAAAATAATAAGGCAACAAAGTACATTGCTTGAAACTAACTGTGAACCGAGAAAACTGTCATTGGTTCAGCGGAATTAGGTATGATATTTGTTCGAAATCGAAGTCGTTCCGGACATTCCTGGGTTAGATCAATAAATAGATAACCATGTGGTTTCTTTGTTACATCTTCATATATTTTTGAAAGTACTTTAGGTTGTTGAGGTAATATCTGTCTACTGAGATGATGTATCTGACTGCTATCTCTTGGATTTTTAAATATTGCCAAATAATGTGTATTCAAACTTCTAGTTCTTTGCTCTTTCCCTCCATCGAAGATGTTTTGGGTGATGTAGATAATAAAAGCTTCCCTATGATGTGCAGTTTGAATGAACATTTCAGTTACATCCTTTGAAGATTTGCTTTCTCGTAATAGATCATCTAATACTAGTAAGTCACCTGCTTTGATATCCTCAGTTGATGGCAACCCTTGCTTCACCTCATAACCTTTCTGGCGAAGTGTAGAATGTAGTTGTGGTTGAAATATTCCATAATACCATTTGACTCTCTTAATTTCCTTGTTAAACATTTCATTTCTATATTGTAGCAATTCAGTTACAAATGTAGTTTTACCGGACTGACTTGGTCCAGCGACACACATTGTGCGATCAGTGAATAGACGAAAATCTGTCATCTTAGAATTCCATTAACATTAATCTCATCATCCCGCTAATTTTGCTTAGAACAACAAAACAGGCACATGTTCCAGATCATGTTTATTTACATTCAGAATAGAAACTTTCAAGTTACATTTACAAATTAAAACATTTACAAATTAAAACATTTGTGTTTCCTCATCACAATTAGGATTATAGAAAGTTTTCAAGTCAGCATCTTGGCGCTTCAACTTCAATTTAGGATTCCCATCTTTAGATTTCCGCCCACGCTTTTTGCTCTCTTCCTTCCCATCACTTGAAGCAGTCTTATCAATGTTAATTAAACATTTATCAATTGGTAGTGGTTCATAGACTAGTTGAAGAACCTTCATTTGTAAAGATGCGACTTTACCAGTCGAACCATGTGAGCCAATATAAAGTCCGGTAACGTGCACTAAGCCCATATAGCGGCCCCGTTTGAGATCTTCACATTCCATCGCGTTTGTAAAGAGATCGAATGCTTGAAAATGATCCGATAGTTTTAAAAACAGTGTATAGAATTCCGGCAATTCCTTATAACCAACTCCTTCCTCTAATGCCTTTCTCCAATGAGTGGGAGCACTTTCAGGCAGCTCAACACATTCTTTCGCGAAAGAGTCAATAGTTTTAAGAATCACCTGTTGCCATTTTGGAAAAGTCACTCGCATTTGTCTCATATTGCTATACCCTGATGTAGACATACCATTACTGTGGAAGAATGGAACTTGAAGATAAAAGCCATCATCACCATAATTCAAGGTTTGAAAGTAGAATGTATTTCCAATCCCTTGCACCTTTCGTGTCGGACGAAGCTTCAAGAGATCTTGCTCAAAAGCGTCACCTTCCTCTCTGATTGTATACATTTTCTGAGTCATGTTTCAACAAGTATTAATTCGGAGCTTTCAACCAGCGCAAATGAATTGTCACTTGAAAGTGTTAAAATATCATTAAAGCGTCTTCCTTATATACACCTATATATGACTCATCAATCAAAGTGATGACGTGTCACTTTATGATTCGCTAACCTTATATTAACATTGCAGCAGTTGCTGCAATCCTTCCAAGCGGACTATTGATTACACCATTAATACTGTTTCCAATATCATTTAACATACTTAGAAACCCACCACCACCGCGCTGAATTAAGTTTCGCCTTTTCTTATCACTACTCCTTGGATTTGAAAACTTTTTTATGCTATTCAAAGAGCCAGCATTCAACCGAGGCTTGTAAATAGGTAGACATTTGTGTATTGCAAAAGCTAAATCACGAATGAAATCATCACTTGAATTTTGAATCAATTTACACTTCTTCTTATTATCATGCATCCTGTTTAACTTTCGCAACGCCTTTTTAAACTGACTTGAAGGTTTGAAGGACCGTTTCGATTGACGAGAAGATGCCTTCCGTTTTACAGACATTTTTATTCTAATATGGAAATAGATAATACAATTACAATTTTTGCTTAGTACTTACAACATTATATACAAAAGTTTACAAGCATTCACACAGAGTTTGTTGCTGGTACTTATAAAATTACATAAAACACTTAACAAGTTGTAGAGGGAAACTGATATACACTCACATCGGCTAGAGTCTGATTTGTAGCAGTTATGAGCTGCTCAATGTCTTTCATTAGATGTTTTGAAATTGGACAGCACATACAGCAGGGCTTTGAATGGAAAGTCTTTAAAATATTGGCATAGTATGCCCGCAAACTGATTACCTCAGAATGTCCTTGAGCAGATCGCCACATTGATGCTTACTGATGGCGGTCCACTGAACAAGTCCAGTTTGCATTTCTCACCCTTCTCGTCATAGTAGCTGGAGGTGATAATGTCATGGAGACATGTGTTGAGTTTCCGTTGGATACTGCTGCACCAACAGCGAGAGTATTCCGGTACAATCTCCGTTTGAGCTACTGGGCGAAATACTTCATTGAGCCAAAATCTTGCAACTCGTGTAAGAGCGTTGTTCACGACTCTCATTAACATTCTCTGCACCACAACGTCCTCTCCGCAGCGGAAATACTTCACTATTTCCTCCATCAGATCCACCAAATCCGCTTTATAGCCAGTTATATTCACGGCAGAATAAAATATATTGCCGGTGAAGAGTTGACTTCGGTAAATTATTGAAATGGGAATGTTGGTAGTGAACGACATGCTGATTGACATTGTATTAGCCTCAAATTATGCTTGAAATAGAACGGTACAATGTCCTCCTTATATAGAAAAGTCAAACAAAGACACAATAGTGACCAATCACAGACCTGCATGATGACTCATCATGCACGATATACAGTGACTGTTGAAGATATTTCTTCATCACAAAGGGGACAAGATGAAGTTTCAAAGGGTACATAACATGTAGAACACATAACGCTATGAGAACATGGCAAAAAGAGAAGGGATCGTTCCTGTTTAAAACATTTAACGCAGTTCCGTTCACAAAATAATTTAAATGTCTCTTCTTCTAATTTCCTTCTGAAGTCACTTTTATTGGGAGAACTTTTTATTAAAACACTGTCAGATGTCTCCTTCTTTCCATATCGTTCCAATTTGATCCTCCTAATTTCACTATCATTGCAGTGTAGCATGGAGAAATCCTCTATCCACCTGCGATCCAAATTGTGATTCATTGCATGCTCATCTAGATCCATTAGTCGATCAACTAAATCACCAGCGTTGATATTTTCACTGAGATTTGTTACAGTTTCTATAGCTTTGAACGAATATCCAAGGTCTCTTGCGACAACCCACGACGTTGGGATACTAGTCATCATTATGTATGTCATCAAACAACTATCTCATATTTATAGCTTAGTTTGTCTACGTAAAAGGAAAATCAATGTGTCATCTTGATTACAATGGTTTCAATAGTCACAATAGTCGCAATTGAGCAAACCCATTCAAAATCAAACAACGGACGTCTATCGGTACGTACCCAAGTGCTCAGAACCAAACCACACAAGTTCGATCATAGACGTTCCGAAACACAGTGTACTCAACCGATTGTACCAAACACATGTACCTATCCAGTAAAACAGATCTCATACAAGTTCCTATTCATAACACTGAATTATACATGTACCTATCCATGTACCTATTGAGAACTAAATTATACATGTACCTATCCATGTACCTATTGATAACACTAAATTTTACATGTACCTATCCATGTACCTATCCGTCGCAAGTAGGGCACAGTTTTCACTACTAACTCTTATTTTCATTGGTCTTGTGGTCGCCATAACTCAACTTTATGATTTGGCTTCTCTCTCTTTCTCTTTCTTCCTTAAAGTCGATACTACTGTTACTTTACTAGTTATTGTTATCATGTTCATACTCATCCTTATAGCTGATCTGTAAACTTATTGTGTACAAAAATGATTTTCATTTGTTTCAAATATACACCTACTTACTCATTACAAAGACAAAGTGAAGCGAGAAATATCAAATGCGAAGAAACCTTGGAGCAGTCAGTTGATTAATGAAGGAAGATCTGTGTGGAATGTTTACAAAAAAGTTAAAGGCTGTTCAAGATCTAATTGGCTTCCTAATGGCAGACCGATGAGGACACCGAAAGTATTTTGACTGATGGTAAACAAAAGGTTACATCGAACTTCCTTGAAGATGAGCCGTATGAACCAATGCACTTCCCATTCACGATACCTTTTCAGATGGAGGAGAGAGACGTTCACAACGTCTTGAGACGGGTTAATGCAAAGAAGGCACCAGGATCGGATTTATCCCTTGTGTTGTTTGGTCCAGGTTTGCTTGTCCAAGCATTTGACACTAATTCTCAACATATGTCTTCAGGCTGCAGATCTACACAGTGGAAACGAGCTGATATAACGCCTTTGCCAAAATCCATCCCTCTAAACTTGCACGACATCCGATCAATATAATTACTGCCAATTCCTGAAAGATTATTTGAAAAATGTTTATTGCAAAAGATAATAACACAGTTCATTTCAAGATTTGACAAGACTCAGTTTACATACAGACCTAAAAGCTCTACAGTCTGCGCCCTTATCCAACTTGAAGAATATGTCAAAAGTAATCTGCAAAAGAATAATGTCATAGCTTGTCATGTCACAGCTGTCGAGTTAATGAAAGGATTTGACAGACAGTCTCGTAATTTATTGACAAAAAAGATGATAAATGACAATTTCGAACCCTACACCATAACCAGGGCCGACCAAATGTGCATAATGCATAAAAATGCATAAAAATGCACATATTTCAGCTTTAATTGCATAAAAATGCATATCATAAAAATAAGTGATTTTAAATACATATATAGTTGATTTCTTGAAAAAACAGGAGTAATTATGAACAAATTGTGTCTCGTTTTCTGTGTCGACACCTATCTCCTCCATTCTGTCTTTTAAAAACAGAAAGCTTCATATCGATTCATACATGTTGAAAGCGGTTAGAGTAATGGTAGTTCTATGCCGAAGATGATACACGTTATTTGTTTGGCGCACAACCTCCATAGAGTTGCTGATATGATGAGTGGACTATATCCAAAAGTCAATGAGCTGATATCATTGACCTAGAAGGTGTTTAGAAAAGCACCTTCACGTTGTCGCAAGATGAAAGAAGCTCACATGTCACCGTCACCCTCTCCGATAGCCACCCGTTAGGGCACATGCATAGAAGCAGTGGAATACTGCCTCACCAATTATCAGACCCTGAAAAAAATGATTGTTGACTTGGAGGATGATTGTACAGCAGACTATACAGCTGAAGGAGCTAATCAAAAAATCGGACACCGAGATTGCAAGAGGTATCGTAGACATTTCCTCTAAATATGGCTCTATTCCTCGTTATCTGAAGCAGCTTCAAGACCGTAAGTGAAATCCGTCTCAAGCCAAACAACTGATCGATGGTATCAGCGATGACTTTGATGCGACCAAGCTGAAGCACGAGAGCTTCATTAGAGCTCTCATTCAAGAAGCTTGTTGAGAGGGACTTTGAAGGATATTAATTGGAAGAACAATTGCTATTGTCGCGATCTGCGGTTACCTCTTCTGAAGTTGAGAGACCTTTTTTCAGAATACAAGGCATTTATTAGGAGCAATCGCACTATTAGGAATGACTTCAAAGAGCTGACAGATTATTCACCATATATGCATACATGGGCCTATATTTCTTGCTATATTGCAGTTATTTCTATAATCAGATTGATATTGTATAAATACAGTTTTCATTGCATAAAATTACTTTTTTAAGCGCATTTTTATGTTCATAAAACGATCACTTGTTAATGCACATTTGGTCGGCCCTGACCATAGCACATTCAAAATTATCAATAGATTCTCAGACAAGAATTCGTTGGAAAAACAAGTTCAGTGCATGTGAAATAATAACAAGTGGTATCCCACAAGGTTCCTCTATCGGTCCTCTGCTTTTCGCGCATTTTGTCTCCGATCTTAGTTTGCCTCTTAGCTCGGATGCCTGTATCATAAAGTATGCTGTCGATATCTTCTTTGAGGGAAAAATATTCGCTGACTGCGCCGTTTCGACTGTAAAAGAACAGTTTCATGCGGTTTCACAATGGACGTCACAGAACAAAATGCACACAAATGATAAGAAATGTGAGCAAATGTTCATCTGCTGAAATCATCAGTTAACTCTGCATGATTGTATGAGATTCCAAATACCAAACGTCAAAGTTTCAGACAGCTCAGAGAATTTTTAACAGAGGATGAATTAACTATAATATATCAAAATTGCATTTGGAATATTTTGGAATGCGGAGCCCTTTTATTTGTTGAACTTCCAGAACGCTACAGGAACATCTTGAGAGAATTCAGAGCCGCACTCATGTCATTATATGCTGGAAGTCCAATTGTGATTACTCTCGATTCTTACCCCTGGATAATCGTCGTAAAATCATAAGCTTCAAGCTTTTTCAACGTATCATGTCAAGTTCAACACATCCTCTTCATCATCATACATTACCAATCATGTTCCACAGCCCTCCAAGCAGTATCGACTTCCTATCATCACAGCAACTCTACGTGGAAGCAGCTTCGTCATAAGTATGTCAAAGCTCTTCAATCATGGATTTTGTGTATAGTAACTTTCATTCTGATCATAAATGTGTTATGACTTCATTCTATAAATGCACCTCTTCACTCTGTATTATTTTCATTACTGAGACATTGACTTTTGGAAATAAACGTTTATTACTATTAATATTATCCTCATCTATATACTGTATAGCATATCATTGCTATTATTATTATTTGTCTCATAAACTTCAGTAACATAGCATAAAAATCACATAATTAATTTTCTTCAAACTACTTTTAAAAGCTATATTTGCAAGCAGTATGACTTTCTTTGAAAATTTGCGTGAGGCCCACTGAAACAGTCTTCTGTGTAACTTAACGCACTTAATGTGTCCAGAACTTGCTTTTACTTTTTCTGTGCAAAACTTGGGTCTTATTCTGATTATGCTGATTTATCCATTAAATTGAAATGATGCTTTCAATTGAATCTTCTGTGGACTACATTGCAGAGGCTATGCATGCATGTGGAATTCCGATATTGATCAGAACTCAGGAGCAACAGTCTTGAGTTACTCCCTGACTTAAGTTGCTCCCCAGTAACTTAGGCATAACTAAAGTTACCACCAATACTTGGCTTAATTTTGAACTGCTCAACAAAAAATTAACAATTGCAAGGCCTGTTGTGCAGTCCTTCAGCTTAATGTTCAGCCATTTCAGATATTTTGAGCTAGATTTTGCTATTCTGAGCCGCATTGACGAACCCTTTCATGGTGAAACGCAAGTCTGAGGATGTCTTTCTATTCTTTACTATATGTAGTAAAGAATTGGAGTATACTGAAATATACTTCATCATCAATTTAGTTCTATGTCTAGTATTGATAAATTTATGATGATTCATCAGTCATTGAAGAAAATTTAAGGTGGGTGATAGAATGAAGGTGTGATCATGAGAACACATTGAATCTGTCAGATCAATGTGGCTAAAGTCAATTCAAAAGTTACATCAATTCACTATTCTATAGTCTGAAGTCAATCCTGGCTTTTCAAAACTGCAGCCATGGTCAGAGGAATTTATATTTGCATGACAAAATGCTCATCGGCGATATTTCAGAAACACACACATGAAATAATACTGAATAACAAAATACAAAAAGTAATATATTGCACCAGAAATACAAGCGAAGGAGAAGAATAGAATGCCTGCACAAATTGTACTATCATACAAAATTATGTGTAAAACACAAGTACTCACATGAATCAGTAATGATTCAAGTAATGAATAAGTAATGAATCAAGTAATCACATGAAAATAACAAAATATTTCGTCTGTTCGGCAAAAGGATTTCATGGCTTCAATCTCCAGAGTTTCCATGATTGATTGATGACCGAATATGAAGTTATCAGGTAGCCTAAATACACACATGATCATTTACATTGTCCATAATTTCCATAATGTCAGTAAAATAATCAAAATAGTTCAGCATAGAAATTTTTATGCAAAATCACAAAGCATGCCATTGACATTAACATTGATATTGCAAACAAGCATTTATCAACATAATATGAATCGCTTCAACACCATTTCCTTTTTTAAATGATAATTCGATTGATTTTGAGCTCATGGCCAATGATTTTCCTAATGCAATGGAAATTCAAATTAACATAAACCGACTCATCTTTTAACGCATTGATTTTCGCTCAAGTTCATATGATAACTAACACATAACTGTGGCTAAAAAATTATGAAAATTTGAATTCTGAATATCAAGCAATAGCCTACATTTTTGTTGTAGGCAATTCTTTAAAGGCCCTTGAACATGAATCTGTTGTTCTAGGCCTTCAAGCCGCATTGCCAAGTGCAAACATGCAGGTGAAATAAATTCGTTGCCTATAATATTCTTGATTTTATACCTTAGAACAAAATGTGATTAATTTTGAACAAAATTCGATGTGCTGATGCATTCACCTAGTTGGATGATTACTTTCTCTTTAAATCATATTCTAATTATAAAATATTGTCAAAAGATTAAAAACACATAAGGGCAAAACATACTGACGAAAACTTTTTCTAATCCTGGGCGAAAACATCAACATCTGCAGCAGCTTGCCAAAATATTTTTCAATAGCATAACCTGATTAGAACCAAACTTTAAACGGTCGAGCTTCACCTAGATCAAGACCGCGTCGAAAAATTCAAAACGAGCTCCGATCCGGGTTATGAGGAACTAAGTCAACCACAAGCACGTAAGCGCAAAATGATGAACGCATCATAATGACAGAATCGCTTCAAAAAATTGAATAGGATACACAGGCCTCTAAAATATTGGATTTTTTTAAATGTAAGAGAAACAGTGCTTAATCCGTGGCAGAGCCTCAGTGATGCATCACTGTCAACAAAGTCTGCGGATATTATTTCATACGGATCTAATAAGCATACGTCAGCATTAAGTAGATTGGCTTCATTTGACGTATTTGCCTCAGTTGCCTTCTCTGTCGGACGTCTAGAGGATATGTGCCGATATAACAGCAATCATCGAGTCCGGTCATGGTGACATTCGTGCATTTGTTGAACGATTAACAAAATCCAAGCTTACGTATATAGGCAGCTGGCTATAGACGTCCTCTTCATTAGCAACATGGAAATGATTCTGTATTATTCAACAAAAATTGGATAATAACATTAATGACTGTACTAATCATAGAGTAAGTATATGCAGGTAGAGTGTCGACTCAAAAAAGCATCTGTATACAGTGAAAATTTATATATGGAAAAATTTATTATTATGTTCAAATTTATATATGTTTTCTTGCGAAGTTTGCGTTCCTGCAGTCCAAAAAATTATTTGAGCAGTTTTGAAAAAGTCAAAATTTTTGTCAATTTATATACTACCGAGATGACGCTCCAATATAAGTAGTATGAAATAAGTCGCATATCAAAAGGAATGAATATTTGCTGAAAAGCATCCTAACTAAGCGGAAATAAGGCCGATTGTCAAGGGAATTTCATGATCCGTATTATAATGGAAGTCTTCATGAAAAAGTTGAGATCTTATTGTGCTTGCTTGGCTGAAATTAATTGTTTTTATTTCTATTTTCATCGGCATGAATTTATGGTTCACTAAATTTATGTTTTACTTCATGGATCTGAATGGTTGTGTGAACCCATTTACATCTTTCAAAATTAATTGAAATCATTGTCTTTGATTCTGTTGTTTTGCTCTGCCAGTGGCAGGTTGCCTGTGATATGATCACGCCTAAGAAGATTCTCTTGATGTTCAGCATGAAAGCAGAAGCAGTTCATCGAATTGCTAATTGAACAAACATTAAATCTCCAGGGCTGTTATGATACTGAGAATCTGTGAAATGCCATCATTCCTTCTACATTGCAATCATGATCATTCAATTCCGTGGCGACTTCTTCAGAACTGCAAAAAATTGCATATCTCACATTTGGTAACAATTACCAACTATATCCCCTCGAGTTCATTTAGTAAAATCGAAGGTGTGTACACATTGGGGATTTAATAAATGCGGAGTTAACACTCTGCCTAATATACTTACTCTATGGTACTAATGTAGATTGCACTAATGCATAAATAGCGTAAAATTAGATGCGGGCTGAAATGAACATGTCCGAACCGGACTTCATCTGACTTTGGGTTGGTATGAAAAGACGTGCCTCTTTATACGTATAGTTAAGTCCATAATAACATAATAACTATATTCCTAATGATAATTCAAAATATTATTCAATTAATTCAGACCGGGTGCCACAAGCAGAAAGTAAATTCACTTAAGAAAAATTGCGCGTTCTTTCTGTACTGTGCATCACGTAGTCCTAAGCAGCTGATCAAAGCATTATTGTTGTCAGTTTTGTATTATTCTGATTATTTTGATAACTATATTGAAAACATAATTGACATGATAAATGAAAGAAATTACATTTTCATTCGAATAATGAAATTGCATTATCAATTCATCTGGCATTTGCATATATTGAGCGATTCATGCGAATGAATTATCTCGAAGTTGACTTAGAATTTCGTCAGGTGTGCGTTCATCAACTGGTTGTTTATTTTTACAAATTAGAAGCTCACCTTTTAAGCGACTGGACAGACATTTAAATGATTCTGACAAGGATAAAGCTAGTCGTCTGGTTTCTATTGGTGTTGGACAGACAAAGCAATGACATTCCGGCTTTTCTTTTGCGGTAGAAGCATCGCGGACATAAATAAGCGCTAAAATGCGACAAAATTTGGTATCTTGCACTGCATATGATATGAACTGTACCGGAAACATTAAAGAATCCAATTTCGATCCGCTATTCATTGGATGAATATCCGTTGAAATTCCTGTTAACGACACACAAAGTTTCACTAATGGCAAGTCAGTACCAGGTTTCATTGTCCCAACTGACTTGACAAGAGAATCAACTGGTTTTCTTATTGAATTTACTCCATGATACCCAGCACAAGCCGCTTTTCCTAAATATTTGACAACAAAATATTGCGGAAGGTTTATTACTTGTACGGCTTTTAGAGCTTCTGACCTAATTTCATCTTCTTTTGTTGTTGAATTGTTCTGTGATGTCTCCTGCCCAGGAGCTTCAGATTTTTGTTGACCATCCTTGGATTTGCGATTAAGGAACTTCAATTTGAATGTCGGCCTTTTAAATCTAGCTCCAATGCCATTTTTGGGCTTCTCTGATGCCGATGGATCAACCTCTCCGACCCTTGGACTCTCCATAGCGCCCAATTCTTCGCTTGCGGTGACACTAGTAGATTCCACATCTATCGACGAGTCTGTTTCTGAATCCACTTCAGCGCCTGATGTTGCCAATTCAACGTCAGCACATTCGTCATCTTGCTGCGTATTCGATAACGCGTTTTCTTTCACTTCTCCTTCAGCTTCTTCCAGCTCCTGATGATGCAATGCATCCATAAGATACTTCCGTCGCTCTGCGTTGATAGTACTCAAATGAAGCTGCTCAATTGCACAAGTGTCATTCAAGTTTACATGTTTCTGTTCAGACTGCATATCGATGATTCATCCAATAAGACACACTTCAATGACTTGATGAGATCTTACGTACTTCAAAGAAACAATCTTGCACTCCGATGTACGCCGGAAGTAATGCTCAGTAGCGTTTATAATGTCGATCCGTGAACAATTGAGTGTCGTCATCGACAAGGCAGCGTCATGAATTGGGGTTTCGTCTTATAAGCTAAACTTTCTGTTATTATGGGGACTAACGCAACGCGCGCCGTAGGCTATTGTTTTAAATCGGTCGATGCATATATTACCACAGACAGTGATGCAGAATAATGTCGCTTCATACGGTTTCTATGACTAAATAATGCCGTTAAGACAAAATGGTGTCTTGAGTCAATATGAGAACAAAAGCAATGTGAAGGATGACATTTGGGCTATTGTGAGAACGAAACAGAAACTCATTGTTTATGATTTGATGCCCTGGCGTATTTGCAGTTCCGCATGAACAAGGCTACCGAAAAATTAATTCAATCGCTATACCCAAATAACCCACAGTCAATAAAATCGTCTAACTTCAAAAATTGTTAGTTATTTGAATTTTTGATTTTTAGAGAAAAATGTCACCGAAATGGAATGATCTTTTCAGTTTTCAAAATTATATTGCCCTTGCTTAGCAATGTCATTAAATATTTACTTTGTAAAGTAAATATCAACAATTTTTCTTCTTTGTTTAAGAGCCCAAATGAATATAATTCCAATACTCGAGTAACCTCTAAAATGAGAACTAGCCATAACTTTGCGGAACGAGCACCAAAACAGCAAAAAACATGCACTTCAGTTGTAGAGGCTGCCCTATCTTGTCATTATAGCCTAAAAGCATTCATTAGAATGAAAATTCCAATGAAGGAATTGAAAAAGAATCAACGCCTTATTTTTCAAAAAAAAATTAGAATTGATTTGTTATTCCGAACTGGTCCAAATAACTGAAAACCGCCTAAAATAGTAAAAAGAGTTAATTAATGCTCCAAATCAACGCATTAGCAAAGTATCTAATCGTTCTTGCACTTGAAGAAAGCACAAACAAGGGGGAACTTTCCACTGCTTTTCTTTAAACGCAATTTCATCGCTAAGAACCAGTCCCAAACATAGCGAACTAGCTAAATTATAAATGATAACGATACATCCCATCTACAGAATAGTATTAACAACGACGACACCTTGTATCCAACGAAATTGTTATTTCACAGATTTGCAATCGCTGCAATCAATAAGAAAATTCGATAGCCATGTCTCCTGGTATAATCAGTCAAATGTTCTTAAATAAAACGATTTATCATTGCATCCTAAAGTATTGTTTACGGAAGGCATTTTGTTATTGATTTTAATCGCTTCTTTATTCGAACTTCTAGATTATTTCTTCAGATGCATCTTTAAGTCTGAATTTCCTTTTATATGCTATCTTATCTTTGGTGAAATCGCCTCTTAGTTTCTCCCAGATGCTGAACATCAGGACCAACCCGACAAGTAAAACGATACACAAGGCAAAATCTCAGCAAACTAAATGGGTTATCTTTAAGATATATGTAACTATACTCACTTTTTTAGTGTAAAACGCACTTTGCAGATTTAGATCTAACTTTTTAAATGACTTTTTTTAACTTTCTTCTATATTTTATTGATGCGTCACCCATGTAAAGTATCATGAGATAAGGATTGATTTCGTCTGGATTTGCTTCATTACTTTGTACTGCGTTTTGATATATTGCATTGCCAACAAAAACGTTAATTATGCCTTAAATAAACTCTACAGGTTAAGCATTACTTCTCAATATCGAAATGATTTTTTCAACTTCTTCATGGAATAGCATCCAATCAGAACAAGCAGCATAAGCTCTATGTAACATTCCTAAGAGTAACCTTTTTCTACATTCTGGGACAACATGCAGTAAAGCTTAGCAGAAGGCCAGTATAGGCATAGTTAATTTTTTCTTTTCGTAGTTTCTGCTGCGTCTGTTCTGAACGCAATCGGATTTTCATTCTTTTAAACTGCAAATATTATATTTGAATGTTATTTATTAAGGAATTCATGAAATTCACATATTCGTGTGAAATCATAAAAAAACGGTTAGTATATCGTTAACATACTTCTTGCAAAAGATTGGAGAAAAGGATTCATTGAATCCACTGTCGCTCTAATAGTTATCTCCAAGCTTTGGTGATATTATTATATATCGTAGTTGATAGCCTTATGCGGCAAGGTGTTCATGGTGAGGATGAGAAAGAAAAATACGGCACTCCCCATAACGGCTTTAATAAAATCGAATAGCTAAAAGTACAGTATTTACACGGCAAACGTTTCGCGACGCAGTCGCTGCCTCAGTGCACTAAAAGGAAGGTAAAAGCAGTCAGAGCGAGTGGCTGATATATCAGGGTGATAATACCGCAGACAGAGTATCTCTCAGACAACCAGCTCGTCTTTGCGGTTGAACTGTGGTCTCCTATTATGATATTATTGTAATTCATAGTTTTCATCGTGAAAAAGCAAGTGAGCACTCCTTCCTTTTATTGACCAAAAGTCGAAAGAGTAAAAAGATATGTACAAATACCGAAAGTTTCAGGAATTCTCCACTCCTCAGCGGCGTTAACTAAATTGGCAAAGTCTTCTGCAAGGTACCTAGACTAAATGTAGGCTATATCATCAAAGGCAAAGAGCAGCAGTCAGATTCAGAACTCTACAAGTCGCGTTTGTTTGAGATTTATCTGTGGTGAATTGTAATTGATGTAGTGAGCTTCTGTTATGTGTGTTTCTAATGGATCTCTGCACTTTTCTAAAATCTCTTGAGAGAAAAGGTCAATAGATTTAGATACTTCTTGATGCATGCTATCCAAATATTTATTGTTATTCGTTATAGAGCGACAATGTTCTTGATAGCGGGTCTAAAATGGGCGATTGCTTTGACCGATGTAAAAGTTGTTGCAAGTAATACAAATAAATTTGTAAACTATAAAGCGATCAGTTCAGAGCACATTACTCGGCAAATTCTCACAGATGTTACAGTTAGAATAGAGATGATATTATAAGATTATTGATGGATATTAATTATGTTTGTTATATCATTTATAGACCATGCACGAAGGTTTGCGTTTGCATAGATTTAGCAGCAACACTCATTGGGTCACAAAATCTCAAAATCTCAATTATAAAGAATCATATTCAAAATGCACCATGTCGGAATTTAATATTTAAAAAAATTAATGCGTGTTAAATATTTATTTGATCGTGTTCAAGGAAATACAGTAGTAGGCCTGTCATGACATGATATTAAAAATCTAAGACTTAAGGATATCAGGCTATCATATGTAAGCTAATATTTTGCGAATATCATATATTTGAAGTAGTAAGGAAGTGACAAACACCAGATAGCGCAAGATGGCCGCCATCGCTGACGTCCCCCCCTCTGGAACGACAGAGTGTCGTGGTGGACTTGGGCGACCGCCAGGATTAGTCTTGAGGCTATAGTGTGTGATGTTTTTCGTGCTGAATGTTGGGTTGTAAAATGGGCTGTTTCGAGTGGAAGGAGTGGTCGGATGAGAAAACGGAGGCCGGATTCGGATTCAGCGTGAAATTCTGCATCGGTATGGTGAATTTGAACGCCATCGGAGAGAAAAAATTTTCGCTGACGTCCCCCCCCCTCTGGACAGCTCGCTTCGATTTTGGCTTCCAGTGGACGGATTTAGTCGTGCCATAGCTCGTTTGAAAGCTAAGAGTGAGACAAATTCACTGAAACAAACGGCTTGTTCCTATCTGTCTTAATTTAGATGTGAGACGCCATTTAAGATTTTGGGACATTGGCGAAAAACGACAGAGTTAGAATTTGGGACGTTTTGGGCTGTAGCTTCAAAACGAAGCATCGGATTGGAAAACGGATTTCAGATTTGGAATCAGCGTGAAATTCTCTATCTGTATGGTGAGTTTCAAGTCAATTGGAGATTTTGAAGTCAATCGGAGAGTTAGAATTTTTGCGATGGCTACCTACTGTGGAGCCAGAACGAAGCATCGGATGGGAAAACGGAGGCCAGATTCGGATTCAGCGTCAAATTCTACATTGAAATGGTATATTTCCAGCTCAATCGGACCTCCAGAATCGATGATAGAAGCGTTTTAAGTGTTTGGATGATGGGTATTACGTCATCAGCTGATCGCCACACACTATATAAGCTGGGAACCGACAGAGACTTAATTGTCATTCAGACGAGAGATTGCCAACGGTAAGTCGTCTCTCTGAGCTCCGATGAGAGCTTCGGACATTCCAAATCCCGAGTTTCTGTAAGAAACCGACTTAGAAAATTTCATTGCTGATATCAGCTAAGGCGTCAGACTTAGAGGTTCGCCAGGAGATGGCCTTCGTCTCCAGGCCATAAAAGACTCCAAAACTTTAAAGGCTTGTAACTTTGCTTCTACAAGTCCGTTTGACTTGATTCAAAAAAGGTTCGGTCGCTATTGACCTGCTCTAAGTGATAGACTACTTATAAAATTTCATAAGTAGTGTTAAAAAGTTGAAAATTTTAAATTCACTATTTTAGGAGGTTTTCTGGGGTTTTCGACCCTGCTGAAGTCAATGAAAGCATTTTTAATGATGTCTGAGCCAGTCTTCTCATGGTATAAGCGGCTTTTCACTGAAGGCGAGCAAGACACGGAGAGTTTTGCTGTAATATTCCACTGACAGGGTGTTCCTTCGGGACGGCGGACGATGCCGTAGTGATAAGTGTGGCAAGGGAGTGTGTCATAGTTTAGACCGTAACCGCTGGGACAACTCATGCCTCATGTTGGGCATTTGATACAGCTCTCAACGTAGCACTTTGAACGCCAATCGGTTGAGTCTTAGCTATCTTGTCATGGGTGGCCTCTAAACATCTCCATTGCAAAACGCTGGTGAATCAAGCTCTCTACGGCTTGCTATCAAGCTGCTAAAAGTCTGTCCACCTCTTACCAACTCTACAGGTTTTCATGTCTGAGCCAGCCTTCTCATGGTATAAGCGGCTTTTCACTGAAAGCGAGCAAGACACGGAGAGTTTTGCTGTAATATTCCACTGACAGGGTGTTCCTTCGGGACGGCGGACGATGCCGTAGTGATAAGTGTGGCAAGGGAATGTGTCATAGTTTAGACCGTAACCGCTGGGACAACTCATGTCTCATGTTGGGCATTTGATACAGCTCTCAACGTAGCACTTTGAACGCCAATCGGTTGAGTCTTAGCTATCTTGTCATGGGTGGCCTCTAAACATCTCCATTGCAAAACGCTGGTGAATCAAGCTCTCTACGGCTTGCTATCAAGCTGATCAAAGCAATAACTTGGGATGTTTCCTCAAGGTTTTCAAGTATGTTGAGTTCAAATCTGCTATCAGATTTCAAATTTAACTAAGTCTAAGGCAGCTTTGAGGGGTTAGATCCCAGCTACTGTTCACTACCTTTGACTCGGCGTTGCTGTTACCACTTCGGGGCAGTGACAATGATGTCTTAAGCTGTAAATAGCGGGTATCGGGGAAGATCTCTCACTTCTCTAGTGATCAGTACAAGGCCTTCGGGCTGTCGACGGGATCGAGTGCCACTCACTACACTCAAATCTATCATTCCTCACTAAGTGTAAATTACTGACTATACATTTGTCCTGCTATCAGGTTGTTTTGACTTGCTATCTAGTTGAATAGTCTCTTGCTATCAAGAGATTCACTTCTGCTCATAAAGCACATCATCGCTGTAATACCTCCTTTGCTCGAGCGTTCCTTCGGGACGGCGGGTACTGCCGTAGAGGGATTGTGTTGCACGGGTTGTTCGTCGTTTGTTAGACCGAAACCTCTGAGCCGTTGCTCATTTTGGGCGTTCGACTTCATACTCAACGTGACGCTTTCTCTCACCAGGTCAGAGTACTTCAGCCATTCGACAAAGGTTAGTCTTTATGATATGGAGTAGAGTGAAATGTAATTCATTAGATGTCCCTTCAATGATTGCTCCCATGATAAACGTTGATGAGACAAATGAAATGATTCTCATCTTCCCTTTTCAATGATTGAAATCTACTAACACACTACCGTATGGGGCATAGTATTACCGCTATGGGGCA
This sequence comes from Prostheceraeus crozeri, assembly GCA_907163375.1. Taxonomy (NCBI): domain Eukaryota; kingdom Metazoa; phylum Platyhelminthes; order Polycladida; family Euryleptidae; genus Prostheceraeus; species Prostheceraeus crozeri. The sequence continues at coordinate 680,444 of CAJQUW010015728.1, forward strand.
AGACATGATAGAGCCTCCACGCGGTTTGCCCTGGGCAGTCTTTAGACTGGCGAATACTATCATTAAGTTGAATCTGCTATCAGTCAACTTGAACGTTGCGTCGCGTTAGAGGGTATATAAACCACTGCCTCTCATTTCATTTCATTTCAATCATGCAGACGCCGAACAGTCAAGTCAGCTCTCCTCGCGGACCGCAGTTAAGGCCGCGAAATTTATTTGAGGAGTTTGTCAGGCTAGAGGAGCAAGACAGAGTCCACAATAATCTTGCTCGGATTGGCAATCTGATGACAGCAACTGTTGTCAATCCAAATCCAACGGAATGGCGCTACATTCCACTTTTTAGCCATGTGCCAATTAGTGTGGAAGTTGACACTGCTACCAAAGAGAGAGTCAAAGACTCTCTCAGCAGAATTGGTAGGGTGTAAGATGACGTTACTCCCGAGAACGAACCACCGGCTCTCTTAAGGGCCACCATGGGGCAAGACATGATAGAACCTCCTCGCGGTTTGCTATCTTAATTTTATTTGACACTATTTCATCTACCATCATCGCCCATATGAAATGTTATAAGATTTACAAGTTAGACTAAGCGTGCTACTATTTCCAAATGAATAAAGTATACATGGTTAAATCATCCACTTAAGCCCATCCGTAGTCTAACAAGCTCTTTACACATGGATCGCAGTCGATTGCTATCCCTGTATCATGTAAGCTATCTAAATTTTATTTAACACTATTTCTCTACCATCATCACCCATATGAAGTGTCATAAGATTTACAAGTTAGACTAAGCGTTCTACTATTTGTAAAAGTTTCAATAGTGTTTGCGTTAGAAATAAAGCTTTATCTGTTTGTATGTTAGAAACAAAATAAAGTTTACAAGATAAAAAGTAAAGTTTCACCACTTTACAAGTTAAAAAATAAAGTTTCAATAGTGTATGCGTTAGAAATAAAGGTGTAACTGTTTGTAAAAATAAGATCGCAAGATTTACTAGTTTACAAGTTAGACTAAGTGTAAATTAAAAAGAAAATTATAACTGTTTCAAGAGTTTACAAGTTAGAAATTAAGTTTCAATGGTGTATACGTTAGAAATAAAGTTTTAGCTGTTTGTATATCAAAATAAAGTTTCAAGAGTTTACAAGTTAGAAATAAAGTTTCAATAGTGTATGCGTTAGAAATAAAGTCTTAGCTGTTTGTATATCAAAATAAAGTTTCAAGAGTTTACAAGTTAGAAATAAAGTTTCAATAGTGTATGCGTTAGAAATAAAGTCTTAGCTGTTTGTATATCAAAATAAAGTTTCAAGAGTTTACAAGTTAGAAATAAAGTTTCAATAGTGTATATGTTAGAAATAAAGGTGTAACTGTTTGTAAAAATAAGATCGCAAGATTTACTAGTTTACAAGTTAGACTAAGTGTAAATTAAAAATAAATTATAACTGTTTACGAGTTAAAGCGTTGATGCAACGATGAACAATTAATAAGCTGAAAAGTTTTAGATTCACTTTAACATTATCATATGTTTACAGATAGAAATGTATCACAGCAAAGCTACTTCATGAGTTAGTTTGCCAGGAGTGTATCATCTCAAACTTTTATTCCGACTGTGGAACATTGATTTCCATGATGAAGATTTAAATAGTTAGATTCAATGACGAACAAGATTTACTAGTTTACAAGTTGGACAAAGTGTTCTACTATTTGTAAATGAAAGATATCATTTCAACAGTTTACCAGTTAGAAATAAAGTTTCAACAGTCTACAAGTAAAAAATAAAATTATAACTGTTTCAAGAGTTTACAAGTTAGAAATTAAGTTTCAATGGTGTATACGTTAGAAATAAAGTTTTAGCTGTTTGTATATCAAAATAAAGTTTCAAGAGTTTACAAGTTAGAAATAAAATGAAGGTTCACCAGTTTACAAGTTAAGAATAAAGTTCTATCTGTTTGTATGTTAGAAATAAAACAAAGTTTCAACCGTTAACAAGTTAAAAATAAAGTTTCAATAATTTGCAAGTTAAAACTAATGCTTCAATAGTGCATATATTAAGAATAAAGTTTTATCTGTTTGTATGTTAGAAATAGAATGAAGTTTCACCAGTTGACAAGTTAAGAATGAAGTTTTATCTGTTTCTATGATAGAAATGAAACAAAGTTTCAACCGTTTACAAGTTAAAAATAAAGTTTCAATAGTTTACAAGTTAAGAATAAAGTTTCAATATTGTGTATGTTAAGAATAAAGTTTTATCTGTTTGTATGTTAGAAATAGAATGAAGTTTCACCAGTTGGCAAGTTAAGAATAAAGTTCTATCTGTTTGTATGTTAGAAATAAACTTCTATCTGTTTATATGTTAGAAAGAGAATGAAGTTTCACTAGCTTACAAGTTAAGAATAAAGTTCTATCTGTTTAAGTTAACAAGTTAAAAATAAAGTTTCAATAGTTTACAAGTTAAGAATAAAGTTTTAATGGTATGCATGTTCAGAATAAAGTTCTATTTGTTTATATGTTAGAAATAAAATGAAGTTTCGCCAGTTTACAAGGTACGAATAAAGTTCTATCTGTTTAAGTTAACAAGTTAAAAATAAAGTTTCAATAGTTTGCAAGTTAAAACTAATGTTTCAATAGTGCATATGTTAAGAATAAAGTTTTATCTGTTTGTATGTTAGAAATAGAATGAAGTTTCACCAGTTGGCAAGTTAAGAATGAAGTTTTATCTGTTTCTATGATAGAAATAAAACAAATTTTCAACCGTTTACAAGTTAAAAATAAAGTTTCAATAGTTTACAAGTTAAGAATAAAGTTTCAATATTGTGTATGTTAAGAATAAAGTTTTATCTGTTTGTATGTTAGAAATAGAATGAAGTTTCACTAGTTGGCAAGTTAAGAATAAAGTTCTATCTGTTTGAATGTTAGAAATAAATTTCTATCTGTTTATATGTTAGAAATAGAATGAAGTTTCACCAGTTTACAAGTTAAGAATAAAGTTCTATCTGTTTATATGTTAGAAATAAAATGAAGTTTCATCAGTTTACAAGTAAAAAATAAAGTTTCAATAGTTTGCAAGTTAAGAATAAAGTTTCAATAGTGTGCATGTTCAGAATAAAGTTCTATTTGTTTATATGTTAGAAATAGAATGAAGTTTCACCAGTTTACAAGTTACGAATAAAGTTCTATCTGTTTAAGTTTACAAGTTAAGAATAAAGTTCTATCTGTTTATATGTTAGAAATAAAATGAAGTTTCATCAGTTTACAAGTTAAGAATAAAGTTCTATCTGTCTGTATGTTAGAAATAAAACAAGGTTTCAACCGTTAACAAGTTAAAAATAAAGTTTCAATAGTTTGCAGGTTAAAACTAATGTTTCACTAGTGCGCATGCTAAGAATAAAGTTTTATCTGTTTGTATGTTAGAAATAGAATGACGTTTCACCAGTTGGCAAGTTAAGAATAAAGTTTTATCTGTTTCTGTGATAGAAATAAAACAAAGTTTCAACCGTTAACAAGTTAAAAATAAACTTTCAATAGTTTGCAAGTTAAAACTAATGTTTCAATAGTGCATATGTCAAGAATAAAGTTTTATCTGTTTCAATGGTGCATATGTTAAGAATAAAGTTTTATCTGTTTGTATGTTAGAAATAGAATGAAGTTTCACCAGTTGGCAAGTTAAGAATAAAGTTTTATCTGTTTCTATGATAGAAATAAAACAAAGTTTCAACCCTTAACAAGTTAAAAATAAACTTTCAATAGTTTGCAAGTTAAAACTAATGTTTCAATAGTGCATATGTCAAGAATAAAGTTTTATCTGTTTCAATAGTGCATATGTTAAGAATAAAGTTTTATCTGTTTGTATGTTAGAAATAGAATGAAGTTTCACCAGTTGGCAAGTTAAGAATAAAGTTTTATCTGTTTCTATGATAGAAATAAAGCAAAGTTTCATCAGCTTACAAATTAAAAATAAAGTTTCAATAGTTTACAAGTTAAGAATAAAGTTTCAATAGTGTGCATGTTCAGAATAAAGTTCTATTTGTTTATATGTTAGAAATAGAATGAAGTTTCACCAGTTTACAAGTTGAAAATAAAGTTTCAATAGTTTACAAGTTAAGAATAAAGTTTCAATAGTGTGCACGTTCAGAATGAAGTTCTATTTGTTTATATGTTAGAAATAGAATGAAGTTTCACCAGTTTACAAGTTACGAATAAAGTTCTATCTGTTTAAGTTTACAAGTTAAGAATAAAGTTCTATCTGTTTATATGTTAGAAATAAAATGAAGGTACACCAGTTTACAAGTCAAGAATAATGTTCTATCTGTTTGTATGTTAGAAATAAAACAAAGTTTCAACCGTTAACAGGTTAGAAATAAAGTTTCAATAGTTTGCAAGTTAAGAATAAAGTTTCAATATTGTGTATGTTAAGAATAAAGTTTTATCTGTTTGTATGTTAGAAATAGAATGAAGTTTCACCAGTTGGCAAGTTAAGAATAAAGTTTTATCTGTTTCGATGATAGAAATGAAACAAAGTTTCAACCGTTTACAAGTTAAAAATAAAGTTTCAATAGTTTACAAGTTAAGAATAAAGTTTCAATGGTGTGTTTGTTCAGAATAAAGTTCTATCTGTTTATATGTTAGAAATAGAATGAAGTTTCACCAGTTTACAAGTTAAGAATAAAGTTCTATCTGTTTGTATGTTAGAAATAAACTTCTATCTGTTTATATGTTAGAAATAGAATCAAGTTTCACCAGTTTACAAGTTAAGAATAAAGTTTCAATAGTTTGCAAGTTAAAACTAATGTTTCAATAGTGCATATGTTAAGAATAAAGTTTTATCTGTTTGTATGTTAGAAATAAAAATGAAGGTTCAATAGTTTAGAAGTTAAGAATAAAGTTTTATCTGCTTGTATGTTAGAAACAAAACAAAGTTTCAGCAGTTTACAAGCTGACAAATAAAGTTTCAACAGTGGGTACGTTAGGAATAAAGTTTTATCTGTTTGTAAGTTAGAAATAAAGTTTTAACTGCTTGTATGTTAGATAGCTATCTATAATAGATCGAAGGTGAACAGACACGCACATCCTAAAGTTGAAAATAATGACAATCTCCTAGAAAAAGGGCCTAAATATCACTTACCGTATGAGTTTGATAAACAATTCTGGAATCAAGTAGACGATGAATTCGAATCCTACTTCTACAAATTAAGATGGAAGATAAATCTAGAAAACGATGATAACAACAACGATCGTAATGATTACCAAATCCCTTTTGATCGTAATAGTTGTAAATTACCAGATAGACTCTCTGATAGGGAAGAATTTAAACTAAAACAGTTCTTCTTTGAAAGTAAACAAATCATGCACGAAGAGGTTAAAAAACTAGAAAAGAAACCACAGTATATCAGCAGTTTGAAAGCTAGCAAATTTTTGAAAAAAGAACTTGAAAAAAATGAACAGGAGTGCCTACGCACTGATAAAACGAATAGACTGATTATCTGTGATACAGAGACAGTTAAGGATAAAATGAATGAACTATTAGCTGACAAAGAAACTTACAACATATTACCGAAAAGTAAATGCAAATCTATTGAAGCTCAAGCCAACAAAATCTTGAAGGCAGCCCTGAGTAAAAGCACTTTAGCGGAGAATAAATATCAAAAAGATAGATTACTTTCATATGGGAGTAAACCAGCGAGTTTCTTTGGTTTTGTGAAAGACCACAAAGAACCAAACAATGGGGCTTATCCTATGCGCCCAATAGCTTCAGTGCACGGAACCCCAGTGTACAAGGTAGACTGGTGTATTGCTCAGGTGTTAACCCAGCTTTTGAAATTCATTCCGGCACATCTAGATAGTTCCAGGGCGTTGATAAGGCACATAAAAGACATTGACATTACTAAAATGCAGAAGCCAGTGTTCATGAGCCTCGATGTGGAGAAACTTTATCCAAGTATACGTATAAGTACAGGGATTGAGTACAACATGATATCGATTTCTTCCCATTATGAAGAGATAGATAATTTCAGAATTGAAATTTCAGATTTGGAGAACATGCTCCGATTTATTTGTTATAATTACGAAATTAGTTACGATGGTAGAACTTACAGGCAAGTTAGAGGTGTCCCGATGGGATGCAGGTTTGCCCCTGCTTTTGCTATCATTTTTCTACATCATATAGAAATCAAAGCTCTGCAAAGTTTGAAGTTTGTTCCGAAGATCTATAAAAGGTATATTGATGACGTTATCATAGGACCTATTGAACACGACGAAGCGATTATAAAACAGGTCAAAAAAAGCTTCAATGATGTGCTTCCAGAAATCAAATTCACTGTAGAAGTAAGCCCCCCTGAAGTTGGCTTGAATTTTTTGGATTTGACTCTTCTTACTGGTAATCACAAAATTGAATATAAATGGTATCATAAAGCTTGTCACTCTGACATAGTCTTACAAAAAGATTCCTTCGTGGCTAACCATGTGAAAACTAATTTTATAAAATCACGTCTAGATTATATCAAAGAACACTGCTCTGAAGAGAAATACTATAATGAGTCGAAGCAGGAGTTTTTTAAGATGTTGCGAAATAATGGCTATAAAGAAAAAGATTTTAACAAAAAAGTATGAGACGCAGAAACAAAAACAGAAAGCGAGAAAATAAGGCTAATCTGATGATACCTTTCATCAATGATACGTGTAACAGACGCATCAAAAACGTGATGAAAAAATACAACATTTCAGGAAACCTGATAAGTAAACCGAATGTTAGCCTTGAGAAATTCCTCAGAAAGAGACCTGAAATGACTAAAGATTGTGGTTGCGAAATTTGTAAAAATATCGGACCTAAAGATTCGTGCGGGGATAGGTATGTGGTATACCAGTATACCTGTAAAACTTGTAATGAAAATTATATTGGTAAAACAAGTCGTCCTTTTAAAATAAGACATCAAGAACATAAAAGTAGCATTAAAAACAACACATATAATAGTGCCCTATCTCAGCAACGGTCCAAACATCCGATCAAAGGAATTCAAGACTTCATAATTCAGTTCCTATCTAAGAAAAGTAACACTCGCGATGTTACTATTGAAGAAAGCAAGTGTATCAGAGCTAATAAGCCGGAAATCAATCGGAAGAACGAAATCAACTGTTATCCTTTGATCGCTTCTACTACCTAGTTATCGGATGTTAAATCTGTTCACTTTCGATTCTTAAGGGAAGGGTTGAATGTATGACCTGCCACTTACCATCGCACCTTGAAGGCCAAAGGCCGAACTACAGTGCAACTTCAGTGCACTTCAGTGTATATCTATTATTTTTTTTTAAACATATCAAAAAATATATATATATATACTGGTACGGAGGCACCAAGTAATTTGGTTTTTTCTTTTTATCAATGGATTTGAACCTCCAGAAAAATTTGATCAATTATATATTGAAACTTTATTTTTAACTTGTAAACGGTTGAAACTTTGTTTTATTTCTATCATAGAAACAGATAAAACTTCATTCTTAACTTGCCAACTGGTGAAACTTCATTCTATTTCTAACATACAAACAGATAAATTTTTATTCTTAACATATGCACTATTGAAACTTTATTTTTAACTTGTTAACTTAAACAGATAGAACTTTATTCGTAACTTGTAAACTGGTAAAACTTCATTTTATTTCTAACATATAAACAAATAGAACTTTATTCTGAACATGCATACCATTGAAACTTTATTCTTAACTTGTAAACTATTGAAACTTTATTTTTAACTTGTTAACTTAAACAGATAGAACTTTATTCGTAACTTGTAAACTGGTGAAACTTCATTTTATTTCTAACATATAAATAGATAGAACTTTATTCTTAACTTGTAAACTGGTGAAACTTCATTCTATTTCTAACATATAAACTGATAGAAGTTTATTTCTAACATACAAACAGATAGAACTTTATTCTTAACTTGTAAACTGGTGAAACTTCATTCTATTTCTAACATACAAACAGATAAAACTTTATTCCTAACATACACAATATTGAAACTTTATTCTTAACTTTTAAACTATTGAAACTTTATTTTTAACTTGTAAACTGGTGAAACTTCATTCTATTTCTAACATATAAACAAATAGAACTTTATTCAGAACATGCACACTATTGAAACTTTATTCTTAACTTGTAAACTATTGAAACTTTATTTTTAACTTGTAAACTGATGAAACTTTGTTTTATTTCTATCATAGAAACAGATAAAACTTTATTTTTAACTTGCCAACTGGTGAAACTTCATTGTATTTCTAACATACAAACAGATAAAACTTTATTCCTAACATATGCACTATTGAAACAGATAAAACTTTATTCTTAACATATGCACTATTGAAACATCAGTTTTGACTTGCAAACTATTGAAAGTTTATTCTTAACTTGTAAGCTGGTGAAACTTCATTCTCTTTCTAACATACAAACAGATAGAACTTTATTCTTAACTTGTAAACTGGTGAACCTTCATTTTATTTCTAACATATAAACAGATAGAACTTTATTCTTAACTTGTAAACTTAAACAGATAGAACTTTATTCGTAACTTGTAAACTGGTGAAACTTCATTCTATTTCTAACATATAAACAAATAGAACTTCATTCTGAACGTGCACACTATTGAAACTTTATTCTTAACTTGTAAACTATTGAAACTTTATTTTTAACTTGTAAACGGTTGAAACTTTGTTTTATTTCTATCATCGAAACAGATAAAACTTTATTCTTAACATGCGCACTATTGAAACATTGGTTTTAACTTGCAAGCTATTGAAACTTTATTTTTAACTTGTTAACGGCTGAAACTTTGTTTTATTTCTAACATACAAACAGATAGAACTTTATTCTTAACTTGTAAACTGATGAAACTTCATTTTATTTCTAACATATAATGAGATAGAACTTTATTCTTAACTTGTAAACTTAAACAGATAGAACTTTATTCGTAACTTGTAAACTGGTGAAACTTCATTCAATTTCTAACATATAAAGAAATAGAACTTTATTCTGAACATGCACACTATTGAAACTTTATTCTTAACTTGTAAACTATTGAAACTTTATTCTTTACTTGTAAACTGATGAAACTTCATTTTATTTCTAACATATAAACAGATAGAACTTTATTCTTAACTTGTAAACTGGTGAAACTTCATTCTATTTCTAACATATAAACAGATAGAAGTTTATTTCTAACATACAAACTGATAGAACTTTATTCTTAACTTGCCAACTGGTGAAACTTCCTTCTATTTCTAACATACAAACAGATAAAACTTTATTCGTAACATACACAATATTGAAACTTTATTCTTAACTTGTAAACTATTGAAACTTTATTTTTAACTTGTAAACGGTTGAAACTTTGTTTTATTTCTATCATAGAAAAAGATAAAACTTCAGTCTTAACTTGCCAACTGGTGAAACTTCATTCTATTTCTAACATACAAACAGATAAAACTTTATTCTTAACATATGCACTATTGAAACATTAGTTTTAACTTGCAAACTATTGAAACTTTATTTTTAACTTGTTAACTTAAACAGACAGAACTTTATTCGTAACTTGTAAACTGGTGAAACTTCATTTTATTTCTAACATATAAACAAATAGAACTTTATTCTGAACATGCATACCATTGAAACTTTATTCTTAACTTGTAAACTATTGAAACTTTATTTTTAACTTGTTAACTTAAACAGATAGAACTTTATTACTAACTTGCAAATTATTCAAACTTTATTTTTAACTTGTTAACGGTTGAAACTTTGTTTTATTTCTAACATACAAACAGATAGAACTTTATTCTTAACTTGTAAACTGGTGAACCTTCATTTTATTTATAACTTGTAAACTCTTGAAACTTTATTTTGATATACAAACAGCTAAAACTTTATTTCTAACGTATACACCATTGAAACTTAATTTCTAACTTGTAAACTCTTGAAACAGTTATAATTTTATTTTTTACTTGTAGACTGTTGAAACTTTATTTCTAACTGGTAAACTGTTGAAATGATATCTTTCATTTACAAATAGTAGAACACTTTGTCCAACTTGTAAACTAGTAAATCTTGTTCGTCATCGAATCTAACTATTTAAATCTTCATCATGGAAATCAATGTTCCACAGTCGGAGTAAAAGTTTGAGATGATACACTCCTGGCAAACTAACTCATGAAGTAGCTTTGCTGTGATACACTTCTATCTGTAAACATATGATAATGTTAAAGTGAATCTAAAACTTTTCAGCTTATTAATTGTTCATCGTTGCATCAACGCTTTAACTCGTGAACAGTTATAACTTATTTTTAATTTACACTTAGTCTAACTTGTAAACTAGTAAATCTTGCGATCTTATTTTTACAAACAGTTACACCTTTATTTCTAACATATACACTATTGAAACTTTATTTCTAACTTGTAAACTCTTGAAACTTTATTTTGATATACAAACAGCTAAGACTTTATTTCTAACGCATACACTATTGAAACTTTATTTTTACTTGTTAACGGTTGAAACTTTGTTTTATTTTTAACATACAAACGGATAGAACTTTATTCTTAACTTGTAAACTTAAACAGATAGAACTTTATTCGTAACTTGTAAACTGGTGAAACTTCATTCTATTTCTAACATATAAACAAATAGAACTTTATTCTGAACATGCATACCATTGAAACTGTATTCTTGACTTGTAAACTATTGAAACTTTATTCTTAACTTGTAAACTGATGAAACTTCATTTTATTTCTAACATATAAACAGATAGAACTTTATTCTTAACTTGTAAACTGGTGAAACTTCATTCTATTACTGACATATAAACAGATAGTAGTTTATTTCTAACATACAAACCGATAGAACTTTATTCTTAACTTGCCAACTGGTGAAACTTCATTCTATTTCTAACATACAAACAGATAAAACTTTATTCGTAACATACACAATATTGAAACTTTATTCTTAACTTGTAAACTATTGAAACTTTATTTTTAACTTGTAAACGGTTGAAACTTTGTTTTATTTCTAACATACAAACAGATAGAACTTTATTCGTAACTTGTAAACTGGTGAACCTTCATTTTATTTCTAACATATAAACATATAGAACTTTATTCTTAACTTGTTAACTTAAACAGATAGAACCTTATTCGTAACCTGTAAACTGGTGAAACTTCATTCTATTTCTAACATATAAAGAAATAGAACTTTATTCTGAACATGCACACTATTGAAACTTTATTCTTAACTTCTAAACTATTGAAACTTTATTTTTAACTTGTAAACTGGTGAAACTTTATTTTATTTCTAACATATAAACAGATAGAACTTTATTCTTAACTTGTAAACTGGTGAAACTTCATTCTATTTCTAACATATAAACAGATAGAAGTTTATTTCTAACATATAAACAGATAAAACTTTATTCTGAACAAACACACCATTCAAACTTTTTTCTTTACTTGTAAACTATTGAAACTTTATTTTTAACTTGTAAACGGTTGAAACTTTGTTTCATTTCTATCATAGAAACAGATTGAACTTTATTCGTAACTTGTAAACTGGTGAAACTTCATTCTATTTCTAACATATAAAGAAATAGAACTTTATTCTGAACATGCACACTATTGAAACTTTATTCTTAACTTGTAAACAATTGAAACTTTATTTTTAACTTGTAAACTGGTGAAACTTCATTCTATTTCTAACATATAATCAAATAGAACTTTATTCTGAACATGCACACTATTGAAACTTTATTCTTAACTTGTAAACTATTGAAACTTTATTTTTAACTTGTAAACTGATGAAACTTTGTTTTATTTCTATCATAGAAACAGATAAAACTTTATTCTTAACTTGCCAACTGGTGAAACTTCATTCTATTTCTAACATACAAATAGATAAAACTTTATTCTTAACATATGCACTATTGAAACATTGGTTTTATTTTGCAAACTATTGAAACTTTATTTTTAACTTTTTAACGGTTGAAACTCTGTTTTATTTCTAACATATAAACAGATAGAACTTTATTCTTAACTTGTAAACTTAAACAGATAGAACTTTATTCGTAACTTGTAAACTTGTGAAACTTCATTCTATTTCTAACATATAAACAAATAGAACTTTATTCTGAACATATGCACTATTGAAACATTAGTTTTAACTTGTAAACTATTGAAACTTTATTCTTTACTTGTAAACTGATGAAACTTCATTTTGTTTCTAACATATAAACAGATAGAACTTTATTCTTAAATTGTAAACTGGTGAAACTTCATTCTATTACTGACATATAAACAGATAGAAGTTTATTTCTAACATACAAACAGATAGAACTTTATTCTTAACTTGCCAACTGGTGAAACTTCATTCTATTTCTAACATACAAACAGATAAAACTTTATTCTTAACATATGCACTATTGAAACAGATAAAACTTTAGTCTTGACATATGCACTATTGAAACATTAGTTTTAACTTGCAAACTATTGAAAGTTTATTTTTAACTTGTTAAGGGTTGAAACTTTGTTTTATTTCTATCATAGAAACAGATAAAACTTTATTTTTAACTTGCCAACTGGTGAAACTTCATTCTATTTCTAACATACAAACAGATAAAACTTTATTCTTAACATATGCACTATTGAAACAGATAAAACTTTATTCTTGACATATGCACTATTGAAACATTAGTTTTAACTTGCAAACTATTGAAACTTTATTCTTAACTTGTAAATTATTGAAACTTTATTTTTAACTTGTAAACGGTTGAAACTTTGTTTTATTTCTATCATGGAAACAGATAAAACTTCATTCTTAACTTCCCAACTGGTGAAACTTCATTCTATTTCTAACATACAAACAGATAAAACTTTATTCTTAACATATGCACTATTGAAACTTTATTTTTAACTTGTTAACTTAAACAGATAGGACTTTATTCGTAACTTGTAAACTGGTGAAACTTCATTTTATTTCTAACATATAAACAGATAGAACTTTATTCTTAATTTGTAAACTTAAACAGATAGAACTTTATTCGTAACTTGTAAACTGGTGAAACTTCATTCTATTTCTAACATATAAACAGATAGAAGTTTATTTCTAACATACAAACAGATAGAACTTTATTCTTAACTTGTAAACTGGTGAAACTTCATTCTATTTCTAACATATAAACAGATAGAAGTTTATTTCTAACATACAAACAGATAGAACTTTATTCTTAACTTGCCAACTGGTGAAACTTCATTCTATTTCTAACATACAGACAGATAAAACTTTATTCGTAACATACACAATAATGAAACTTTATTCTTAACTTGTAAACTATTGAAACTTTATTTTTAACTTGTTAACTTAAACAGATAGAACTTTATTCGTAACTTGTAAACTGGTGAAACTTCACTTTATTTCTAACATATAAACAAATAGAACTTTATTCTGAACATGCATACCATTGAAACTTTATTCTTAACTTGTAAACTATTGAAACTTTATTTTTAACTTGTTAACTTAAACAGATAGAACTTTATTCGTAACTTGTAAACTGGCGAAACTTCATTTTATTTCTAACATATAAATAGATAGAACTTTATTCTTAACTTGTAAACTGGTGAAACTTCATTCTATTTCTAACATATAAACTGATAGAAATTTATTTCTAACATACAAACAGATAGAACTTTATTCTTAACTTGCCAACTGGTGAAACTTCATTCTATTTCTAACATACAAACAGATAAAACTTTATTCTTAACATACACAATATTGAAACTTTATTCTTAACTTGTAAACTTAAACAGATAGAACTTTATTCGTAACTTGTAAACTGGTGAAACTTCATTCTATTTCTAACATATAAACAAATAGAACTTTATTCTGAACATGCACACTATTGAAACTTTATTGTTAACTTGTAAACTATTGAAACTTTATTTTTAACTTGTAAACTGATGAAGCTTTGTTTTATTTCTATCATAGAAACAGATAAAACTTTATTTTTAACTTGCCAACTGGTGAAACTTTGTTTTATTTCTAACATACAAACAGATAAAACTTTATTCCTAACATATGCACTATTGAAACAGATAAAACTTTATTCTTAACATATGCACTATTGAAACATTAGTTTTAACTTGCAAACTATTGAAACTTTATTTTTAACTTGTTAACGATTGAAACTTTGTTTTATTTCTAACATACAAACAGATAGAACTTTATTCTTAACTTGTAAACTGGTGAACCTTCATTTTATTTCTAACATATAAACAGATAGAACTTTATTCTTAACATACACAATATTGAAACTTTATTCTTAACTTGTAAACTACTGAAACTTTATTTTTAACTTGTAAACGGTTGAAACTTTGTTTCATTTCTATCATAGAAACAGATAAAACTTTATTCTTAACTTGTCAACTGGTGAAACTTCATTCTATTTCTAACATACAAACAGATAAAACTTTATTCTTAACTTGTAAACTTAAACAGATAGAACTTTATTCGTAACTTGTAAACTGGTGAAACTTCATTCTATTTCTAACATATAAACAAATAGAACTTTACACTGAACATATGCACTACTGAAACAGATAAAACTTTATTCTTAACATTTGCACTATTGAAACATTAGTTTTAACTTGCAAACTATTGAAACTTTATTTTTAACTTGTTAACGGTTGAAACTTTGTTTTATTTCTAACATACAAACAGATAGAACTTTATTCTTAACTTGTAAACTGGTGAACCTTCATTTTATTTCTAACATATAAACAAATAGAACTTTATTCTTAACTTGTAAACTTAAAGAGATAGAACTTTATTCGTAACTTGTAAACTGGTGAAACTTCATTCTATTTCTAACATATAAACAAATAGAACTTCATTCTGAACGTGCACACTATTGAAACTTTATTCTTAACTTGTAAACGGTTGAAATTTTATTTTTAACTTGTAAACGGTTGAAACTTTGTTTTATTTCTATCATCGAAACAGATAGAACTTTATTCTTAACTTGCCAACTGGTGAAACTTCATTCTATTTCTAACATACAAACAGATAAAACTTTATTCTTAACATATGCACTATTGAAACATTGGTTTTAACTTGCAGACTATTGAAACTTTATTTTTAACTTGTTAGCGGTTGAAACTTTGTTTTATTTCTAACATACAAACAGATAGAACTTTATTCTTAACTTGTAAACTGATGAAACTTCATTTTATTTCTAACATATAAACAGATAGAACTTAATTCTTAACTTGTAAACTTAAACAGATAGAACTTTATTCGTAACTTGTAAACTGGTGAAACTTCATTCTATTTCTAACATATAAACAAATAGAACTTTATTCTGAACATATGCACTATTGAAACATTAGTTTTAACTTGTAAACTATTGAAACTTTATTCTTTACTTGTAAACTGATGAAACTTCATTTTGTTTCTAACATATAAACAGATAGAACTTTATTCTTAACTTGTAAACTGGTGAAACTTCATTCTATTTCTAACATACAAACAGATAAAACTTTATTCGTAACATACACAATATTGAAACTTTATTCTTAACTTGTAAACTATTGAAACTTTATTTTTAACTTGTAAACGGTTGAAACTATGTTTTATTTCTATCATAGAAACAGATAAAACTTCATTCTTAACTTGCCAACTGGTGAAACTTCATTCTATTTCTAACATACAAACAGATAAAACTTTATTCTTAACATATGCACTATTGAAACATTAGTTTTAACTTGCAAACTATTGAAACTTTATTTTTAACTTGTTAACTTAAACAGATAGAACTTTATTCATAACTTGTAAACTGGTGAAACTTCATTTTATTTCTAACATATAAACAAATAGAACTTTATTCTGAACATGCATACCATTGAAACTTTATTCTTAACTTGTAAACTATTGAAACTTTATTTTTAACTTGTTAACTTAAACAGATAGAACTTTATTCGTAACTTGTAAACTGGTGAAACTTCATTTTATTTCTAACATATAAATAGATAGAACTTTATTCTTAACTTGTAAACTGGTGAAACTTCATTCTATTTCTAACATATAAACTGATAGAAGTTTATTTCTAACATACAAACAGATAGAACTTTATTCTTAACTTGCCAACTGGTGAAACTTCCTTCTATTTCTAACATACAAACAGATAAAACTTTATTCTTAACATACACAATATTGAAACTTTATTCTTAACTTGTAAACTACTGAAACTTTATTTTTAACTTGTAAACGGTTGAAACTTTGTTTCATTTCTATCATAGAAACAGATAAAACTTTATTCTTAACTTGTCAACTGGTGAAACTTCATTCTATTTCTAACATACAAACAGATAAAACTTTATTCTTAACTTGTAAACTTAAACAGATAGAACTTTATTCGTAACTTGTAAACTGGTGAAACTTCATTCTATTTCTAACATATAAACAAATAGAACTTTACACTGAACATATGCACTACTGAAACAGATAAAACTTTATTCTTAACATTTGCACTATTGAAACATTAGTTTTAACTTGCAAACTATTGAAACTTTATTTTTAACTTGTTAACGGTTGAAACTTTGTTTTATTTCTAACATACAAACAGATAGAACTTTATTCTTAACTTGTAAACTGGTGAACCTTCATTTTATTTCTAACATATAAACAAATAGAACTTTATTCTTAACTTGTAAACTTAAAGAGATAGAACTTTATTCGTAACTTGTAAACTGGTGAAACTTCATTCTATTTCTAACATATAAACAAATAGAACTTCATTCTGAACGTGCACACTATTGAAACTTTATTCTTAACTTGTAAACGGTTGAAATTTTATTTTTAACTTGTAAACGGTTGAAACTTTGTTTTATTTCTATCATCGAAACAGATAGAACTTTATTCTTAACTTGCCAACTGGTGAAACTTCATTCTATTTCTAACATACAAACAGATAAAACTTTATTCTTAACATATGCACTATTGAAACATTGGTTTTAACTTGCAGACTATTGAAACTTTATTTTTAACTTGTTAGCGGTTGAAACTTTGTTTTATTTCTAACATACAAACAGATAGAACTTTATTCTTAACTTGTAAACTGATGAAACTTCATTTTATTTCTAACTTGTAAACTATTGAAACTTTATTTTGATATACAAACAGCTAAAACTTTATTTCTAACGTATACACCATTGAAACTTAATTTCTAACTTGTAAACTCTTGAAACAGTTATAATTTTATTTTTTACTTGTAGACTGTTGAAACTTTATTTCTAACTGGTAAACTGTTGAAATGATATCTTTCATTTACAAATAGTAGAACACTTTGTCCAACTTGTAAACTAGTAAATCTTGTTAGTCATCGAATCTAACTATTTAAATCTTCATCATGGAAATCAATGTTCCACAGTCGGAGTAAAAGTTTGAGATGATACACTCCTGGCAAACTAACTCATGAAGTAGCTTTGCTGTGATACATTTCTATCTGTAAACATATGATAATGTTAAAGTGAATCTAAAACTTTTCAGCTTATTAATTGTTCATCGTAGCATCAACGCTTTAACTCGTGAACAGTTATAATTTATTTTTAATTTACACTTAGTCTAACTTGTAAACTAGTAAATCTTGCGATCTTATTTTTACAAACAGTTACACCTTTATTTCTAACATATACACTATTGAAACTTTATTTCTAACTTGTAAACTCTTGAAACTTTATTTTGATATACAAACAGCTAAGACTTTATTTCTAACGCATACACTATTGAAACTTTATTTTTACTTGTTAACGGTTGAAACTTTGTTTTATTTTTAACATACAAACAGATAGAACTTTATTCTTAACTTGTAAACTTAAACAGATAAAACTTTATTCGTAACTTGTAAACTGGTGAAACTTCATTCTATTTCTAACATATAAACAAATAGAACTTTATTCTGAACATGCATACCATTGAAACTGTATTCTTAACTTGTAAACTATTGAAACTTTATTCTTAACTTGTAAACTAATGAAACTTCATTTTATTTCTAACATATAAACAGATAGAACTTTATTCTTAACTTGTAAACTGGTGAAACTTCATTCTATTTCTAACATATAAACAAATAGAAGTTTATTTCTAACATACAAACAGATAGAACTTTATTCTTAACTTGTAAACTGGTGAAACTTCATTCTATTTCTAACATATAAACAAATAGAACTTTATTCTGAACAAACACACCATTGAAACTTTATTCTTAACTTGTAAACTATTGAAACTTTATTTTTAACTTGTAAACGGTTGAAACTTTGTTTCATTTCTATCATAGAAACAGATAAAACTTTATTCTTAACTTGCCAACTGGTAAAACTTCATTCTATTTCTAACATACAAACAGATAAAACTTTATTCTTAACATATGCACTATTGAAACATTAGTTTTAACTTGCAAACTATTGAAACTTTATTTTTAACTTGTTAACGGTTGAAACTTTGTTTTATTTCTAACATATAAACAGATAGAACTTTATTCTTAACTTGTAAACTTAAACAGATAGAACTTTATTCGTAACTTGTAAACTGGTGAAGCTTCATTCTATTTCTAACATATTAACAAATAGAACTTTATTCTGAACATGCACACTATTGAAACTTTATTCTTAACTTGCAAACTATTGAAACTTTATTCTTTACTTGTCAACTGATGAAACTTCATTCTATTTCTAACATATAAACAAATAGAACTTTATTCTTAACTTGTAAACTCAAACAGATAGAACTTTATTCGTAACTTGTAAACTGGTGAAACTTCATTCTATTTCTAACATATAAATAGATAGAACTTTATTCGTAACTTGTAAACTGGTGAAGCTTCATTCTATTTCTAACATATTAACAAATAGAACTTTATTCTGAACATGCACACTATTGAAACTTTATTCTGAACATGCACACTATTGAAACTTTATTTTTAACTTGTAAACTGGTGAAACTTCATTCTATTTCTAACATATAAACAAATAGAACTTTACTCTGAACACGCACACTATTAAAACTTTATTCTTAACTTGTAAACTATTGAAACTTTATTTTTAACTTGCAAACTGATGAAACTTTGTTTTAGTTCTATCATAGAAACAGATAAAACTTTATTCTTAACTTGCCAACTGGTGAAACTTCATTCTATTTCTAACATACAAGCAGATAAAACTTTATTCTTAACATATGCACTATTGAAACAGATAAAACTTTATTCTTAACATATGCACTATTGAAACATTAGTTTTAACTTGCAAACTATTGAAACTTTATTTTTAACTTGTTAACGGTTGAAACTTTATTTTTATTTCTAACATACAAACAGATAGAACTTTATTCTTAACTTGTAAACTGGTGAACCTTCATTTTATTTCTAGTATATAAACAGATAGAACTTTATTCTTAACTTGTAAACTTAAACAGATAGAACTTTATTCGTAACTTGTAAACTGGTAAAATTTCATTCTATTTCTAACATATAAACAAATAGAACTTCATTCTGAACGTGCACACTATTGAAACTTTATTCTTAACTTGTAAACGGTTGAAACTTTATTTTTAACTTGTAAACGGTTGAAACTTTGTTTTATTTCTATCATCGAAACAGATAAAACTTTATTCTTAACTTGCCAACTGGTGAAACTTCATTCTATTTCTAACATACAAACAGATAAAACTTTATTCTTAACATGCGCACTATTGAAACATTGGTTTTAACTTGCAAACTATTGAAACTTTATTTTTAACTTGTTAACGGTTGAAACTTTGTTTTATTTCTAACATACAAACAGATAGAACTTTATTCTTAACTTGTAAACTGATGAAACTTCATTTTATTTCTAACATATAAACAGATAGAACTTTATTCTTAACTTGTAAACTTAGATAGAACTTTATTCGTAACTTGTAAACTGGTGAAACTTCATTCTATTTCTAACATATAAACAAATAGAACTTTATTCTGAACATGCACACTATTGAAACTTTATTCTTAACTTGTAAACTATTGAAACTTTATTCTTTACTTGTAAACTGATGAAACTTCATTTTATTTCTAACATATAAACAGATAGAACTTTATTCTTAACTTGTAAACTGGTGAAACTTCATTCTATTTCTAACATATAAACAGATAGAAGTTTATTTCTAACATACAAACAGATAGAACTTTATTCTTAACTTGCCAACTGGTGAAACTTCATTCTATTTCTAACATACAAACAGATAAAACTTTATTCGTAACATACACAATATTGAAACTTTATTCTTAACTTGTAAACTATTGAAACTTTATTTTTAACTTGTTAACGGTTGAAACTTTGTTTTATTTCTATCATAGAAACAGATAAAACTTCATTCTTAACTTGCCAACTGGTGAAACATCATTCTATTTCTAACATACAAACAGATAAAACTTTATTCTTAACATATGCACTATTGAAAGATTAGTTTTAACTTGCAAACTATTGAAACTTTATTTTTAACTTGTTAACTTAAACAGATAGAACTTTATTCGTAACTTGTAAACTGGTGAAACTTCATTTTATTTCTAACATATAAACAAATAGAACTTTATTCTGAACATGCATACCATTGAAACTTTATTCTTAACTTGTAAACTGGTGAAACTTCATTCTATTTCTAACATATAAACAGATAGAAGTTTATTTCTAACATACAAACTGATAGAACTTTATTCTTAACTTGCCAACTGGTGAAACTTTATTCTATTTCTAACATACAAACAGATAAAACTTTATTCTTAACATACACAATATTGAAACTTTATTCTTAACTTGTAAACTATTGAAACTTTATTTTTAACTTGTAAACGGTTGAAACTTTGTTTCATTTCTATCATAGAAACAGATAAAACTTCATTCTTAACTTGTCAACTGGTGAAACTTCATTCTATTTCTAACATACAAACAGATAAAACTTTATTCTTAATATATGCACTATTGAAGCATTAGTTTTAACTTGCAAATTATTCAAACTTTATTTTTTACTTGTTAACGGTTGAAACTTTGTTTTATTTCTAACATACAAACAGATAGAACTTTATTCTTAACTTGTAAACTGGTGAACCTTCATTTTATTTATAACTTGTAAACTGGTGAAACTTTATTTTGATATACAAACAGCTAAAACTTTATTTCTAACGTATACACCATTGAAACTTAATTTCTAACTTGTAAACTCTTGAAACAGTTATAATTTTATTTTTTACTTGTAGACTGTTGAAACTTTATTTCTAACTGGTAAACTGTTGAAATGATATCTTTCATTTACAAATAGTAGAACACTTTGTCCAACTTGTAATCTAGTAAATCTTGTTCGTCATCGAATCTAACTATTTAAATCTTCATCATGGAAATCAATGTTCCACAGTCGGAGTAAAAGTTTGAGATGATACACTCCTGGCAAACTAACTCATGAAGTAGCTTTGCTGTGATACATTTCTATCTGTAAACACATGATAATGTTAAAGTGAATCTAAAACTTTTCAGCTTATTAATTGTTCATCGTTGCATCAACGCTTTAACTCGTGAACAGTTATAATTTATTTTTAATTTACACTTAGTCTAACTTGTAAACTAGTAAATCTTGCGATCTTATTTTTACAAACAGTTACACCTTTATTTCTAACATATACACTATTGAAACTTTATTTATAACTTGTAAACTCTTGAAACTTTATTTTGATATACAAACAGCTAAGACTTTATTTCTAACGCATACACTATTGAAACTTTATTTCTAACTTGTAAACTCTTGAAACTTTATTTTGATATACAAACAGCTAAAACTTTATTTCTAACGTATACACCATTGAAACTTAATTTCTAACTTGTAAACTCTTGAAACAGTTATAATTTTCTTTTTAATTTACACTTAGTCTAACTTGTAAACTAGTAAATCTTGCGATCTTATTTTTACAAACAGTTACACCTTTATTTCTAACGCATACACTATTGAAACTTTATTTTTTAACTTGTAAAGTGGTGAAACTTTACTTTTTATCTTGTAAACTATATTTTGTTTCTAACATACAAACAGATAAAGCTTTATTTCTAACGCACACACTATTGAAACTTTTACAAATAGTAGAACGCTTAGTCTAACTTGTAAATCTTATGACACTTCATATGGGTGATGATGGTAGAGAAATAGTGTTAAATAAAATTTAGATAGCTTACATGATACAGGGATAGCAATCGACTGCGATCCATGTGTAAAGAGCTTGTTAGACTACGGATGGGCTTAAGTGGATGATTTAACCATGTATACTTTATTCATTTGGAAATAGTAGCACGCTTAGTCTAACTTGTAAATCTTATAACATTTCATATGGGCGATGATGGTAGTTGAAATAGTGTCAAATAAAATTAAGATAGCTTACATGATACAGGGATAGCAATCGACTGCGATCCATGTGTAAAGAGCTTGTTAGACTACGGAAGAGAGAAGTGTGTTATGTTGCGTGTGGCGCGTGAGTGTCCTCCCATTTCATTCCATTCATCAATTCATCTCATTGATAGAGACAGGTAGAACTCATGGTTCTCATAATGTATGCAATGGATAGTTTTAGGCAACCTTCGACAGTTGGCTAAATGTCGCCCTGGCGCGAATGCATACTACGTTGAGACAGAGGCAATCACTTGCAAACATGACGCAGAGAGGTTTAACAAGATTGACCATTGCCGAATGTCCCTTGCGGTATACATAGCTACGGGTTTCACCGCCGCCCTTTACAGGAACGCCCGTCGAAAGGAAGTATTACACCGAACTTCATTTGCAACGTTCAAGTTGACTGATAGCAGATTCAACTTAATGATAGTATTCGCCAGTCCGAAGACTGCCCAGGACAAACCGCGAGGAGGTTCTATCATGTCTTGCCCCATGGTGGCCCTTAAGAGAGCCGGTGGTTCGTTCTCGGGAGTAACGTCATCTTACACCCTACCAATTCTGCTGAGAGAGTCTTTGACTCTCTCTTTGGTAGCAGTGTCAACTTCCACACTAATTGGCACATGGCTAAAAAGTGGAATGTAGCGCCATTCCGTTGGATTTAGATTGACAACAGTTGCTGTCATCGGATTGCCAATCCGAGCAAGATTATTGTGGACTCTGTCTTGCTCCTCTAGCCTGACAAACTCCTCAAATAAATTTCGCGGCCTTAACTGCGGTCCGCGAGGAGAGCTGACTTTACTGTTCGTCGTCTGCATGATTGAAATGAAATGAAATGAGAGGCAGTGGTTTATATACCCTCTAACGCGACGCAACGTTCAAGTTGACTGATAGCAGATTCAACTTAATGATAGTATTCGCCAGTCTAAAGACTGCCCAGGGCAAACCGCGTGGAGGCTCTATCATGTCTTGCCCCATAGCGGTAATACTATGCCCCATACGGTAGTGTGTTAGTAGATTTCAATCACTGAAAAAGGAAGATGAAAATCATTTCATTTGTCTCATCAACGTTTATCATGGGAGCAATCATTGAAGGGACATCTAATGAATTACATTTCACTCTACTCCATATCATAAAGACTAACCTTTGTCGAATGGCTGAAGTACTCTGACCTGGTGAGAGAAAGCGTCACGTTGAGTATGAAGTCGAACGCCCAAAATGAGCAACGGCTCAGAGGTTTCGGTCTAACAAACGACGAACAACCCGTGCAACACAATCCCTCTACGGCAGTACCCGCCGTCCCGAAGGAACGCTCGAGCAAAGGAGGTATTACAGCGATGATGTGCTTTATGAGCAGAAGTGAATCTCTTGATAGCAAGAGACTATTCAACTAGATAGCAAGTCAAAACAACCTGATGGCAGGACAAATGTATAGTCAGTAATTTACACTTAGTGAGGAATGATAGATTTGAGTGTAGTGAGTGGCACTCGATCCCGTCGACAGCCCGAAGGCCTTGTACTGATCACTAGAGAAGTGAGAGATCTTCCCCGATACCCGCTATTTACAGCTTAAGACATCATTGTCACTGCCCCGAAGTGGTAACAGCAACGCCGAGTCAAAGGTAGTGAACAGTAGCTGGGATCTAACCCCTCAAAGCTGCCTTAGACTTAGTTAAATTTGAAATCTGATAGCAGATTTGAACTCAACATACTTGAAAACCTTGAGGAAACATCCCAAGTTATTGCTTTGATCAGCTTGATAGCAAGCCGTAGAGAGCTTGATTCACCAGCGTTTTGCAATGG
Organism: Prostheceraeus crozeri; assembly: GCA_907163375.1. Lineage (NCBI taxonomy): Eukaryota > Metazoa > Platyhelminthes > Polycladida > Euryleptidae > Prostheceraeus > Prostheceraeus crozeri. The sequence goes on from CAJQUW010015728.1 coordinate 704,712, forward strand.
AGATGTTTAGAGGCCACCCATGACAAGATAGCTAAGACTCAACCGATTGGCGTTCAAAGTGCTACGTTGAGAGCTGTATCAAATGCCCAACATGAGACATGAGTTGTCCCAGCGGTTACGGTCTAAACTATGACACACTCCCTTGCCACACTTATCACTACGGCATCGTCCGCCGTCCCGAAGGAACACCCTGTCAGTGGAATATTACAGCAAACCTCTCCGTGTCTTGCTCGCCTTCAGTGAAAAGCCGCTTATACCATGAGAAGGCTGGCTCAGACATGAAAACCTGTAGAGTTGGTAAGAGGTGGACAGACTTTGAGCAGCTTGATAGCAAGCCGTAGAGAGCTTGATTCACCAGCGTTTTGCAATGGAGATGTTTAGAGGCCACCCATGACAAGATAGCTAAGACTCAACCGATTGGCGTTCAAAGTGCTACGTTGAGAGCTGTGTCAAATACCCAACATGAGACATGAGTTGTCCCAGCGGTTACGGTCTAAACTATGACACACTCCCTTGCCACACTTATCACTACGGCATCGTCCGCCGTCCCGAAGGAACACCCTGTCAGTGGAATATTACAGCAAAACTCTCCGTGTCTTGCTCGCCTTCAGTGAAAAGCCGCTTATACCATGAGAAGACTGGCTCAGACATCATTAAAAATGCTTTCATTGACTTCAGCAGGGTCGAAAACCCAGAAAACCTCCAAAAATAGTGAATTTAAAATTTTCAACTTTTTAGCACTACTTATGAAATTTTATAAGTAGTCTATCACTTAGGGCAGGTCAATAGCGACCGAACCTTTTTTGAATCAAGTCAAACGGACTTGTAGAAGCAAAGTTACAAGCCTTTAAAGTTTTGGAGTCTTTTATGGCCTGGAGACGAAGGCCATCTCCTGGCGAACCTCTAAGTCTGACGCTTTAGCTGATATCAGCAATGAAATTTTCTAAGTCGGTTTCTTACAGAAACTCGGGATTTGGAATGTCCGAAGCTCTCATCGGAGATCAGAGAGACGACTTACCGTTGGCAATCTCTCGTCTGAATGACAATTAAGTCTCTGTCGGTTCCCAGCTTATATAGTGTGTGGCGATCAGCTGATGACGTAATACCCATCATCCAAACACTTAAAACGCTTCTATCATCGATTCTGGAGGTCCGATTGAGCTGGAAATATACCATTTCAATGTAGAATTTGACGTTGAATCCGAATCTGGCCTCCGTTTTCCCATCCGATGCTTCGTTCTGGCTCCACAGTAGGTAGCCATCGCAAAAATTCTAACTCTCCGATTGACTTCAAAATCTCCGATTGACTTGAAACTCACCATACAGATAGAGAATTTCACGCTGATTCCAAATCTGAAATCCGTTTTCCAATCCGATGCTTCGTTTTGAAGCTACAGCCCAAAACGTCCCAAATTCTAACTCTGTCGTTTTTCGCCAATGTCCCAAAATCTTAAATGGCGTCTCACATCTAAACGAAGACAGATAGGAACAAGCCGATTCTTTCAGTGAATTTGTCTCACTCTTAGCTTTCAAACGAGCTATGGCACGACAAAATCCGTCCACTAGAAACCAAGATCGAAGCGAGCTGTCCAGAGGGGGGGGGACGTCAGCGAAAATTTTTTCTCTCCGATGGCGTTCAAATTCACCATACCGATGCAGAATTTCACGCTGAATCCGAATCTGGCCTCCGTTTTCTCATCCGATGCTTCGTTTGGGCGCTACACACCAAAACGTCCCAAATTCTAACTCTCGTTTTTTCGAAAAATGTTGAAAATTTTTTCTCGCCGATTGCCTTGAAACTCACCATACAGATAGAGAATTTCACGCTGATTCCAAATCTGAAATCCGTTTTCCAATCCGATGCTTCGTTTTGAAGCTACAGCCCAAAACGTCCCAAATTCTAACTCTGTCGTTTTTCACCAATGTCCCAAAATCTTAAATGGCGTCTCACATCTAAACGAAGACAGATAGGAACAAGCCGTTTGTTTCAGTGAATTTGTCTCACTCTTAGCTTTCAAACGAGCTATGGCACGACTAAATCCGTCCACTGGAAGCCAAAATCGAAGCGAGCTGTCCAGAGGGGGGGACGTCAGCGAAAATTTTTTCTCTCCGATGGCGTTCAAATTCACCATACCGATGCAGAATTTCACGCTGAATCCGAATCCGGCCTCCGTTTTCTCATCCGACCACTCCTTCCACTCGAAACAGCCCATTTTACAACCCAACATTCAGCACGAAAAACATCACACACTATAGCCTCAAGACTAATCCTGGCGGTCGCCCAAGTCCACCACGACACTCTGTCGTTCCAGAGGGGGGGGGAGTCAGCGAACATTGTGTGAACGCCAACCAACCTGGCCGGCACACCACGACACTCTGTCGTTCCAGAGGGGGCACGTCAGCGATGGGGGCCATCTTGCGCTATCTGGTGTTTGTCACTTCCTTACTACTATTTGACATGAGGAATCTCTCCTTATTCCCTATTATCAAATTCCAACCATGGCACATTTTGAATGTGACTATGTAATTTATAAGTGAGATTTTTGAGATTTTATGACCCAATGAGTGTCGATGACTTGTAAAAATGCACTTAAAGCGTAAACCTTTCTTGGTGGACTCTACTGAAAAGGCTGACACGTCTTATAAAATTATTTCCATCTCTAAACTTGATGTAGGGTCTGTGCTAGTTGATATGCACTTTTTCTATACAGCGACGGCTATTTTGTTTTTCCGTGTCCAGTTACCTCATTAGACCTAGGTATGGTGGAATGTAACCTCTCAAAATATTCATAAGATATTTCATACTCTTTTCCCTCGCTGATGATAGATAGCATTATCTACATGGTTTATTAAGAGATTTTCATAATAAAATATATTTCTTTTTGTGTTTTTTCTTAATACCGGTGAAAGGAAACATTAAAGAGGTCAGAATTACTATTCGTGGAAAATTTTAATTAATATTTCTAAAAATATTGCTAAAAGCGATAAAAATCATGATTTATTTTTTATTGTATCAATCATGTATCAATAGCCTTTTCGCCCATGCAACTTCGTTTTAAAGACCGATCTCTTAATATGATATCAAGATCTCTAAACCTACCCACTGTACTACTATTGTTCTACATGACTTGCAGGTACACTTGCCTACACAAAATTGCGTATATATAAAAGATCCTACTCGTTATACTATTATGCCCATAGAAGACATAATCAAAGTTATAGAACTCTTGATAATCTACGCAAAACTTGGAATTCGGAATCAAATCTGTGTCAGTTCTCAAAAATTAACTGCTATCAATTTGGGCTGAGCAATCGACTCATTTTAATTGCAATAACTAGCAACATCAATTAATTGCAATTATGTAATTATGCCTCTCAGTCAATTGCTATGAAGCTTATTTGATGACAACAATCAATCAATTGCAGCATGGTGTCATCAATCAATCAATAAAATTGCAATTGTTGACTGACGCCAATCAACTAATTTTAATTCGATCGCAGCAGTCAATAAATTATAATTATTTTATCACATCAGTCAATTAATAGCAATTTTCGAAAGCAGCAATCAATAATTGCAATGCAATAACTATTCAGTTCATCTATGTTCAATTCAACTGACATGCATGGATAACTGGCAAACACAGTTATCTCTTATAGAATTTAATAATGCTGATCGAAGTTACGTTTTTGTTAGCAAAAAAATAAAACAAAATTAGATAATCTGTCAGACTTCAAGGATTCACCTTGTATTGATAAATGCAAATACTTTCTAGGCATTTTTGCTCGGTGTAATTTGACGTAGGCTTACATTTCATTTTTCCAACCCATTATTTCATCATATACCAAACCGAGGGCTCACTATTAGGCCCTATGTTGTTTCTTGTGCTTCTGAGGGACATCGGCGAGCGTTTGGTATGCAACTTAATTGGACCATGCACTACACTGACGACAGCACCCTACACAGTGTCATCGCGCGAGAGTAGTGCTAGTCGTGCAAGAGCAACCGAGGCCATCAACACAGACTTGAACGCCATCCAACGCTGCGCTGATACGTAGTATGCTAAGTTCAACGTCTCCAAGACACGCGACTCATGCACCATCAGTCGAGCTCGTGACGCGACCAGTGCCCATCCGCCGCTCGCTAACGAACAATTGGAGGAGGTAGCGCAAATCTCTATTATAGGGTTGAATGCAGAGCCGGTTTCTTCGAATCATGGACCTCGATAACCTGGATGTCACCATCTTGAGACAGATGCAGTTACAGCCACTTCAAGAACACCATTCTCCTCTCTGGTCATCATCCATCGAGCCGTAAGTGGTGTTGCACCTCAGCCGGTCTCCGACCTGCTCCCAAGACTGGCAAAGTGGCGCAGTGTGTACCTTTGTCTCTCACGGTTCACCACTCAAAACCCCTCTAACGCTTCCTTCCTCGAACCATTAGGAAGTGGAATTTTCTGCCTGGCGCAGCCTTCACAAGAGGGGATCCTTCGACAGAACTTCGAAGGCTGAAAGTGCTCGTCAGGCAACACCCAGTGGGACATCTTGTACTTTCGTGACTAATACTGTTTACTTAAATGTCCTTTTGTCGCTCCTGAATTCCTGAGGCGTATCTGGTGTCACCGGACTCCACTGCCTTGGGAGTTCCCCTTTTGAAAAAAATAATTAGAATAAATTTTTCTTATGAAAATGGTGAAATGGTAATATGAAATGGTGATATCTGAAATACACATTAAATGACGCATTCTGAATTATTGCTGATTATTGCCAATTTAATTGCGATGTGACGTAAAGAAAAGGGCCATTTTCAAGCAAGTTAACCAGCTCGAGATCGAGATATTTGCACACAGAATGCACTTTCAGACTACTGTGCTATTTGAATACACCATTCTAATATGAAATCTTGTAGAGAAAAAGGAACGCTTTTGTAGAGAAAGCAAAGCTTTCATGTAGTGGTCTGATATATTTCGCCGGCTCTTCTCAAGGTGAACACCGGAGTGAAAGGCATGCAAAGCTGACGGCAGAATTGCGAGCTTGAGCGCAGCTTACAGACGGACATGGATTTAGCAGGTGGACGTGGCACAGACAGTCGAAACATTTACGTGGTTGATTAAAGATATTTTCTACTGAAAGGCTGGTAGTATTTACAAACAGAAAAAGTAATAAAGGAAAATAAAATAATAATGAAAATAATACATGAAATAATTTTTATAAAAAATGTACATATAAAGACAGAAAGTAAAGAAAGGACTAAAAAAAGTTGCAAATTAAGGAAAAGTTACGAGGGTAAAAACAAGTTAACAACTGTCTCCTAAGCACACATAGATCTGGTTGCACTTTATGTATGAGCACAGTTTCAGTGACTGCAAGGAGTTCCTTGCTCGACATCTCAAAATCTTGAAGCACGATCTTGGTGTTCGACTGGGTACACAACTCAACAGGTGACCGGTGATATTGCTTGATGCTCTCCTGCTTTGACCATTCTCGAGTCAGCGTGCAATGTGTTCACCTATGTCCGTTTCGACAATCGATATATTGTGATTCACTTATAAGCCACTCCACTCTGTTAAATGGACCCACATTTGTCTATACGATGCATGTGAAGCAAACAATAGAAAGCATGTGCCATAGAGTAAGGCATATGCCGTAGAAATCCGAATTTTCGCTTTGCTTAATTTGGTGAGTTTTGACTATAATGGACTATAGCTATTAGGTGATGGTAATTTCAGTTGCTCGGTCGTGCGCTAATTGCTAGATCTTTCGAAGAAGCAAATTGCTGAAACATGCAACAGCCATAGAGCAAGCATGCTAGGCAGTAACACAGTATTAACTACAATTTTTGTAAGTTCCCACTGTGCATGCAACTTCAATTTTATTAAATGAACTCAAGTTGTGACCCAGTACCAATTGTGCGATGTGTAAATTGGTGCAGCTTTGAAGAAATTACCACGCAATTGACCGATCATGATGGCAATACAGAGGAAAGAATAGTCTTCTACAAATCCTCCTGTGCCACACTTCCTACAGCACCCATCCTAACACCTTGTGAACACATCCTGCAATGTCATGACAACCTCGGAGAGGCAATGTTCATTCATTTAGATTCGATGGAGGCTAACAGTGCTATACAGTGCCTAGTGATGCAAATGGAAAATTTTCCAATGGAAAATTTTGAAATTTATTTTTCGGTTATTGACGTTTTTGCCTTCGCTTTGGAGACTTATTATAGTCGCTTGAAAAGACTGTAATATTCAAAGACCGAAAACTTCTCTATCATCCCTGCATGTTAACTTTTGGGACCAACTGCACCCTCCATGTCTATTTCAGATCTTTCCAAACTAATTTCAGACATTAAATGGATTTCAGATTTCTCTAATTAATTTTCAGATATCTGTCAGAAACTCAACTTTGAAAGGATCTGAAATTCAACTAGAGAATCTCCAATTCATCTGGAAATGTCTGAAATTCATTTAAGTAGATCTGAAATCGATTGGGAACTATCTGAACCACCTGAACTAGAAATGGAAGATGTGTAGTTTGTTCTCAACGAAGATATCGCACAATATGCCAGAACTTAGAAGCTATCATAAATATTCTTCTCCTCGTCACGGATATCTTTAGTTTCCAAATATTTCACGAGTTTACAGTCTGTATATATCTTCCGTATGGTCGCCCATGTATAATGCTGTGGTGGACGCTTGTGCTTCACATGTTCATCAACACATGGAGAATTTGTATCATTACAATCAAGGATGCATAATAAAGCTATTCAAGCTATATTCAATTTCTAATTTCAAGCTATAAACAAACTCCCAAATGATTTGCATTACTTTTGCTCCAGATCTTTCACAATGCATAAAATTATACCCTATTGTATAGGAAAAAACTTCATGTGACCCCAAAAGATGTCTGTGTTATAGTATTAAAATATGCCAACAAATTACCACAAGCCAGGCAAAGGAATGCTCAAAAATCCGCGGACTGGACTCGTGTTGCTACGATCGCTTTAATTGAAATGATATGATGAAATCAAGAATTTTAGTACAATTCTATTGATGTGTAGTGCCTCGGCTGTGGTATAAAACGCAAAAATTCAAAATTCTCCATTTTTCAAGATTGTTTTATTCGAAATAATGATCAAAATCAGCAGTTTTATACCCATTCTATTGGTGTGAGCTGCCTCGGCTGTTGAAGCGGTCAAAGTATAGGGCCTATCACAAAAATCAGAACTTTCAAAATTTTCCAAAATTTTCCGATTTTTTCCAATGTTTTCCAAAATTTTCCATGGAAAATTTTCATCACTAACAGTGCCCTACCTTAATGCTCAGCCTAATTAATAGGAGTATATTTCTTGAGCTTGATCATGTCACTTAATCGAAATAATGATGAAATCAAGAATTGTAGATCAACTCTATTGGTGTGTAGCAGCCCCGGCTGTGGCAGCAAGCGCACAAATTATATCACATCATAGAGTAATATTATGTAGAGTAGCAACTTAGAATTTATTAAATCCCCAATGTGTATACAGTTTCGATTTCAATGAATGCACATGAGTCGAGACCCAGCACCACCTGTGAGATATGCAAAATTTTACACTTTTGGAGAAATGTACACGAATTTGACTGATCATGATAACAATACAGAATAAAGAATAATTTTCCACAAATCGTCCATATGTCATGACAACTTGGAGAGGTAATATAGTTTGTTTAATTAGCAATTCGATGGGCTACCATTGCTAACCCACTGGAAACGAAAATATGGGAGCCATGTGGCCGCCATATGGGTATGTGGGATGGATCTGGACGAAATTTCCAAAGTGTAATTTTCGTGATAAAATGAAGCGGAAGTCATTCATCTAGAAGGAAATGATACATAAACAAGTCATGTGCAAGTTAGTGACCAGTTATTTGATCAAAAAGTAGCAAAATAACATGCACAGCATATACAATGGAATATGTACAGCATATGGGATTTTCCAGATGTAACCCAGATAGTAAGAAATATCGATTGACAGTAACTCATTGCATTACACATTACGAGGTACATGTTTTCTTATTATTATTTTACATCTTTTAGGCTTTGGCACTGATATATTCCATTTTTTACTGAGTTCTTCAACATGTTGATGTGTGATGATTGTTCAGTTATTTCTGCCAATTTGGTGACATGATGACATATTAAGCGTGATTATATAACAAACTGCCACTGAAAGAGAAAAACATAAATAATTTTAAAATATGTTAATCGGTCCATATTACTATTCAGATTCAAGAAATGATACCCTGTGAATAATAAAATCATGCCACAAAAAATTGAAGTAAAAACATGCACGACATCTCAGCGAAAACTATTTAGCCTACATGTAATAAGACCTCAACTTTTTACTACAGACTTGCAGGGACAAGCATTATAATGAGGTCCGTGAAATTTCCTAGATGACCAGCTTAATTTCCTCCTAATTAAGATGCCTGTTATCAAATATTCATTTCTTTTGATATACAACTTGTTTCATGCTACCAATAAAGTGACTTCGTGTCGGTACTATATGTAAACACAGGAACAATTTGCAAAAATCTAGCTTTTCAAAAACTGCTAAAAAATTTTTTGAATCGCACGATAGTAATCCACACAAAAAACTAGATCCATAGAGTAGGTAATTAGGTAAATTAGTAACTCAACATTTATTAAATCCCCAATATACACAGTTTCGATTTTGTTAAATGAACTCGAGGTGAATACAGTTGGTAATTGTTGCCAAATGTGAGATATGCAAATTTTTTACAGTTCTTAAGAAATTACCACGGAATTGAATGATCATGATTGTAATGCAGAAGGAATGATGGCAATTGATGGTATTTCACAGATTCTCAGTATCATGACAGCCTTGGAGATTTAATGTTTGTTAAATTAGTACTTCGATCAGTTCCTATCACTTTCATGCTCAACCTCAAGAATATTTTCTTAAGCGTGATGATATCACAGGCAACCTGTCACTGGTAGAGCAGAATAACAGAATCAAAGACAATGATTTCAATTAACTTTGAAGGATGTAAATGGGTCCACATCACTATTCAGATTCAAGAAATGAAGCATAAATTTACTAAATCATAAAATCATGCCGGTGAAAATCGAATTAAAAACTTGAAATTTCAGCCAAGAAAGCATGAATATTGCGACTACTACTTATATTGGGGCGTCATCTCCGTTGTATATAGATTGCAATTTTTTGACTTTTTTAAAACCGCTCAAATAATTTTTTGGACCACGGGAACCCAATCTCCGAAAAACCTGAATCATAGAGTAAGTATGTTAGGTATAGTGGTTTAGAGTATTAAATCCCCAATGTGTATACACTTTCGGTTTTATTAAATGAACTCAAGGGAGATACAGTCGGAATTGTTTCAAAATGTGAGATGTACACATTTATGCAATTTGAAGAAATTACAGCGGAATTGACTGATCATGACAGTAATGCAGAAGGAAATGATACTATTTTACAGATTGTCCATGTCATGACAGCCTTGGAGAGGTAATATTTGTTAGATTGGCAACTCGATGACCTGCTATTGCTTTCATGAATTAGAAATATGAAATTTGAGCCAAGAAAGCACAAAGATGTCGACCTTTTCACTATAAAACGGATCATGAAATTCCCTTGCTAATCATATTTTCCGCCAGACAGCAACCCACGCACGGCGTTGACGTGAAGTGTCGCTCTATTGTACTGCATCCTGACATCCCACGTTCTATCGGTGTGACGGTCCAGTGGATTGGTGTGCGGCTTCTACTTTCAGGGTCCGTTGTTCGAGACCGCCGGCAACCTTTTTTTTACCAATTCTAGAACAATCATTTCTTGTCGTCACTGGTGTGTGCGGTCGGTCTGTTAAGCGCGTCTCGTCTGGTTGAAGTTTATCGCAAATAGTTGGTGCAATACCCTTATAGAATTTGTCAAAAATTATATCACAAGAACCGCTGTTTCCTGTTCTTTCTCCTAATACGTCAGATAACAAACTGTAAGCAGTGCTGCCTGGCAAGCATGTCGAAGAAAACTACGAAGGATTTAAAAGATCTACTGCAACTTACTGACAGTGAAATTCGACGGACAACGCTCACTAAGGCAGATCTCCTTGAAGCATTGCTACTCGCAAAGAATAAACCCCACGCTCAATCCAATGTGGTTATTGATCATTCGCCTGTCGGACATTCAGCATTACTTTCTGAGATAAATTCCAAACTCGATTTCCTTATTTCGGAGAATAATTCATTGAAGAAAGAAGTTGACGAACTAAAAGAAATTGTGAAAACACAGAATGCAGTTATTGAACGGCATGAAAGAGAAATCCGTAGGTCCAACATCATAATATCAGGAATTGATGCAAATGTGGACGTCAAAACGGCAGCTACAAATGTGAGTAATGCGATCAACGTCTCTTTAGATGTTTCCAAAGATTGTGAAAGTGTCTATCGCCTTGGCAAACCTAATTTTGCCACCGGTCATCGTAAGATTCCTATCAAAGTGGTTCTTCGAAATGTGTCAAAGAAATGGGAGATTTTAAAGGCTGCTAAGTTGTTGAAGCAACAAGACGACACGAAGAACATTTATATCAATTGTGACCTGACACCCATTCAACGGGAGATGGAGAAAGAATTGAGAAAGAGGCGTGATATTGAGAAGGCGAAACCGGAAAATTCTGGAAAAATCATTCGAATTCATAGAAGCATCTTATATGTTGATGATGTCAAAATTTATGAAGCAGAACAGGATTTTCGGCTATGATTTTTAACCAGTGCTATAAACCCTCATCAAATCGTCATTTACCATCATTCATCCTTGCGAATGTACGATCTTTGTTGCCGAAAATTGACGATGTTCGAATAACTGCATGTACTTTAGAACCTGATCTCTTTGTGTTTACTGAAACCTGGCTTTGTGATACTATATCAAGCTCTCTCGTCGACATTCCTGGTTATACAGCTATTAGAGACGATCGTTTATCTGCTCATCGAGGTGGAGGTGCGGCAATATTTTTTCGCAATTCCTTGTCTTTTAAAACATTTCTGCCCGCCTCAAAGATTGATCATGTGAATAATGTATGGGCTATTTTGACTGACTTGAATTTAATAGTTTTATGTATTTATATACCCCCTAATCAGGGGTACGCTCGACTGAAAAAAGGTGGGTAGGCCCTATTCTGCAACTTTGACCCCTATCCCCTTTAGGTTATGAAAATAAAGTCATTTTTGGAATTTTCAAAATTTCGACTTTCTGAAAATATCAGAAAAGCTTCAAATTCTTGAATATTTGACGTTGATATGACTAGAATAGAAGTGAAACTCAGACTCAGCAATTCTTAAGCAGAGTTCACAAACGATTCAATTGAAAGACAGGGCCTACTTAATATGAAAACCTAAGTTAGCTGAAATTTCATTGTCCCTCAAATAAAGGTTTATGGGATTAGGAGCCTTTACTTTAACTTAAGAATTATTGGTATGGTATGTATCTCCAGAAATTTGCAGCGAATAAAAAATCGTTTTCATCAAATCTGTGTAATAATATCAGAGCAACTTTAACAATGAAATTCTGCAAAATCTTTTCCGAGAGCACAATAGTCGATTGAAACAAAATCTACATGACAAACCTTTTCAAATTAATTCTAAAAACTCTCCTGAGCAGAAGACAATCCTTTGATAACAAACTAATTAGAAAACTTTCTCAACAGCAAACAAAACAAAAACAATTCAAAGTTGAAAACGTGACTAATGTTGCACCTGCTCGTATGTACAGTGTATAGGCTGTCGTAATCAGACTCAGAGGACGAGATATACATAGTCAATGTCAGAAAACAAGATTTAAACAATAACTAACAACAAGACTTACAAGTTTTGCACATGTGAACGATAAAACATCTCTGAAATATGGGATTTCCTAGGAGCAGATTCTGATAATGAAATCTTCAGTGGCAAAATATTAAAGTACTATACTGATAAACTCTGAAGCAAAATATTCAATGTTCAAGTGCTCAGCAAAACGCGAGCGATATCCATTTCTATGGATTGCTTCTACACGCAAACACGTAGATTATTGAGAGCAATAACATTTGGACAGTTCATGCATGAAACAACAGAACGCCGAAAAATTGATGTCGGTAAAGAGACTCGAACCACCAACCTCGAAAATCTGGGCGGCCACTCTATGAGGCGAGAACATAGCATATGGATTTGTTTTAGATATATCGAACTTGCGACAAAATTCAGATTGTGATCAATTTTTGGTTGGATTTTTTTGATCAGCAGTACCTCTACTCAACTTGATAAATTAACAATCATTTCTACCTTCATACCTTACACTGATCGGGCAAAATATAGAACTGACCGTGCAAAATATGAAAGTACAAGTAATTGAAAATTTATCATATCACTTCCTTCCTAGATGAGCAGAGATCCAACCCAAATTTATCACTGTTGCTATTGACTTTATCGGAACATACTTTGTACTGCTTCAGCGTCTATGAATATTATTGATCACTGCACAAACTGCGAAGCGGATGCATTCCAGAAATGCTAAAATCCTTAAGTAGCCGTAGTTTTAATGAACACTTTCTCGACAGAAGTCAAATCTTTCTCCATGACAGCAATACGTTTTCTGAAGAGATTGTCGGTTGCATGGTGGTGTCGCTTCGACCATTCAGCAAGACTAGGAGCTGGATCCCAAAGATGGGAGGGTGGTCCATTGACTTCCTATAAAGAGAAGGGACGAAACGTTCTGCATCGTTAGCACAGACCTACTTGAAGTGGAAACCAAGTTCATCTGGGAAAAGCCTCGTTCCGCCTCGGAGGAACTCACGGGGGATCATCATGGCCAGTCCATATATCGTGACTTTCTGAATTTGCCCAGGCACTTTCATCGGGTTTGACATATATTCGCGGACATGAGGGAATAATTCCTTCCTGAGGAATAAAGAACCTCTCGCAAAGGTGTCGGATTGTGTTTTCCCCTCAAGCCAGGGAATGTCATAATCTTCAGGCCAGTTTTCCGGGTAGAGAACATCTATTCAACTTCAAGCATGGTCCTGTGTCTCAATCGAGAGTCGTGCGCTCACGTTTTCGATCAATACCTGAATGAAGCGACCATTGATGAAATATTGGTACTGGGTTCTCTGGTAAATTCCTTCAAATCTACACCCATGAAAGTTACTTTGTTCACCTTCGGCCTCAACACTGAGATTTTCCTGTATTTTGTCAAACGCATATTGCCCGTTAGCCACGCCAGATTGCATGCTCTTCAGGGCAGAGATCGTCCCATTTAATGTGTTGTTTGTATATTGATGGTCATGTCGATTTTGAAGAGTTTCGCTCAATTCAGCAAGTGCTGCTAAGAAATCTTTGACGACGTGCCAGATCTTGGATGAACTCTTTTGTCGTGAGTTTGGAAAACTATTCCGAATACGTGTATCTTTCATTCGATTTCACTATGTCATCCCTCGATAATTTACTGAAATGCTTGACCAGGGCGGCATAGTCACTCCATATCGCGTTGGCGGTCCGGTACGATGAGGCAACCCATCTCACATCGAAAACTTTGCCAATCTTCTTCAGATGAACATGAAGATTCCTTGCTACATCATTCAACTGCCGCTGCATCTTCGAGGAATATGAGTAAGATATGTGAAGCTTCGATAGCATAGATTGAATGTGAAAAATGCCGTCCACCGCCTTTATTGAGTCAGAGACACTGAGCTCCAGTCTGTGGTTCAAGCAGTGCCAAAACGCAATAGATGGAAATTGCTTTTTCAGCTGCGCTCCTAAACCGCTTTGCTTTCCTAGCATCACGGAGGCTCCATCAGTGCACAAGGAAATCAAATGGGAGGACAGGTAGGCGTTATCAAAACATTGGCTTTTAGCGATGTCATCAAGCAGTTCAACACAGTGGATTAGCTGGCATTCTGGGCAGGAAGTTCAACAAGGTCTAGAAAAACATTCAGTGGAGGATCTCTGGGGTTATCTTTGAACGCATGTAAATGATCAGACATGATCGCTTTTTTTCGATAGCGAGGTTGATTCGTCGATGATCAATGAGATTCCATTTTTGCTCCCTCTGATCTTCTCACAGAGTTGGCGACGCATTGTGCTCGAGATCACTTCAATCATTCTTGTACATGTGTCATGAGAATGCAAATTTCGACCCAAATCTATGCCATTGGTCTCTTGAAAATCTATCAATGTTTCATAGTCTGTATAGGGCCGAATATTTTTGGCAATGTAGTATGCCGTTCTGAGGCATTTTGTAGTGGTCGCTTTGCTTCGATTATCCATTTGTGCCGACAGAGTTCCGATCTGATCCAATTTCCCTTCCTGCATAATTTTTTGCACAGCCGCAGTGAGCGTTCGAGTCCCTGTGCCTATACACTTTGTTTCTTAAATGCTTCTGGCGACTGGCTTTGTCCGCTTTGTCATTTGTGCTGTCGACAGCAGATAATTCGCATGCTGCCCATTCTCTCGACAATTGGACACCTTGCTTACTGTGTAGGTATCTAATTCAAATTCCCTAATTTAACCAATCCTTTCCAGTTCTCAAGTACTCCTTCCTAACCCACCATAATAACCCTTAAAAATAACCCCAACCAAAAAACCAAAAAACCAACCCACCCACACCCACAAAAATAAATCCAACACAAAACACACCAAATTACACATAAAAAAATCCAAACCCAAACCAACCCACCCCACCAAACACAACACCATAATCATCTACCACAAATACCATATAAAACCATACAACCAATAAAAACACACATACTCAAACTCACTAAACTATACTATCCAATCCCTACCCAAACCATAAACCCTAAACCCTCCAAAACCAAAACCTTAAACATCCACCAAACACACCAAACATAACCCAACTCACAAAATCAACACACCATACAAAAAACTATTTTCTTCATATCGCTTCCTATACTACTCCCCAATTACACCACCTTAACTTTACCCAAATTTTATATAACCCCAAATCCAGTTTCGATTGTTTTCCACTATTTTCACCACCTACCCAAGTCTAATTCCACCACATAGTTATTCCATCTCCCGAAAACCACCCTCCCTATTATCCCTCTCCCAAAGACACAACCTGTACAACTTACTCCATCTTCATTCCATATTTAACAATTATCCCTTTTCCCATCTTAATTATTATTTTTAAGCTCCTCCCTATTATTCTTCTCCCCCTACCTTCCACATTATTCCCCTCCATTTAATCTCCCACTTCATTTTTTTCCTCCTTATTTTATCCCAAGTTCGTTGTCTTAAAGTCTCTACAGAAACTGCACCAAGCTTTCCAGTCTTGATAATAAGCCATTCGTTAGCTTGCATGAAGATGAGTTTCTGTTTGGCTGACCAGGTTTCATCGACATCTCCTTTCTCGTCATTTTCTTGTGTTCTTTCAGTCTCTTGAGACGAGGCCATTGATGGAAAATGATGGCTCCGTATCTGCAGGTAGAGTAGACGTTGGCGAGGAGAGACTGATAAATCATCACCTGCAGCTTGCTTTCCAAAGAAGTCCAACAAACTTCTTTGACGTTTAGCTGGCTTACCATCCATGTAATTGTGCCTGCAATGAAAAAAGAAAATATGCTATTATCACAAATGCATTAAACTATAGTTTTTATACACGTGTATACATAGGTAGTATTTCATAGAGCCAAAGATCGACTTAATCAAGTAAATCTACAATGAAAATAGTAGTAGTGGTGGGCAGCGATCACAGCAACCCATGCAAACAAAAGCACCAACTATGAAATGCCTATAGGTGTCCTTTCAACTCGGTCCGGCTATAAATTCTATAAACTGCAATATTCAAAAATCATCCTCTATCCATATCAAAATCAGACTCTTATGAGCTTTTAATGACGTGTGCTTCATTCCTTGATGTAACAAGTGTGAGAATAAAAAGGTGGAAGAATCTGACCACCAATATGCATCAGGAATCTGGGAAATTTGTAGGCCTATCTGCGCTTTGGCAAGCCTACCCACCGGTACGGCTATCTACAAAACATCTGAAAAATGCTGCATGTGCTGCAGAATTTGTTTCTTGCAAGTAATTTGATCTACTTGTACATATGCATGCAGCTTTTACAACATCAATAAATTATCAAAATGGAATATCGTATAAAAGCTTATTAACAGAATGCGATTGAGAAAATGACTGACCATATTCATCCCACCGGATGAAAAAAAGTAAAATGAAACCATTAAACGAATCTATAATCAACCATGAATACTATCATCTTGTTAACTCAGATATAGCTTCTCTGATCTTCTCTTGATCTCAACACAATCTTATCAAATGAAAAAGATGCGTTGCACATTTTGCAACAGCAATGGTTTCAAGGGGGTCTAAAAAGCATTGTTTCTTGCAAAATGAAAATGTCAGATTTTTTACTTCTAAGATGATACGGACGCATCGTTTTTATTCAACTGAAACGAATAAGTTCTTCAGATAGTGATAATTCCTCAGATTGCAGTCCCTGGTGCTTATTCCAGGTTAGGTGACCCAATTCACACCAACTGACAGGTGCGCATAGGGAGGGCTAAGGCTTCCCACTTTCAAGAAGCACGCAACAACACTTATATTTTTAGAAGCATTGTGGCTAAAGTCTTCCCATTTCCTACCATTGCAAAAATTTTTAAATGGAGTGACAGGAAGTAGGCCTATCCCGTGTTATAATGTACCCAAACAATTGAAATGGAAGCCTCTTGTTTTAGGCGTTCCTAACTTACAAATGTTGTTTTACTTGAAGTAAACGAAGATGGTTTTCCATACTTGCCTATCTCACAAAAAAAGACCAGAGGAGGGCAAGGGTCGGGCTAGGCTTTCCACATTTTATACAGAATGAAGCCATGAAGGAAATGGCCTTATTATTCCACAGATTCATGCCATCAAAGCAAAATCTCTTATCAAGGTTGATCATTAAGGCTATGCCCTTTTCAACTTCACCAAAGCACTTTTATTTTTATAGGCCTCGGCGTATGAGAATGAAAGAATAGGGCCTATTGCAGCATTATCGCACATTAAAACAAATTTGACGGAGAGGAGAGCTTAATTGCCGCAAGCTGTTGTGACTTTTACCGGTCATTAAGCATTTCAAAATTCGTGATTGATGTGTCAAATAAAGCAATAAAACTGCATTTATCAGAAGAAATTCCAAACATCACACGATGCCACTACTTTGAAGTGCTCGGGGTGTTACCTTATACTTATCGCGCTGCAAAATGCGACCCAAACTTATACGAACATCAGCTTAAGGAAATCGACATGGCAGTCTATGCGTGGTATCAAAATTATTAACAAGCCGAGGAGCAAGCCCCGAAACTCTACATCACAGTCTACAATCCTCTCATAATTGAATCGCCTTTTGTATGCGGCACACAGGCTTCGGTGGGGGTTCGTGAGTAACAACAGAAAGGAAAAGAATTCGCCACATTATGTGGGAAGCTCGCTTCAATTACTGCCAGGCTGCCAGCAAATTGATGTGCGAGGATTCAGTCGAAATATCAGACAAACGGCTGTTTAAGAAAACCACGACCAATAGATTTCCACGTCCTACACAAGTTTTAGCCTTCGACCACCAACCATAACCGAAACCTTAGTACAAAAGGGTCATAGCTTCCAACGCAGTGCATTCTAAACAAACAATTCCGGCCGGAATTTCATAACTCGAATGCTGCACGATGACTTCCTCCCGTGACATTGACACCATATCGTTTTTCTTCTTCTCCCGCTCGTGATCTACCTCCTCCCTTTCCCATTGTGACTTGTAACTTCACTGTCCTTACTGTTAATCGTTATGGCGCATGTCATTTCGAAATAGAGCTCTTTTATTATTATTATTATCAAGACGGTAACATCATTAATACTCTTTAATAATGGACTTGTCTTTTATTATTAACTACTTGTATTGACATGACAAAGGCCCAGCAATGACGAAGATGTGTAAGAAACTAATTATCAACACCGACACGGACAATCAATTACATCAATAACGTTTAAAAACATCAACATCAACAACAAAAACCACGTGAAATATCATATGATTGAACAGAAACTTTTTTTGAATTGATTGATATAGATCCGAAGCACAAAAAATCCGATACATTTTTTTTCATTTGATGTGGTTGTTAACTATCAAAAAAAAATCGATAATACATAGATGAAATAATTGTTTAATTATTATGATTGGTGCGAATGTTTAATTCGACTACAACAGATTTTTTTAGCCACAAGATTACCACACAAGCATCGACACGCTATTCGCTGCTGAGATTCAGCAAATTAATATGTTCAGGGTCATGTCGTCATTACCTTTGCTTTTGTAAGTAATATGTAAAGGTACTCACCAATTTTCTGTTGGACATCCAAAATTTGAAGAGCGAAGAAATACGGATGACAAGCGTATAGCACCTTCATATTTTAGTGAAATATTCACTACAGACTTCACCATCTTTATCAATAAATCATTCAAAATTGGAGAGCCTACCCGAGCCCCCCCCGGAACTGGGCCATGAAGAAAGTGGGTAGGCTCGGCCTCCCCGGGCACCCCCCCGAGCGTACCCCTGCCCCCAATATTGCGTGCTTATCAAAAGATGACATCAACAATTTCATTGTTGAAAATTTTGATTCATTATGTGACATTTATCCTAATTACAATATTGTCATTGCTGGCGATTTCAACCGCTTTCGATGTGATTTCTCTGTTAATCTCAGTGTAAATAATATGGTTCAATCTCCTACACGCAAAGACGCAACTCTTGATCTGATTTTTGTGAGCGACGATATTTCCTCTCAATATTGTGTCAATGTGACTGCTCCTATCGGTAATTCTGGTCATTGTAGCATCACAGCTCGACCTAGAAATGAATCTGCATGTTATCATGTTCGGAAAAGGTTTATGATTTACGTGAATCAAACTTGGCGATCCTTTTTTCTCTGTTTAGAGGAATAAACTGTCGCGATTTTTACCTTGCCCACATGTCTGTGAAGATAAATGCAATATGTTTCAAGATTTATTGAAATGACATAGTCAAAGAGTGTATTCCTCAGTACATCGTATACTTCACTGAAAGGGATAAACTATGGATCACCGCTTTGTTGAAGCTGTATATTCAACGTCGTTGTAACGCATATCGAGAACGAAACTTCGCATCATACAACTATTGGAAGCATAAAGTTCAAGAGAGATTAAAGTCGCAAAGTTGAAATGGAGCCATAATGCAGAGGAAAACTCGAAGAAAATGTGGCAGGTTGTTGGCAGCATCCGTGGCACTAAATCCGTTGACCCTTTGTTACGTCTATGCATTCAACATGGAGGCCCTTCTTCTACCGTAGAACTCATCAATAAGACATTATATGAATTCTTCGTTCCCAGTACTGTTCCTGTAATAGATGAGGACGATGACTTGTGGTCAATGGATATATCCCCATACGACTTTGAGAAGCGACTCATGAAGATTCCAACCAATAAGGCTGCAGGCAGTGATGGCATCCCTACAGTGGTTTACAAAGCTGCTGCACCATTCATCTCAGGGCCTCTGTGTCACATATTCAACATCTGCGTACGTGAACGTATTTTTCCAACAAGATGGAAATTTAGCCACATTGCCCCAATACCAAAATCAGGGAAATTCGATATGAGCAATATTCGGCCGATATCACTCTTGCCGCTTCCAGGTAAGCTGTTTGAGTATTTTGTCCTGAGTGGAACAGTAAAGAGTAATCTCATCAATTCTTTTGGCAATAATCAATTTGGTGGAAGACCAGGTCATCAACTACTGCCGCACTAATCAAACTCATGGATGATGCAACGCTACTTCTAGACCGAGATGATATTGGTGGTTTTCATATTATTTCATATGATTTCAAAAAAGCGTTTGACAAATTGAGACATGACATCATTATCCAGAAATTGTCACAGACCAACGTTCCTCGAGGTTTTCTACATCTTACTTACAGCTACTTGGAATATCGTAAACAAGCCGTAAGGATTAGAGATAACATCAGCACAACCACGAACATTCTGTCAGGTGTACCTCAAGGATCTCTTATTGGCTCTTACTTGTATTGTGTGGTCGCAGCATCTCTAACACCTGTTCATCACTCAACCCGGATGATCAAGTATATTGATGACATGACTTAATGCATCCCGATTTTTAAAACTCAAGTTTGTTCCAATGCATCTGAAGAACATAAGAACATAAGCAGCTGGTCACTGGCAAACGGACTCTCTCTGAACTATGACAAATGCAAGTCCCTCTTCATTCGTAAAGTGCCTAGTTGTTTGCCTACACTATTGAATAATGTCAAGGATGTCGATGAACTGCGTATCTTGGGAGTTATACTCAACAGCCAATTGAGATGGGACAGCAACATTACCAAGCAGATTAGGACCGCAAGTCAGCGTATGTATGGGTTGAGAATTCTGAAGCCTCTGGTACCACCTTCTTCCCTCGCAGGGCCATTCTCTACCATCCGAAGTTTGTTCGAATATGCATCGAGTGTCTTTATTCAATTTCCTGCCCATCTCGAATCTCGTTTGAATCGTTTTCAAAACCGAATCCATAAAATGGTATGTTCGCTGCCGAAAGACTTTCGAGCTACAGATTGCCCTTGCGGCAAGTTTCCACCACTCAAGCGTCGACGTGAAGAAGCTGCTGTCAAACTCTTCCATCTCTCTTCGAAGAACGAGAATCATATTCTCCACGGCATTATGCCAGACATCTCATGTCGATCCGGTCGTTATCTTCAACCCTACAGTTAGTGATGCAAATGGAAAACTTTCCGGAAAATTTTGAAATCTTTTTTTCGGTGATTGACGTTTTTGCCTTTGTTTTGGAGACTTGTTGCAGTCGTTTGAAAAGACTATGTAATATTCAAAGACCAAAAACTTCTCTATCATCCCTGCATGTTAACTTTTGGGACCAACTGCACCCTCCATGTCTATTTCAGATCTTACCGACTGAATATCAGACATTAAATGGATTTCAGATTTCTCTAATTGAATTTCAGATATCTGTCAGAAACTCAACTTTGAAAGGATCTTAGATTCAACTGGAGAATCTCCAATTCATCTGGAAATGTCTGAAATTCATTTAAGTAGACCTGAAATCGATTGGGAACTATCTGAACCATCTGAACCAGCTAGAAATGGAATGTGTAGTTTGTCCTCCACGAAGATATCGGACAATACGCTACGTAGAAGTTAGAAGTATCATATAGATATTCTTCTAACTCATCACAGATATCTTTAGTTTCCAAATATCTCACGAGTTTACAGTCACCAATATATGATCGCTCATGTATAATGCTGTGTTGGACTGTGTGCTTGTGCTTCACATGTTCATCAACACATGGAGAATTTGTATCATTACAATCAAGGATGCATAATAAAGCTTAACTTTCAAGCCATAAACAAACTCCCAAATAAAGTTGCATTATTTCTTGCACCAGTATCTTTCACAATGCATGAAATTATACCCCTATTGTAAAGGAAAAAATTCACGTTGTCCCAAAAGATGTCTGTGTTATAACATTAAAAATGGCAACAAATTGCCACAAGCCACTGGTGGCAAAGGAATGCTCAAAAATCCACGGACGGGATTCGTATTGCTACGATTGTTTTAATCGAAATGATATGATGCAATCAAGAGCTTCAGAACAATTCTATTGATGTGTCTATGCCTCGGCTGTGATAGAAAACGTAAAAATTATATCACAAAAAAATTCAAATTTCTTCATTTTTCAAAATCGTTTTATTCAAAATAATGATCAAAATGACCAGTTTCATAGACCCATTCTATTGGTGTGTACCTCGGCTGTAGAAGCGGTCACCTATCACAAAAAATCAGAACTTTCAAAATTTTCCAAAATTTTCCAATATTTTCATCACTACCAACAGTGCAACATCTACACGTTTTAATTCGTTTGTACCTTATACATGTGCATTATTTGAAGGCATTCTTGTTCATTAGAGCTTTGCTTTCTTATTTCTATTTTTTGATATTTTATTGAAGTATACCCAAGTACCCAAGTGTACTATATGCCTATAGGACTAAGTACTCTTTCATACTATACTCGTACATGTAATATATCAATCGTACATTGTTTCCAAAGTGTATTCATCAAGTGTTTTGTCAATGATTTTCATTCTCAATATAAATCATCTACTTCTACTTCTACTTAGTGATGAAAATTTTCCGTGGAAAATTATGGAAAAAATTGGAAAATTTTGGAAAATATTGAAAGTTTTGATTTTTTGATAGGCCGAATTTGAGCGCTTTCACTACCGAGGCAGCTGCGTACTAATAAATTGGGTCACTCTTGATTTCATCATTATTTCGATTAAAGCGATCGTGTAGCAATACGATTTCCGTCGCGGATTTTTGAACATTTCCTTTGCACCAGTGGCTTATTGTTAGCATTTTTAATTATCACACAGACCACCGTTTCGGAT
>CAJQUW010015729.1:0-42876 GCA_907163375.1 Prostheceraeus crozeri
AATGTTCATGAACATGATGATGATGATGATGATGATGAAGTGTTTATTGAAGAATAATGAAAATCATGAATACATTATACACTTTCTGACACATGCACATACATAGCATAAAGTAACCATAAAAGGAAGATACACTGGCACATCTATCATACTCATGTCAAGTTAACAAGCTAATAGCAAATATAAAATATTCAAATAAGCAAGAGTAGAAATTACAAGAAATCACCGTTGCTTAACATAGATGCCCAATAGAAAAAAGAATCGAGCCGTCTTGATGTTGAACAGTAAGGCAAAAAATACCGTCCTGAGCGCGACATGATTGGTGGAACCCGATCATGAAGGGGGTGGGCAGGATCTTTACACTTCTGCAAGAATTTACAGGCTAGTTGATTACGCGACTGAGCAAAGTCAGGAATCGCATCGCATGCACAGCATTCCCCGCAAATGATGCGGTGAGCTCTGCTCCTTAATCTGTCAACCTTATGTACAACTGAGCTTGAGAGCTTACCAAAAACTGGAGATGCGTATAAAATTACAGACATAATGCATGCATTGAAAACTTCAAATAATTGTTTCTTGTTCACGTAAGGCTTCAAAGACCGGAGAACATGCAACCGTCGAGAAGCACAGAGTGTAACACGATCGAAATGACAGTTCCATTTCAAAATTGTTCTCAATTGTTACCCCTAAGATGTTCACGGAGGAAGTCAGTTGAATGTCATCATAAGGAACAACAGAAAAATTCCTAGAACGATGGAAAAACAATTGCCTGCATTTACTGTGATTTAAATACATGTGGTTCTCTTCAGACCAAGTCAGCACTATCGAGAGATTTGAAGGATTCGGTTCTTGATTGCAGCACGACTCAACAAGGGTTAGGTCATCTGCATACTTGATCAATCGAGCATTAGGACTGTCGACTTTCAGTTCAGCGATAAACAGCGCGAACAGATACGGGCCCAAAACGGAGCCTTGGGGCACCCCCGAAGTGGCCACGAACGTCGGTCCAACTTTGCCATTCAAACTTACTCTGAGATGACGGTCGACAAGATAAGAATGCAACCATAGAAGGAACCCCTTGTTGAAATCCATACTCAGAAGGATATTGATTAGGCGCTGAAACTGAAGTTTGTCGAATGCCTTAGCGAAGTCGAGGCAAGTCAGTCTGACACCCAAATTGTTAGGATCCTCCATAAAAGATGTAACACAATCATGGATATCAATCAGCGCTCCAGTGGTCGAGCCAAGTGGTCTGAAGGCGTGCTGATTTTGACCAAAGAAGCGCAATAAATCATGCTTCATTCCGGAGAGAATTAAGCGCTCAAAAACCTTCGATACAATTGGCAGCAATGAAATCTGCCTGCAATCATTGGCAGTAGGATTTACCTTCTTGGGAATCGGACGCACGAAAGCATGTTTCCACACGTCAGGGAATTTCCTGGTCGCTATCGACGCGCGGTAAATGTCACAGAGAGGTTCACATATTATATCAGCACTCTCATACAAAAGACGAGCACAAATACTGTCGGATCCTGATGACTGCCTGAGTTTTAATTGCTTCAGGAGACGATAGACGTCCAAGGGATCAATGTCGACGTTCCAGTGCTCATCCACAAAGTCGCACAATTCTTCATCAGGCGCATGGTTAAAAGAAAGCTTGAAAATCTCAGACACTTCGAGGAGGAATTGACTCAACTCATTACCAGCCTTTGGAGTAACGGAGGGCTGCTGCTTTCCCTGGAACTCGCGGACGACACTCCAGATATTTTTATCTTTATTGATGACATTGCTGCTCCATTTCGCTTTGGCTTTGAAAATTTCAACATGAATCTTGTCCTTCAAATGATTATATATCGGCCATTTACGGGATCGATAAGCAGACCAGCGATCATTAATGAGTTTTTTAAGCAATGGAGTAAGCCATGGTTTATCCTTGCTTGTAAGTTCAACCTCGTATTGCGGAATGATGGACATTGCTTCAAAAAATATCTCATAAAAAGCCATGCATTTCTCATCTACGTTTACAGCGTTGTACACTTTTTCAAATTTAGAAGATGACAAATCAGACAAAAACATTTGCATATTGCCGAGTCTGTAGTCAAAAACTTTACGAACGGTTCTTTGATGTCTCACAGAAGCTACAGAGGAAGGCAGAAATACACAACAATGATCTGAAGTAGACAGAGGGGAACCAACAGTGGCTGGAGTTGGATAATAATTCTCCACATTTTCTGAAATCCAGATCTGATCCAGAAACGAATTACCCCGTGTCGGTGCCATAACTTTATTTACACATGTAAAGCTATGACGGAAAAGATTTGTGTTAAAGTCATTGAAATCACCGCAAAAGATCAGGCTTGAGTTCGGGTACGTATCTAAAATCTTGTCAACGAAGAACGTCAAACTCTCACTGACACCTCGATGAGTACTAGAACACAAGTTCGGCGGGATGTAAATACAAAGCACCACAACATTTATAACAGGAAGTCGAACACTTATGTACTCAATACATTCAATAGACGGTTGCTGCAAAACGTGCGGTTTGTACAAATGATCAGCGTATATACATACACCACCTCCAATACGATCAACTCTGTCAGATCGAAAAAGAAGATAGTTTTCCAATGACAAGAAGTTATCTGAGGTTTCATCTGTTAGCCAAGTTTATGTGATTCCGATAAGTCCTGGTAAAGTTCGGAATACATTTCAGCTTTTGGTAGCAAGAGGCTACTCTAGATTTGAACTTAAGCAGTCCGCTCAGAGACAGTTGCAAAAACATTGGGAAGTTATCTTAAAATTCGGTTATTATTCAGCTAAGCAAATGCTGGACAATCATTTATTTTAATGTTTATTCTGATTTGAATAACTGATTAATAACGATTAATTTGATGGCATTTTTTTTATATTTATTGTCGCAGCTTTCATTTTATAAATTATTAACTGTGGATTGAGGCTGCCTTTGTGCAGGGTCCCGCTAGGGTGGGTTTGAGTGTTCAGAGGTGAGGGACCGAAACACGATTGCCCTACCCTAGTCTCTGCTGATGACCTCAGGAGTTCAAGGTTAATATTTAAGTTCCAATCTTGATTATAGTTCTTTGCTTTTATTTCCTGAATAAGAATCTGTTATTTTGACACTATTCCATTCACCTGTAGGGAACGTTTGATCAGTCCTCTTAAGGATTAAATTTCTCACTTATCTTTTCATCAAGTCTTCATTTCACAACTTCATTTCATTCGGGATTAATTTGATGGGTTACGTCTGGCATCACTAATGATTTTGACATGTTGATACAGTATGAGTATGATGGATAACAGACCTGATCGCCTTTATCTATTGGTAAGGAGAATCAGGTGCACGAGCGTTAGGATAGTTAATACCGCTAAGTACTAGGATAAATTGAAGCGACAATTCTGACAACCTCAGTTGGACAGAATTCACTCGCTGAGTAAGCTTGCTAAATTCTCTTTTTGTACTTCTCGATGCATGAATTATTAATTGGTATTCCGTAGCGTATTTTCAGTAGCAGTAGTTTCCCCCTGTTTAAACAATAATATAAATTGCTTAGAGGGTAGAGTACTTGATAGAGTTTAAACTAATTAACCCTATGTATTTGACCTATTGGTTAGCGTATAACGTTTTAACTGGTAAAAAATTATTCACCAAAACTTGAAGTTCATCAACTTTATACAAAATAGAACGAGCATTTAATAACAGC
The DNA here is from genome assembly GCA_907163375.1 of Prostheceraeus crozeri. Classification (NCBI taxonomy): domain Eukaryota; kingdom Metazoa; phylum Platyhelminthes; order Polycladida; family Euryleptidae; genus Prostheceraeus; species Prostheceraeus crozeri. The sequence goes on from CAJQUW010015729.1 coordinate 3,717, forward strand.
AATGACGGGTAGCACACAGATGGTAAAATCACAGACGAAAATTTTTGATTGAGTCACGACTCCGTACCTGACCTCTGTAAATTACTACGTCTAAGCCAGCTGCTTTTTGGCGTCGAAGCTCTTGTCGAAGGAGAAATTGCTCGTGCTGTTGCTGTTTCGTTAAATCATTGGAGACGAAAGCATTTCTGAACCTGGTGGAATTTCTTAAATCTTTAGATTTTCGAATGAATTCTGCCTTAGTGAAACTGTCTTGAAAACGAACTTTTAAAGGCCGCACCCTGTCTCTAGCCAGCTTCCCAAATCGATGCATTGTAGCAGCTTTCACATGCCCAAGTCCAAGATCCTCGCACATTTCCTGAACGCTTATCATGTCAGCCTCCTGACGCTCTTTCAATGTCCCATCGGTTTTTTCTCTCAAACCATGAATGATAGCATTATCGCGCCGTCTTTCACGCTCCTCAACCTCCCACAAAACGTCCTCGAGATTAAAAGATTCCTTAACTTCATCAAGCGAATGACGCAGTCCATCAATTTCTTCTTGCTGTGATTCTTGAATTTCACGAACATTTCTAACAGAATTTTCAATCCCCAGCATGCGGTCATCAAGCCTTCGCAACTCACTGTGCAATTGGAGAAATTCGTCCTTTATACACTGTATGGAAACTAATAAATCAGCCTCAGACTCTTCGACGATAGCACGAATATTAGCCAAAGTCAAAGGTGGTGGGGCATTTTTAAAAGATTGACTTGACCGGAGTTGTCGCTGACGAGGCATGAAAAACAGAGATGAAAAAATAAATCCAACTCAGGGCTCGAACGCAATACCGCTCGGAAGGTGACCAGAGGCAAGTACCGCACCACTATACCAGCAATAGACGCTACTGTGTGTTAAACTCGTACCGTATCAGCGACTTCAATTTTACGACTTGCAGCCGGACAGTGCACGTGACACTTAGATTCCACCGCGCCAACCGAGATAGAAGAGGAGTAACACTCACTGATAGTCGCAAAGTGACAGCAAAAAGACGAAAAAGGCCTGTAACATACGATCGCGTTGATATTCAGTGAAGTGAGTGGCACCGTTGTGACGACGGATACGAGAGGAACACAAAGATGTAAAAAATTCCGATCAGTGGATCACGCAACGACGAGAACTAAGCAAATCACACTTTCCTGACACGAGGGAGACAGCGACGTCGTGCACCTTCGACGGTTAGACACTGAGTCGCACTGATCGCACTGATCGCATGCTGATCGCACTGATCGCACTGATCGCTGAGACACTGATCGCATGCTCTTAAACACAAGCGGGGTCTTAAATTCATCATTGCTTTGTTATTGATGGTTTCGAGGTACTTAAGACGATGTTCGGGTTGCTAATGCAGTTTTGTTCAAGGTCGATGTTATTTCTTTCAGCCTCATTCATTTGCATTCAATTCGTCAAGTGACTGATTCATCGACCAATGACGCTAATGTTTGGCATTGATTTTTGCAATCCTATTCCCAGCTCGTGTGCACTCGTGTAATGAGAAAATGAGAACAATGGAGAAGTTAGCGCTGATTGAGGTCATAGCCATAGATATCTCATGTACAGATAATGCTTAGACTAAAATCCTAGATAAGTTATTCTGAGAACGGTGCAAAACGAACCAACTCAATGGAATAACTAACACTTGATTGTTATCTGCCAAATATGTAATTCTAAACTACCTAATTTAAAAACTTTAAATAGAACTTGACTTCAAAAAATTGCTTATAGACGATAGGTACAGATTTATTATAGATTTATTATTGTGCAATACACACACGATATTTCATGGTCTAACCAGACCACGTCTTCAGGCAACAATGACAAACGAAGATTCTTGAAACTGCATCACAAACACATCGAATTTGCACATGAAATCAATATTGTAGAGATGAAAGACACGGACATGTAGATATAGGACTGTATGACGTCATTGCGTGAAACAGAAAATAGAAGACTAAAGCTGAGTGCCAACAATTACAACAACAGCAAAGCATTTTAAAAACACATCCCCCGATTCACCGGGATAATAAGTCAAAAGTCAATAAGTCAATAATAATACTGAAAATCGAAAGTACATACATGTAATTACAAAGTTAAAAATCAAAAAATGTTTCAAAATTAATGAAGTTAACAACAAAAGTCACTTGGAATTATACAGTTCATCATATAATGAAGGAACAAATAGATCACATCGATTGAGGCAAGGTTGTCTTTTGGAGTGCCATGCTACAAAGTACGCTTTCTGTAAATAAAAAATTCTCGAACAAGGCCGAAAGTGAGACTTTCACAGAATGATGTACACCTCATAGTCCGGCAGCCAACACGAGTTTGTGCAGGGAATGAGGCCGACAATGACACTTTCACAGAATGATGTACACCTCATAGTCCGGCAGCCAGCACGAGTTTGTGCAGGGAACGAGGCCGACAATGAGACTTTCACAGAATGATGTACACATCATAATCCGGCAGCCAGCACGAGTTTGTGCAGGGAATGAGGCCGACAATGAGACTTTCACAGAACGATGTGCACCTCATAGTCCGGCAGCCAGCACAAGTGTCTGCAGGGAACGAGGCCGAAAATGAGACTTTCACAGAATGATGTACACCTCATAGTCCGGCAGGCAGCACGAGTTTGTGCAGGGAACGAGGCCGACAATGAGACTTTCACAGAATGATGTACACCTCATAGTCCGGAAGCCAGCACGAGTTTGTGCAGGGAACGAGGCCGACAATGAGACTTTCACAGAACGATGTGCACCTCATAGTCCGGCAGCCAGCACAAGTGTCTGCAGGGAACGAGGCCGAAAGTGAGACTTTCACAGAATGATGTACACCTTATGCCTACTTCGAATCTGCGCGTCTGCCGAATTCTAGGTGCTTCCTCTTCTTGCAAACATGTGCAAATCAAATGTGAAGCAGATTCCAATTTATTGGTAAATTTGAACTGTTATATGCTTCTCTTATAAAGCGAAAAGTGCAAAGCCATGATTCATAGTTTTGACATCAAGTGTCTCTAGATCATTTCCTATTATAAGCATGTGTTATTGCTTCTAATCGGCAGCGCATGCGAGATGGGAAATGACCTGAGCACATTCCATGGCAAAATTATTACCCTGAACTTAGTACTTTTCAATCAATCAGGGAAAATAAAGCTTCATTTCAACCAAAAGCTTCAATCTGCGTTCCATCGGAATTGCATGTGTTTTCTTTAATTCTGTCTGACAAGCGGATGAACTAACTAGAACTCGGCAGGCCTAGTAGGCATAGGGTGTGTATCATTCTGTGAAAGTCTCATTGTCGGCCTCGTTCCCTGCACAAACTCGTGCTGGCTTCCGGACTATTAGGTGTACATCATTCTGTGAAAGTCTCATTGTCGGCCTCGTTCCCTGCAGAAACTCGTGCTGGCTGCCGGACTATGAGGTGTACATCATTCTGTGAAAGTCTCATTCTCGGCCTCGTTCCCTGCACAAACTCGTGCTGGCTGCCGGACTATGAGGTGTACATCATTCTGTGAAAGTCTCATTGTCGGCCTCGTTCCCTGCACAAACTCGTGCTGGCTGCCGGACTATGAGGTGTACATCATTCTGTGAAAGTCTCATTGACGGCCTCGTTCCCTGCACAAACTCGTGATGGCTGCAGGACTATGAGGTGTACATCATTCTGTGAAAGTCTCATTGTCGGCCTCGTTCCCTGCAGAAACTCGTGCTGGCTGCCGGACGATGAGGTGCACATCATTCTGTGAAAGTCTCATTGTCGGCCTCGTTCCCTGCACAAACTCGTGCTGGCTGCCGGACTATGACGTGTACATCATTCTGTGAAAGTCTCATTGTCGGCCTCGTTCCCTGCAGAAACTCGTGCTGGCTGCCGGACTATTAGGTGTACATCATTCTGTGAAAGTCTCATTGTCGGCCTCGTTCCCTGCACAAACTCGTGCTGGCTGCCGGACTATGAGGTGTACATCATTCTGTGAAAGTCTCATTGTCGGCCTCGTTCCCTGCACAAACTCGTGCTGGCTGCGGACTATGAGGTGTACATCATTCTGTGAAAGTCTAATTTTCGGCCTCGTTCAATCCAGAAACTCGTGCTGGCTGCCGGACTATGAGGTGCACACCATTCTGTGAAAGTCTCATTGTCGACCTCGTTCCCTGCACAAACTAGTGTTGGCTGCCGGACTATGAGGTGTACATCATTCTGTGAAAGTCTCATTGTCGGCCTCGTTCCCTGCACAAACTCGTGCTGGCTGCCGGACTGTGAGGTGTACATCATTCTGTGAAAGTCTCATTGTCGGCCTCGTTCCCTGCACAAACTAGTGCTGGCTGCCGGACTATGAGGTGTACATCATTCTGTGAAAGTCTCATTGACGGCCTCATTCCCTGCAGAAACTCGTGCTGGCTGCCGGACTATGAGGTGTACATCATTCTGTGAAAGTCTCATTTTCGGCCTCATTTCCTGCACAAACTCGTGCTGGCTGCCGGACGATGAGGTGCACATCATTCTGTGAAAGTCTCATTGTCGGCCTCGTTCCCTGCAGAAGCTCGTGCTGGCTGCCGGACTATGAGGTGTACATCATTCTGTGAAAGTCTCATTTTCGGCCTCGTTCCCTGCACAAACTCATGCTGGCTGCCGGACTATTAGGTGTACATCATTCTGTGAAAGTCTCATTGTCGGCCTCGTTCCCTGCAGAAACTCGTGCTGGCTGCCGGACTATGAGGTGTACATCATTCTGTGAAAGTCTCATTTTCGGCCTCGTTCCCTGCACAAACTCGTGCTGGCTGCAGGACTATGAGGTGTACATCATTCTATGAAAGTCTCATTGTCGGCCTCGTTCCATGCAGAAACTCGTGCTGGCTGCCGGACTATGAGGTGTACATCATTCTGTGAAAGTCTCATTGTCGGCCTCGTTCCCTGCACAAACTCGTGCTGGCTGCCGGACTATGAGGTGTACATCATTCTGTGAAAGTCTCATTGTCGGCCTCATTCCCTGCAGAAACTCGTGCTGGCTGCCGGACTATGAGGTGTACATCATTCTGTGAAAGTCTCATTGTCGGCCTCGTTCCCTGCACAAACTCGTGCTGGCTGCCGGACTATGAGGTGTACATCGTTCTGTGATAGTCTCATTGTCGGCCTCGTTCCCTGCACAAACTCGTGCTGGCTGCCGGACTATGAGGTGCACACCATTCTGTGAAAGTCTCATTGTCGGCCTCGTTCCCTGCAGAAACTCGTGCTGGCTGCCGGACTATGAGGTGTACATCATTCTGTGATAGTCTCATTGTCGGCCTCGTTCCCTGCACAAACTCGTGCTGCCTGCCGGACTATGAGGTGTACATCATTCTGTGAAAGTCTAATTTTCGGCCTCGTTCCCTGCAGAAACTCGTGCTGGCTGCCGGACTATGAGGTGTACATCATTCTGTGAAAGTCTCATTGTCGGCCTCGTTCCCTGCACAAACTCGTGCTGGCTGCGGACTATGAGGTGTACATCATTCTGTGAAAGTCTAATTTTCGGCCTCGTTCAATCCAGAAACTCGTGCTGGCTGCCGGACTATGAGGTGCACACCATTCTGTGAAAGTCTCATTGTCGACCTCGTTCCCTGCACAAACTAGTGTTGGCTGCCGGACTATGAGGTGTACATCATTCTGTGAAAGTCTCATTGTCGGCCTCGTTCCCTGCACAAACTCGTGCTGGCTGCCGGACTGTGAGGTGTACATCATTCTGTGAAAGTCTCATTGTCGGCCTCGTTCCCTGCACAAACTAGTGCTGGCTGCCGGACTATGAGGTGTACATCATTCTGTGAAAGTCTCATTGACGGCCTCATTCCCTGCAGAAACTCGTGCTGGCTGCCGGACTATGAGGTGTACATCATTCTGTGAAAGTCTCATTTTCGGCCTCATTTCCTGCACAAACTCGTGCTGGCTGCCGGACGATGAGGTGCACATCATTCTGTGAAAGTCTCATTGTCGGCCTCGTTCCCTGCAGAAGCTCGTGCTGGCTGCCGGACTATGAGGTGTACATCATTCTGTGAAAGTCTCATTTTCGGCCTCGTTCCCTGCACAAACTCATGCTGGCTGCCGGACTATTAGGTGTACATCATTCTGTGAAAGTCTCATTGTCGGCCTCGTTCCCTGCAGAAACTCGTGCTGGCTGCCGGACTATGAGGTGTACATCATTCTGTGAAAGTCTCATTTTCGGCCTCGTTCCCTGCACAAACTAGTGCTGGCTGCAGGACTATGAGGTGTACATCATTCTATGAAAGTCTCATTGTCGGCCTCGTTCCATGCAGAAACTCGTGCTGGCTGCCGGACTATGAGGTGTACATCATTCTGTGAAAGTCTCATTGTCGGCCTCGTTCCCTGCACAAACTCGTGCTGGCTGCCGGACTATGAGGTGTACATCATTCTGTGAAAGTCTCATTGTCGGCCTCATTCCCTGCAGAAACTCGTGCTGGCTGCCGGACTATGAGGTGTACATCATTCTGTGAAAGTCTCATTCTCGGCCTCGTTCCCTGCACAAACTCGTGCTGGCTGCCGGACTATGAAGTGTACATCGTTCTGTGATAGTCTCATTGTCGGCCTCGTTCCCTGCACAAACTCGTGCTGGCTGCCGGACTATGAGGTGCACACCATTCTGTGAAAGTCTCATTGTCGACCTCGTTTCCTGCACAAACTAGTGCTGCCTGCCGGACTATGAGGTGTACATCATTCTGTGAAAGTCTAATTTTCGGCCTCGTTCCCTGCAGAAACTCGTGCTGGCTGCCGGACTATGAGGTGTACATCATTCTGTGAAAGTCTCATTTTCGGCCTAGTTCCCTGCACAAACTCGTGCTGGCTGCCGGACTATGAGGTGCACATCATTCTGTGAAAGTCTCATTTTCGGCCTCGTTCCCTGCAGAAACTCGTGCTGGCTGCCGGACTATGAGGTGCACACCATTCTGTGAAAGTCTCATTGTCGACCTCGTTCCCTGCACAAACTAGTGTTGGCTGCCGGACTATGAGGTGTACATCATTCTGTGAAAGTCTCATTGTCGGCCTCGTTCCCTGCACAAACTCGTGCTGGCTGCCGGACTGTGAGGTGTACATCATTCTGTGAAAGTCTCATTGTCGGCCTCGTTCCCTGCACAAACTAGTGCTGGCTGCCGGACTATGAGGTGTACATCATTCTGTGAAAGTCTCATTGACGGCCTCATTCCCTGCAGAAACTCGTGCTGGCTGCCGGACTATGAGGTGTACATCATTCTGTGAAAGTCTCATTTTCGGCCTCATTTCCTGCACAAACTCGTGCTGGCTGCCGGACGATGAGGTGCACATCATTCTGTGAAAGTCTCATTGTCGGCCTCGTTCCCTGCAGAAGCTCGTGCTGGCTGCCGGACTATGAGGTGTACATCATTCTGTGAAAGTCTCATTTTCGGCCTCGTTCCCTGCACAAACTCATGCTGGCTGCCGGACTATTAGGTGTACATCATTCTGTGAAAGTCTCATTGTCGGCCTCGTTCCCTGCAGAAACTCGTGCTGGCTGCCGGACTATGAGGTGTACATCATTCTGTGAAAGTCTCATTGTCGGCCTCGTTCCCTGCACAAACTCGTGCTGGCTGCCGGACTATGAAGTGTACATCATTCTGTGAAAGTCTCATTGTCGGCCTCGTTCACTGCACAAACTCGTGCTGGCTGCCGGACTATGAGGTGTACATCATTCTGTGAAAGTCTCATTGTCGGCCTCATTCCCTGCAGAAACTCTTGCTGGCTGCCGGACTATGAGGTGCACATCATTCTGTGAAAGTATCATTGTCGGTCTCGTTCCCTGCACAAACTCGTGCTGGCTGCCGGACTATGAAGTGTACATCGTTCTGTGATAGTCTCATTGTCGGCCTCGTTCCCTGCACAAACTCGTGCTGGCTGCCGGACTATGAGGTGTACATCATTCTGTGAAAGTCTCATTGTCGGCCTCGTTCCCTGCACAAACTCGTGCTGCCTGCCGGACTATGAGGTGTACATCATTCTGTGAAAGTCTCATTGTCGGTCTCGTTCCCTGCACAAACTCGTGCTGGCTGCGGGACTATGAGGTGTACATCATTCTGTGAAAGTGTCATTGTCGGCCTCATTCCCTGCACAAACTTGCTCTAGCTGCCGGACTATGAGGTGCACATCATTCTGTGAAAGTCTCATTTTCGGCCTCGTTCCCTCCAGAAACTCGTGCTGGCTGCCGGACTATGAGGTGTACATCATTCTGTGAAAGTCTCATTGTCGGCCTCGTTCCCTGCACAAACTCGTGCTGGCTGCAGGACTATGAGGTGTACATCATTCTGTGAAAGTCTAATTTTCGGCCTCGTTCCCTCCAGAAACTCGTGCTGGCTGCCGGACTATGAGGTGTACATCATTCTGTGAAAGTCTAATTTTCGGCCTCGTTCCCTGCACAAACTAGTGCTGGCTGCCGGACTATGAGGTGTACATCATTCTGTGAAAGTCTCATTGTCGGCCTCGTTCCCTGCACAAACTCGTGCTGGCTGCAGGACTATGAGGTGTACATCATTCTGTGAAAGTGTCATTGTCGGCCTCGTTCCCTGCAGAAACTCGTGCTGGCTGCCGGACTATGAGGTGCACATCATTCTGTGAAAGTCTAATTTTCGGCCTCGTTCCCTGCAGAAACTCGTGCTGGCTGCCGGACTATGAGGTGTACATCATTCTGTGAAAGTCTCATTTTCGGCCTCGTTCCCTGGACAAACTAGTGCTGGATGTTGTACATGACACTTTTCAAGCGCTCGATAATATGTCTTTATAAGTCTGTGTCCTGCTCTTCCTTCCATTAGTTCTTTAATACAACGTTCAGATTTCTATGAAGTTTGATCTCCTGAAAGTCCAGACATCTCATTTCACGTTCCCTACTACAGTTGAAAGATAATTCGTCTAGATGAGGCATTTTTGATAGGAATTCCAGCATCATAGCGGCTTAGAAAATGAAGAATGTCCTCTGGGATTCTCAATTTGTCCATTATGTAAATTACTCTCGGAACAATTTTTGCGTTCACAAAACTTTTTAGTCATAGGATTTTTAATCACCAAAGTATTGAGGATTGAACCATTAAATTTCAGTGAACGCTTATAATGATCAGCATGAAGGATAAAGTTCATAATCGCCTCCTCGCTGTGGCGTTTTTACGGTGAATTTGGGATTCAGTCATGATACTACGCATCTCTCTGATCAGACATGTTGCAAGTTCGAGGAAGAGACGCCCAACATTTATAACGATTTACAATTCCCTCGTGATGGTCATCACTCTGTCATTTACATTTTTACAGAGTATTATCTTTCTGGCATCATTGTGAGGCGAATTTACATATTTTCTGGAGAATTCGTCATCACTTTTTCTAAAATGTTCGGACAGAAAACTACTTCGATCAGGACCGATCTGCTGCTGTCATTGGGAGAGACGACTATTATGTCCAATGCAAGGAGAGAAGTCAATCAAGTTGTCTTCGTGTTTGTCTTTATCTCAATCTCTTCATCATCTAATAAAGATTTGTAGATAATTGCTTTTTACATCCTCCTGACAAGAGCAAAGTTCTAATGTTCGGTTATCTGTGCAGATAACTGATTGAGGAGGAACTCACCGCGATTACAGTTCATATCAATGTCGCAATTCGTAGAGGGAACACACGTCAGTGCAGAGCAAATTCATGATATCAAATCTCATGTGCAGCTCTGATATCTTCTTCCTCTGCACCGTACATCATGAGGAACCAAGAGCAGCGGTTCCCACGCATCTTTGTAGCGGTCCGGATTAGAATGTTTGATGAACACTGGGATCCACCTAAATTTATATCTAATAAGCACGTAAATTGCAAGAAACAGGAGGAAAGGGAATGTAATGAAGATATTAGAAAGAATCGTGCAATTTACTCGCACTTATCTGAAGCTCTCTTTAAAGACCAGTCTCAAATCTTGCAATTTTATGTAAGTTTTGATTCACACACAATACTAATAATAAGCGTATATTTGAAAAACAAATCAACATAAGAAATCTCCAATGGGAATCGGGGAGATTTTAAGAACAGAAATGTCATGCGATGCGAGCGTATTATTTTGTTCAACAGGTGCTATTATACAACACTGAACACGATAGCACAAAACCATTTCGCCTCCTCATTGTCTTCACTTGAGGTAAGATCAGTCTTGAGCTCCGTTTCGATCGAATTGGGAGGAGATGATTCAGAATATGGTTCGGATCATCTAGAATTTGGCGGAATAGTCGAAGAGCAAGTTCATTCCTTCGTTTGTCGACATCGAGCATAGAACATTCACTACAAGTCCTCACATTGAAACCATGAATGATTCGGAAAGCTCTCTTACATAAAATTTCAAGCTTAGAGTTCAAGACACTGCCTGGATTTATAAATACTGCCGAGACATAGTCAATTACAGAACGTATGATGCTGTTAAAAACAATAAAAAGTTGGTCATGAGTCAGAATCGGCTTCAAAATTCGTAGTACACAGAGCCGTTTAGAGACACTAGTAGATACATGTTGGAAATGATGCGACCATGTGAGATTGTGATTGAAAACAAGACCTAAAATCTTCATGGAAGTTACAGACTCAAAAATCGACATAGTTTATAGGGGTGAACAAGAAAAATTGATATTCATAACTTTCGTTTTGTTTTCATTAATCAACATTCGCTTTTCATGACACCAATTTCTAAAATGGTAAACTTCAGAAGAGAACAGGGAATTATCGTCTAGATGAGTTTTAAAGACAGGAGCAAGTAACGTTACATCATCGGCGTACTTTACCACTTGGACATTCGTATTCAGAGCTTCATAACTTGATAAGTATAATGAAAATAGGTATGGTCCCAAAAATGACCCCTGAGGGACGCCGCTTGAGACATGTACAAGAGAACTGATGGTTTCTCCTATTTTCACACGTTGCTGGCGATCACATAGGTAGCTGTTAATCCAGTTTAAAAAAAGTTACGATTTGGAAAGGAAAGATTTGACAGACAAAACATTAAAAGGTCGTGCGGAACAGATTCAAACGCATGAGTCATATCAAAAGCTAAAATTTGAACTGCTTTGACACACCGGTGCGTTTGATTTCAAAGTATTTGATGATATGATAGACTGATCTGGCATGATCTAAATAGATAGAAAATACTAAATTCTATTGCTGCATCAGACAAAATAGAGTTAATACTTCAATATTTTGACTAGGAAAAACACTGAATTGAGAGAACCTAAGAAATATTCTCATGACGAAAAGTCAAGAAAGAATTGATGTAAGACATGCAACTGGTTGTGTTTCGCATAAATAGAACTCTAGTTCGGTTTGATCGGCAACAAAATAAACTACAAGGAACTCCATGTAGTGTGTTTATCACGAGATCATTGCGATCCGTGAAAATGATACTGCGATCCGAAGTTTGGGAAACCCTTGACCTAAGGTGGCTGAGATACGGAACTTGGACATGAAGCGTCAAACAGCTTGGACATAATCAAGAAAATGTCGCAACTAGAAAGGAACCCGACCCGACCTGACCCGAGAGTCATTATCGAAGAAAAAAAATGTTCCCATAGTTGGGCTCATCAAATTTGTATATTACGTCATTGAGCAAAATTAATTCTTATAAGTAAGTACTACATTAAAACGTACATATAAGCTTAGACGCATTAATTTGTCAAAATGCATCTAATATTCAAATATATGTACTTACTAATTTGCCAAAGAAATACTGAAATGCAAAAGGATATCTCATTATGATAGTAGTCCACCGGTACATAAGTCAGCAATAATTTCAAGAATGAAAATTTAAGTGTCATCGTAGTAAATATCCAATCAGACTAAGATTTCAAACAACTAGCGAAAATATAGTGTGTGCTTTATAAATGTATATAAAGCAAAGTTGAGGTATTATCAATTCTACATACAAGATGGTTAAGGACGATTAGATGATTATATTAACTTACCATATATATAGAAATGTAATCATTACATTCAAACATTTTCAGAATTTTCTCAATTTCCAATGAAATATATTCCAATTGCTGGCTATCGTATATGCTCTACTCAGCATTCCAATAACCAGACCCCGGTGCCACGCTCTTGGACAGTTTGCTTCAAAATTTAATAGCACATTTGTGAACGTTTCTTTTCTAAAGATGCTAGTTTCCAAATTGTTCGTAATATTTATTTTAACATCCAAGAATTCTATGCTATTGCCTCCAATATCTACAGTAAATTTTAAATTTTTGTGCTGTCTATTTAAAAATTGGTGAAACCGTTCTACTTTCTTTATATCATCAAAAACGCAAATGCAATCATCTACATATCTTGCGTAATAAAGTGGGCTGCATTCTTCATTCATTCAATTTTGTTCCATATGTGTTGCAAATAGATTTGCGAGTGTATGAGCAAGGGGGAACCCATACTTACACCGTCTATCTGCTTAAACATTTGGTCATTAAATAAAAATTGACCACTCGTGGCAAACAGGCACAGTTTTTTAAATACATCCCTGCCAAACAAAGGCTTATTAGTTGAATTCTTATCACAGACTAAATTAGCCGCCAGCTCAATTGTTTCATTTACAGGTATGTTTGTGAACAGTGATTCAACATCACAACTAATTAAAATATGTTTGTCATGAAAAAGTTCTTGATTTTTATTAATTTCTTCTATCAAGTGAGAGGTAGAATTCAACATATGTTTCGAATTTATATGTGGTTTTATTAGATTATCTAAAAATTTTGCCAAATTGTAACTTGCAGAGCCAATAGTACTTATTATTGGTCTCATGGGTTTGTTATCTTTGTGCACTTTCACAGTACCATAGAGCCTACCGGGCTCACTGCCAGAAGGACTAATATACTTGTACGTTTTCTCATCAATATATCTACGCAAATACTTATAAATGTAACGATACAATCTGCCTTCCTCGGTTACTGTCGGATGTTTGCGAATGTCATCCTCATCATATTCAATTTTTTGGAATTTAGTTACGTCTTTTAAAATATCACTCATTTTTTTGTTGTACTCAAATGAGTTGACTATCACCAATCCATTCCCCTTATCAAAGGAACACACTTTTATATCCTTGCGTTTCGCCAACTTTTCCAGTACTTTGTGGGTTTCACGATTGTATTTATCATTACATATCTTTTTTCCAGCTTTAAAGAAGTGAGTTGCAGCTTCCTGAATTTCACGTTTTACCACTGGTGTTAAATTAAATTCATTTTCATTTTTCATGTTAACAGCAATAGCTTTTTCTAATTGGTATTTAATCTTATCATTACAAATATTTTTAGGAATCACACTATGTTTAAGGCCAAACCTTAGTACTTCACGCTCTTTTAGGGTTAATTCATAGTTACTTAGATTAACAAGGCAATCCGGAGATTTGATCCGATTATTTAACCATAACCGTTTTAGTTTATCATTATGTTTATTTTCAACCTCCTTCAACTTAGGTTGAATACTACGTATCACTATCAGTTTCAAGACCACAAATCTAAACCAGGACAATTGATCCTTAATTTTGCAAGTAATGTCATCAATTTGTTTGGTGTTATGTTTAATTATTTTTTGTACATATTTAATCTGAGCTTCAACCACTAGTCTGTTACAATTATCAGCAATCTGCGACAGCGATTTAAGCTTCGGAACTTTGATCGTTAAGAGCTTTGGTAAAACTTTTAGGAAAATACATTTCTCAAAGTACGCAAGGTCAAGTTGCAATTTTAGCTTTTTCTCAGTCAACTTTTCAAATTTTCGAAAATAACTCACAGGAATACCATACAAGCTCTCCAAACAATGAAAGTACGTGGCTGTTTTTACACTCTTATATAGCCATAGTAGCATACAGATCAGTATGTTAGAAAACATCGTCACAGTGTTATGTCTTTATTGCAGTAAAACTAATCTCGCTAAAAGACCTCAACGCGTTTCGACATTAACAAAATGTCCTTCTCAAGAGTTCATTACTCATTAAAATTCACAAAATACACTGGACTATGCACAAGAGACTTACATGACAAATAAAAACTTCTGCACTTTAGGCTCCGGCTTGAAAGTGTAGTCCACACAAATACTGAACAGGAAATGACAGCGCGGAACGCCAAACACTTAGAAAATGAATCGTCTTCACACGGAGTGATCACAGTCTGCAATGATAGAAACATGATTGGATCGAAAGTTGCTATTCATCAACAATCAATACATCAGGCCATCCAACGCAATTACCCATTGTCAAACACCCGTAGCATAAAAGAAAATTCATTACGTTTGTCTCTTTTGTTTAATTGAGGTTGCTCACGTCTAATTCTTAGACTCTCGACAATCATTAATTCAAAATCAGTGCGACCATTGTAAATAATCTTAAAGTTATCATCAACGTTACTATTACAGCTAGAGCAATAACTCAAATGTTCATTAACAGCGCTATCCGTATTCTTATGTTCTTCAATTCTTTGATGTAGTCTACGTTTCAATTTCCCAATATACTGGGTGCTAGGATCAACCTTGCATGTGTATTGATAGATTACGCGAAACTTCATCACTTTCCTAACTTTACTTTTTAATGAGAAATATGATTATATTTTAAAAGTATTAAATACTATTTTAGAGTTAATATTGTATCTGCGGTAAATCTCATTGAGTTTACATTTAAATTCATTGGAAGCTTTACCAACATAAGGCAGTATCGTATGATTAAGCGACCCCCCTTCCTCTTGTTTTCCATTTCCCACGGTACCATTGACTTTTCTGCTAACAAAATCCGAAACAATTTTAAGAACAAAGTTCTTATTATTTATTATCAATTTTACATATAAGATGTTTAAGGATGATTAGATGATTATTTTAACTTACTATATTTACAGAAATGTAATCAGATGTTTTCCATGATTCATATTTTGACATTTTAATCAGAAACTTTTTTCAATCAGATCTTCCCATGGAATCGTCAACTCATTTTTGGCTTATGTTAAATTCTGCATTTCACTTCTTACCCGAAAAAACCGAAAATTCCTCAACAAACCCGAAACCGGTCGGTGTGCAGACGCGTCATGCAGATGTGCTTTATTGTCACCTTTTACAATCATTTTTCGATGACTAATAGCAAGATAGCATCAAAAATTTTGCATTTTATTGTCTCATTTCAAAATTACTTTTTCATGGAATTTGTAGGCTAGAGATTTTGATAAACAACTCAAGTGTTCTAAATTTGTAAGAATGATGTAAATATTACTTAAACTTGAATAAAGAGTTCATATTTGCCTTTTGAAAAAACAGCAAATTTCAAAGTTACTGTAGACCTATTCCATGCTAGGCAGATGCGAGAACAGTCACACGGACGAGTAGGTAATTATGATAATGCAGCCGAATGCTTCGCACATCAATATTTGCGTTATCGGCATCGATGAACAGACAGATTGCATAATATGACTCATTGCAACAAAATGTAATAATATGAGAAAGCTGAAGCTGTGAGAAAATGACATTTCTTCCAACCAAGACATAATGAGCGGGAAACTTTTCTCATTAAATGAATCTACTGTCCATACATCTAAATAATGTAGCCTACTTCAGAATAATATATTCTTTGTACTTCTACACAAAATATTTTACTTACAGATCACAATCATACTTGTTATGAGCCATCCATTGTGCAGTCCTCATCCATGCATGCTCTATGCACAACTTCTGGAATATCTGATACATACTACTTGCTTATGGATATTTCAATGCGATTATATTTCAGCCACATGAGTTAACATGAATCTCATTGTGAACGCTGCAGTGTACTATGCCACTTCCTTTAGAGTAAACTTGCATGTAAATAGAAAATATGTTATCAAGTTTATGGCTTCTTAGTAAAACCATGAGGGTCTATATACAAAACGTGTAGGAATGCATACGTTTCAATTGTTCATCACAAGATAATGTCACTTTGACACTGACTGTACAAATCGATCTATAGCCTATCTCTTTGATGTAATCGGTCTATCTTTTGTAACACGTGATGTATATCATACATGCAGTACAAACATTTGTACATGTACATACAGTGAGACTACAAAGTGCTCACAATCGCTTGCAGCGTCCATACAAACATATGCGCATGATTTGCATGATACATTTTCATGCCTGTATCACTCAGTGATCGTGTGTACTGACAATATAACTGATTAGTGATCTGGTTAAATTTTGTGGATGGTTTTGCCAAACGTAGACTATAATCCTCGGCTTCGATTTCTATGTTAAAATGCCAAAGATTCATCCATATCCTTCTTCTCAGAGAACAACTAGCAGCTATAATATGATGAATTCTTCAAAAACCAATAAAATAGTTGAAGAGAACTTGGTTTTTGAAGAATTCATCATATTATAAATGCCAAAGATGGAAAATCGACAGTCATTTGATGTAATGCTGTACATGAGGCGCAGCTAGTATAATAACCAGAAAAATTAGAGATAGGTTAATATTGACAATAATTAATACTAACTAATCTTCACTATATTCATCTACTCTTATTGACGCTATCTATGGAGCAAGTATATTAGGTAAAGTCAAAGTAAGTATATAAGGGAAGTATGGAATCAATGGTTGATTTGTGGCGACAGCTATGATATTACTTTTTCGCCAGCTCTTATGAGCAGTTTTATTTGATATCGCAATTGACAACAGAATAGTATTGAAATATTGAATGGAAGGGACTGAATAGCTATGTCAAAACTATGAAGTATTGAAAAATTACATAGTTATCCGTAGACATCTGGAAGACAAAAACATGAGATGAAGATCCATTTCTATGGTTAAAATGCTAGATTCGATTTGGCATAGAAATTAGTTGATTATTAAGTAACACCTCAGGGTTAACTAAATCCCCACTGTGAATGCAGTTTCGATTTTACTGAATGAACTCTTGTTGATAGATTGAGATTGAGAGAGATCTCACATCTCCCACAAGTGAGATCTGCCATTTTCTGCTGGAGAAGTTGAAACGGACTGATCATGATAGCAACACAGAAAATAGAATGATATTTTGCATATTCTTCGAATAGCTGATTACGTTGGACAGACAATGTATATTTCAATTGATTTCGATGAAAATGACAAAAGACTCAACTTTGCTGCTAAGAGTACTTTCTTGCGCATGATCATGTCACAAACTTCTTGACAATGAAAAAGCAAATCAACGCATTTAAAGACAATGATTATAATTAATTATAATTTATACACTGAAACGTCTGCAATAAAATCCAGATAAAAATAGAACTTTAATGAAAAAAAAGATCATGCCTAAGAAAATTGCATTACTCTTGCACGTGTGCAATTGAGTTCTTGCAGAGTGATGATTCTAACTATTTATGACTCAATTCTACACGATCATTTCTATTGTCTGCACAAAGGATTCTGCGAGCTAATAACTTGGGCAAGTGTCCTAGCTTAACAGATCCATTTAGCCAGTTCGACATAATTTTTTAAGTTAACGAACCCAAAGATTGAGCCAAGATGCAGAATAAGTTTCAACTTTTGTATGAGGACTTGAATTTCAGGGCTGCATTGAAATTTCCTTCTAAGTAAGCTTCTTGTCAGTAAATTTTCATTCTGTGTCCAATCTGCTTCATACTACTAAAGTATTGAAGTCTCAAGTACCAAATCAGTAGTATGTAAATAGCAAAAATGAAATAAAATGAACGATAGATCAAATTGCCATGCAAAAGATGTGCGGCTGGTAGGATTCGAACCTACGACCAAGGTTAACTAGACCTGTGCTCTACCAACTGAGGTACGAGCCACTTACGCGACTGTGTCAATTGGCAGGATCAAACCCTCACCACGACACAGATGTAAACACAGGAACAATTTGCAAAAGCTTTTCAAAAATGGGTCAAATGTGTTTTAGACATCAGACACATAATTTAAGTTAAAAAACTGAATCTTCTAATGCAAAACTGCTCAGCATAAGCTGTCATATATTGCAGTTTGCTCTATATCCGAACCGTGAACGAAATTCCGGGGATCAATTCAGCCACTTCGTAACTCCTGAAATGTTGCAGTACTCGCGCATGAGCATCACAGTATGATATAATAATATCTTTATTCCTATGATCGACTGAACAGAATGGATGAAGGCGGCAAAGGACTTAGTGATCGAGAAAGACAGGAGAATTTTATGAAACTTCAATGCATGCCAAGCATTTTATTGATTGCGATAGTGAAGAACACAGCAAACAATATTTCGTCGTCTTTCCGTACGGGAAAATGGAACCGAGAAAGCGTGATTGCTAATTGGTAGAGTGGTTGAGAGGATTTGTTGGTTGAGTCGCGGCACGGAGGAGTTTCTTTAATGAACATGTACATGACATGCATTCTGTCCATTGGGGTATTCATTTGCTCAAATTCGCTTGCATCCCGTCTAGAATTTACAATGCAATATTTCAAATCTTCAATTCTACGAATGTTTGGAAATTTTCACCTTGTATTTACCTTGCATTGCCAATTTATCCCTTTGAATTGCTAATCATCAATTATGATAGGCCTAATTGAGAAAACACTTTTGAGTGCAAAAATAGATAGATTGATTTGTGTGTAGAACAAATATTCTGCAGCTATCGAATATTCGCTGTCATCGTTGGAGCACCCACAACCATCACTTGCCCTCTCAGATGTGCAGAATATAAAACTCAGATTGAATGGGAGTCATTTCTGATATCCAAAAAGACAATGACCGAAAAGGGTAAGTGACAAAAGAGCAAAGGACAAAAGAGCAAAGGACATAAAAGCAAAGGACGCAAAAGCAAAGGACGAAAGAGAAAATGACGCAAGAGCAAACGACAAAAGAGGAGGGCATCAAAGCAAAGGACATAAAAGCAAAGGAAAAAAGAGCAAAGGACGCAAGAGCAAACGACAAAAGAGCAAACGACGTAAGAGCAAAGGACAAAAGAACAAAGGACAAAAGAGCAAAGGACAAAAGAGGAGGGCATCAAAGCAAAGGACATAAAAGCAAAGGACGCAAAAGCAAAGGACGAAAGAGAAAATGACGCAAGAGCAAACGACAAAAGAGGAGGGCATCAAAGCAAAGGACATAAAAGCAAAGGACGCAAAAGCAAAGGAAAAAAGAGCAAAGGACGCAAGAGCAAACGACAAAAGAGCAAACGACGTAAGAGCAAAGGACAAAAGAACAAAGGACAAAAGAGCAAAGGACAAAAGAGCAAAGAACAAAAGAGCAAAGGACATAAGAGGAGAGGGCGTAAAAGCAAAGGACGCAAAAGCAAAGGACAAAAGAGCAAAGGACATAAAAGCAAAGGACGCAAAAGCAAAGAACAAAAGAGCAAAGGACGCAAAAGCAAAGGACAAAAGAACAAAGGACAAAAGAACAAAGGACGCAAAAGCAAGGACAAAAGAGCAAAGGACGCAAGAGCAAATGACGGAAAAGCAAAGAACAAAAGAGCAAAGGACGCAAGAGCAAATGACGGAAAAGCAAAAAACAAAAGAGCAAAGGACATAAGAACAAAGGACGCAAAAGCCAGCACAAAAGAACAAAGGACATAAAAGCAAAGGACAAAAGAGCAAAGGACATAAAAGCAAATGACGGAAAAGCAAAGAACAAAAGAGCAAAGGACGCAAGAGCAGAGGACAAAAGAGCAAAGGACGAAAGAACAAATGACGCAAAAGCAAAGGACGCAAAAGCAAAGGACAAAAGAGCAAAGGACATAAAAGCAAAGGACGCAAAAGCAAAGAACAAAAGAGCAAAGGACGCAAAAACAAAGGACAAAAGAGCAGAGGACATACGAACAAAGGACTAAAGAGCAAGGGACATCAAAGCAAAGGACTAAAGAACAAAAAACGTAAGAGCAAAGGACAAAAGAGCAAAGGACATAAAAGCAAAAGACGCATAATCAAGGATAAAGAACAAAAAACGTAAGAGGAAAGGACAAAAGAGCAAAGGACATAAAAGCAAAAGACGAATAATAAAGGACAAAAGAGCAAAGAACGAAAGAGCAAATGACGGAAAAGCAAAGGACAAAAGAGCAAAGGACAAAAGAGCAAGGGACAAAAGAGCAAAGGACGAAAGAGCAAATGACGCAAAAGCAAATGACATAAAAGCAAAGGACAAAAGAGCAAAGGACAAAACAGCAAAGGACGACAGAGCAAATGACGGAAAAGAACAAAGGACATAAAGGCAAAGGACGCAAAAGCCAAGAACAAAAGAGCAAAGGACACAAAAGCAAGAGACGCATAAGCAAGGACAAAAGATCAAAGGACGCAAGAGCAAATGACGGAAGAGCAAAGGACGCAAAAGCAAAAAACAAAAGAGCAAAGGACGCAAGAGCAAAGAACAAAAGAGCAAAGGACATAAAAGCAAAGGACGCAAAAGCAAAGGACATAAAAGCAAAAGACGCATAAGCAAGGACAAAAGAGCAAAGGACATAAGAGCAAATGACGCAAAAGCAAAGACGAAAGAGCAAATGACGCAAAAGCAAGGACAAAAGAGCAAAGGACGAAAGAGCAAATGACATAAAAGCAAAGAACAAAAGAGCAAGGGACGCAAAAGCAAAGGAGCAAAGGACAAAAGAGCAAGGGACGCAAAAGCAAAGGACAAAGGAGCAAAGGACGCAAAAGCAAAGGACAAAAGAGCAAAGGACGAACGAGCAAATGACGGAAAAGCAAAGAACATAAAAGCAAAGGACGCAAAAGCAAGGACAAAAGAGCAAAGGACGCAAGAGCAAATGACGGAAAAGCAAAGAACAAAAGAGCAAAGGACGCAAGAGCAAATGACGGAAAAGCAAAGGACATAAGAACAAAGGACAAAAGAGCCGAGGACATAAGAACAAAGGACTAAAGAGCAAGGGACATCAAAGCAAAGGACATAAAAGCAAAAGACGCATAATCAAGGACTAAAGAACAAAAAACGTAAGAGCAAAGGACAAAAGAGCAAAGGACATAAAAGCAAAAGACGCATAATCAAGGACAAAAGAGCAAATGACGGAAAAGCAAAGGACAAAAGAGCAAAGGACATAGAAGCAAAGGACAAAAGAGCAAAGGACATAAAAGCAAGGACAAAAGAGCAAAGGACATAAAAGCAAAAGACGCATAAGCAAGGACAAAAGAGCAAAGGACGTAAGAGCAAAGGACGAAAGAGAAAAGGACAAAAGAGCAAAGGACGAAAGAGCAAAGGACAAAAGAGCAAAGGACATAAAAGCAAAAGACTCATAAGAAAAGACAAAAGAGCAAAGGACAAAAGAGCAAAGGACGCAAGAGAAAAGGACATAAGAGCAAAAGACGCATAAGCAAGGACAAAAGAGCAAAGGACAAAAGAGCAAAGGACATAAAAGCAAAAGACTCATAAGAAAAGACAAAAGAGCAAAGGACAAAAGAGCAAAGGACGCAAGAGAAAAGGACATAAGAGCAAAAGACGCATAAGCAAGGACAAAAGAGCAAAGGACAAAAGAGCAAAGGACATAAAAGCAAAGGACGCAAAAGCAAAGGACAAAAGAGCAAGGGACAAAAGAGGAGAGGACAAAAGAGCAAAGGACATAAGAGCAAAGTTAATTAAATTTGTTTGAGGCTAACCTCCGGTAGATCATAAAGAAAAATAATAATACTATAGGCCTAACTAAAAACTGAAAGAAAAAAATATAACTTACTACTGCGTTTTAAACAAAATTATAAATCTAACAACTTACTTATGACATTAGCGTCTAAAAAGGAGTGGTTATAGACATGACACTTGTGTGTCTGCTTATATACTTCAAACTTTGTAACTTATCTAAATTCCAATCTGCTATCAGTCAAATACAAATACAAACAGACCTGTCATTTCTAATGCGGATAACTGGTCAACCACGTGTGGTGTTACGCAAATGCTTCAATCGAAGTGAGAAGATGAAGCTGAAGATAATGAAAAGTAAAGAATTTGATCCCTCCAAAGGACCGATCTGGCTTTCCCACAGGTTACATGAAGTACAACTAAAACAGATAATTGATATATGCTGTGATAAAGTTGATGAGGACAAAAGCAATAGAGGTCATCAGCAGGAACTTGAGCAAGATTCACGTTTCGGCCCCTTAATTCCTGTACGTTCAAACTCGCTAAGGACATAAGAGCAAAGGACAAAAGAGCAAAGGACGCAAGTCAGATAGTATGAAATAAGTATAATAGTATAATATAATATAATGGCATGGTATAATAGGATAGTAAACCAGAGAGCTCCAAGATGTAAGGATTAAAAATTCCAGTAATATATATAGGGAAGATCATGCGTGAATGAACATCGATTATAATAATTGAGCTTGCATGAGTCTATTACTTCGGAGTCACTAAGCTTATGTGCTTCTACCACTATCTGTGTATAATTCAGATTTTTGGAAGTGAATTAGGCCCGATTTTTAGCTGGATATTTTAGAGATTAAGCGATTATTTGTAGAGAAATAAAAAAATGAAGAAGTTTCATTCGCATCACTATGTTAAGTCAAAAATCAAATCCTCAAACTGCGGTAAAATGAACGAATCAACATATTTTTGAAAAGATGTCTGGTGTGTAATGGAAACTATTATATACCTTTCATAATAATTGATTACATAGCATAAACATTTCATACCAAAAAACTGATGGCAAATTGTCAGCGTTACAAAATATGCTTATTCAATGTCAAAAGAGCGGAAAAGTTTGATATAGAAATAAAGTAACACTAGATAACTGTGTTTAACTTTTTCTCTTCATTCTATCGGCCTATAAATTGAAGAAGGGGATCTCTTTACCTTGATATTTTGTATTTGTTTAAATTTTAGGCTTACGCTTATTATTTTCATCTTCTTATATTTTAGCGCTAGGCCCTTTTCTCTAGATTCATATTTTGCCTGAACACTCTACATTTTTGTTTGATTGTTGCTTGCTTTTCACATGTTATCAGGCTTCTTTCGCTTGTTTATTTGATTAATACATGTATTTCATTTGAAGTTTTTGGTGTTTAATATTGGTTTCATTCAGGCAGGAAATGTGTCTATTTTACAATTAACACTTGCCCGCGTTCAGTATATGAGGAAAAAAATTCATTTATATATTGCAGCTACATGTATGTGCCATCTGATGTAGATTTTGCAACATAGACATACACTTCCACACAGAACTGCCGCAAACATAGCATTGAAAACTATGATGCCATGCAGCAGCATAGAAATATGCTAATCACTGTATTGATTGGTCACTTCAAATTGAAGCTGATTCTCTACAAAATCTACCTGTTTTCTGCGTTTCTGACTTGAAAATATCTTCCTCAGGTCATAAATGGTCTCAATTCATGATTTGAAACTTCAATCTTTGACAAGTAGAATATCATGTCCTGACATTATCTTCAAATGCAGTCAACTTCTGACTACAAAGTAGTTTTTCATGTAGTCATGTAATTATCTTGATCATCTTGGTAGATTTCAATTGTCCACATTGTCAAAGGATTCCCAGTTTGATGATATCAACATTGGATTGGCGCAGATTACAGACGTAAACAGGAAATTAGCTATGGTAATAATCTGCCATACACTCAATGTCAGAGAATTTCTCGTCCTGTTCCTCCTCTATCATGACATTCTGGCTTTTAATTCAGATTTCTCATAGCAATATCTGTCCATTTGAAGCAGTTTTTCACAATGAAGTTTAATGGAATGTAATTCAAAGTACAGAGGTCGCTGGTAGAACAAATCTCAAAGGATTTCAAAGTACTTGACTGTTTCATAAATGTTGAATATTTATCGTAAAACAGAATTTTGTGAACTTTAACAATCATTTTCATAAAGTTAAACAACCGTGAATTAGAATGGGTTGACGGAATGGGAAGAACAATGTACAATGAAGAGCCAGTGAACTTATGAAAAAGCAGTGAATATGTCTGAGTGTTTAGAATAAGCTTATTCTATGTTGAATGATTTTGAAATACCGACTTTTTGAAACACGCCAATTATCATGGACTGCTACATATCTAACTGATGTTAGAGGCCTTTTCTCATTACCGGATTTTTGACATAATTGTGGTAGGAACTTGAATCTTTCTGTCTTTTCTGTTTTTGTATTTATTTGCTGTTACCCTCTGAAAGTAAGCCAAAATATGAGAATGACAAGAATTGGTGTTTTTCCCGAGAAACAGCGGATTTCAGAGAAAGACAGATCAGGTATTGTTTATCTGCAGGCTATTTGTTCGAATGTGACGACAAAAATAAGAATATCCATGACGTTTATCTTGCTCACATAGAGAAAGCAAAAAAGTTTTTTTCTGCAGCATTTCTCACCATGTACTTTGTAGAATGCCATCATCTTTGTCATTTAAGATACTGTTTCAGAAATATTTGTCAGCACAAGAAAGCATGGTGTCTTTTCGTTGTTATTCAGCATGCTACTCGTGATTTTAGTATGTCGCACGAGCTTGTGATGCTAGATTTGTTAATATCTTAATTATAGTTTAAAACACAACGCATCTAAATGCTTTAAAATCTAATCTAATGCTTAAAATCGAATTAAAGATGCTGTCTAAAAGCATTTTGAAAACCTTTGCTATTGAAAGCATTTGATAGCAGGGTTTAAAAGCGTGCTATAAACAATATCATCCATGTCCATAACATAGCATGAACTCACTTCAAATCCATCTTCAAAAACAATATTTTGAAGACCTGGCTCTAAAAGCGGTTTTAAAGTATTGTTCTTCATGTGATATTGCATTCAGATATCTGAACCGCAATATGCTATAAGGCTGAGGGCCGTCAGGCACGAAGCCATAGCTTATTGCGTTTCTCAGATCTGAATTGCAATATCATTGTGTTGAGGTTATCTATGATTGAACCACAATATGCTGAACAGGTATATTGCGGTTCAATATTTTAACATTGAAAGATATACGAACCTAAACACAATGACATCTATAAAAGCTGGAAATGAACTTTTTAAATGCACTATTCTTTAGTTTACGTCGACAAATCCTATGTCGAACGTCGTTTTTTGGACATTTCTAAAATATATAATGGATAGAAAGCTTGTCTCAAAGCATGCAATAATTCAAAGCCCCAGTCATCAATAGGACACCATAAATCCCTAAAAACAGCAAATGAAAATATATAAATGGAAGTTGTGTCCCTTAGTTCTGTAGTTTGAGATGTATTCTCCTTGAAGTAAAAGATACCAATTTAACAATATTTTTATCATTCCAGTGTAACCGATTGTGACAAAGTTTAAACGTTCAGACGAAAAACACTCGCAACAGATGGACAATTTGGAATTTCAATTAAAAATCTAGTGAAGGCAAATTTGTTTATCTTCATATCGCAGACACTAATTATCGAAACTATAATTCTCTTCAACTGCTGTAATATCCGTTTCAACTTGTTTTAACCCTTAAAGGGAAATATGATGACGAATGCTGATGAAGTATTCACACCCCGTTTACATCAGCCTGGATCTGTCTGTTTCCAATGTCGAATGATGGTAATGCATGGGACGAGTGCATTTTTTGATGTCTTTTGCTTCATTGATCACCTTTCGAGGCATCATCCGGATTGGAGCAATGCCTATGGGCAACAGGAAGGGGCTGAGTCTGGCAGCCGATGTCTAAGATGCTCCTCTTTCACGTTCTCTTAATCTTCACTTTTTTTACAATGCGCTGACGAACAATCGAAATTAATTTGTTCGGTTTGCAATCATGTCCATCATGCCAAACGCTGATGTCATTGGCCATGGATGGTTAAGAAGAGCTTAACCGAAGAATTCTGCAAACCACAACCCAAAATTCAGGTCGGTTCGAGCGGTGTCAGGATCCACTCATATGCACATTATACTGATCTTTGAGATGAATAATTCCAATGGAAATGTGCCTGGTTCCTTTAAATTTGAGGAAAAAAACTTCTTTCTTTTTACATCGATGCTAGACATTTTTGTCAGACGTTATCCGGGAAGTGCATTTCCAATGATTTTCTTGGGCAGTTTCGCTGTGTTGGATGTCATCCGAATATTGAAGAGATTGCATCTGAATATCATCCCTTTATCTACCTAAACTGCTCAGAAAGCTAATTGCAAGGTTGCTTTTCACCTCGTCAAATTCCTTCCTTCTTAGGAGTGTCTGATTGGACTGCCATAGGACTGTAGTCACCATTAATGTTGTCAAATGTCCGAATTTAGCTTTGCTTCCGCAGATATGGAGATACCTTCCTAATCGTTCATCCGAAAGTCGGCATGGCCCGCCATGTGGAACAGGTTGGAGGACAAGAGCCGATTCCTTGGTTTTTGTGAACATGCATTACTCCCGGATGACTTTTTGCGCAGTAGTTCAGCTTTGTGTATATCCTCAGCTGGTCGCTGGTTTTATGATTGCTTCGTCTTTGGATTATGATAACAAAATAATAGTTCAAAATCTCCCTTCTCCTCACGTTTTGGATTTCCTGGCTTATCCATGTATGTTAAAATATCAACTCTATGACAACAGTATAGATCTCCACGTTTTAAGCATATGTTCTGGATTTTTATGAAATTATTATTTCTTGGATTTTCTTTTAGAGCATTTGCATTTCTCCGTTTCCAGATCTCTGCATCGCAATTTTTTCAATGCTGTGTTTCAAAATAATCAGAAATGCGAATAATTCAATGTCCTCCTCGGAAAGTGAAGCGTACGAACAATGTCGACTTTTAAATTCAAATGGTCACACTTTGTAATCATAGTATGACCATTTGAGATTAAAAAGTTGATGTTATTCGCCTGCTGTTTTTTCCAGATCGCCTTACTTAGCCTAATAAATCATAACGATCCGTTATTCTCAACTGAGCAGAGATTCAGGGCAAAATCAGGAATGTCTATGAATGCTAGGCTATCACAGTAAATGACACTAGACGGTGTAGTCATGAAATGATCATGAAACAATAAACTTCTAATCACTAATTACTTCTTCTAGTTAGGCAGACCACGCTGTTTCCTAAACCAAGTAAGCGTCTCGGTTGATCAAGTGAATAAGTTTAGTAATCAATCATTTTTTATCAATTAATTAGTAAGCCTTTTTCAGACGTTAATTCACGACGCCACTCATCCTCTCCACCATCTTGAGCTACCTATTTTGAGACATTCAAGGAAATATCAACTTCCAGTTTTGAGGTCTTCTCTGCGATCTAGAAGCTTCATCATTTCTATGTCGAAATTATTCAATTCTGATTTCCTGTGAACGCTCGTTCCTTTTTTTCTCCAGACTGACTTTTTTGAACTTTTTGCGTTTCTTCTAATTGTTAAGAACAGTGTCTTATGTTGATCATTTATGCATGCATGTTGTATTTCTTTGTTGGCCCCACGATTTCCATTATTGGGGCCAGTGTCTTGAATAAACGTCTTTTTTATTATTATTATTATTAAATGAGCCTACGTTTATTTTATGAGAATAAACAAGAGATAAAAGAGCTTTTCAGTTTGTGCAACGATTTAGGAAACGGACAAGGGTTCATAGACATCTCTGGGCTATATTTAGAGGAAGAAGAAATAGCATGCATTAATTCATGAATAAAAGGCGACACCATGAGAATGAACTTTTCTTTAGAAAATACAGTATTGGTTACTTGAGAAAAGAAGAGGATGTCTCTATTGCATCATCGGACTTCTGTGATAATCTCGGACGGTATCAGCGTTGATCCGAATCCTGGATAAGCTCTTCCTCTTCGTCAGATCATCTGCATTGTGTCTCCTCTACCACTGATATCGAGCATTTCACTGCATAGCAGGCTGAATTCCCACAATTTTCTCAACATTCCGCTCTGTCAAGTCACACAATTTCAACTGAAGCGATTACTTTTCCATTTGAAACCAATTTTAGCAATTTCAGAAATTACCAGAGCCAAGATGAAATTATTCAAATCAGCAGACCTCATGTACTTTTGCTCATGAATGTGAAGAGAAATTTCCTCGATGATGCTGGCAAAGTGATCTGAAGGGGAATCATCGTGGTTTTCATTTTCAATCTTCTACATCTGTTTTTGTCTGAAGTCAAATGGCACTATTGCTCGTAGGCCTACAAATGAACAAATCCATTGATAGATTTCATAGTGAATCTCACTTCCATTTGCATTGTTTCCCCCAGGATAGATTACCTGCTAAAAATATTTACAAGTCGGAGCTTTCGCGAGCCGGCTAGCATTGTCAATGTTTGGCAGGAGTTTTGATTTAGATCAACAATTTTGATTTTATGATAATACCGAGGTGAATTAAAACAATGATGAAGGATGCTGCTGAGATTAAATTTACTGACATCTCAGAAGTCGGAGTTGTCTATAAACATCGGTGTACAAGTCCATCTGCTACTTTTCAGTCTTACATTTTGCTGCTTTTCACTTCTCGCATTTGCAAATCTACTTCAGGTCTTATCAGTTTCGTAAGTCAAAACCAAAGTTCATTTGTCGGAATATGCAGTCAAATTATATGCTATGTCAGCTATTTGATTCCTTAATGGATCCACTTTCATGCCATCTCCGTATCAATAGACTTTAAGGAGTGCTTCAAAACAAAATTTTCAGAAAAGTCGTCCGTAAAACCACATTTATAGAGTACGGTTGACTGAATGAAAATATAACTGAAACTTTGGACAGATGACGTCAGTGTGTGAATTTGATTTTACATAATACATAGAAATCCGACATTTCGTTTTGTTTAAGAACATACAAATGTTCACTTATCTCTATAAGATAATGATTATATATTGACGGTATGGCACACATGTGCACACGTCCGCGAAAGTGCGAACATTTTTTTGGCTCACAAATTGCTATATTCACAAACATAACCAGTGGGTGGGTTGGGATGAATGGTGTTATTGCAGTCTCATGAAAAAGAGTTTTGTATACAGCCTGGAGGGTACATTCAGGTAGATATCCCGAGGCAACTCTGGTCAAGAATTTGCTGCTGTCAGAAATATCTTAAATACTTGTCTCACATGCCATGTGTACTGAGAATTCCAGCCGAGTCGAATCGATGCTCTTCTATCTGTAGCCACGTCGGCGTGTTATTATAATTATAAAAGCATGAACCACAGAAATCCGACATTTCGCTTTCTTTAAGTTAGTGAGAATGAACAACAGCTTTTTGTGGAAGGTCATAACACCCGCTCGTCTATGCGCCAATTACTAGATCTTAAGAAGAATCAAATCACGGAAATGCTCAACATTTGTGGATTCTTTGTGCATGGAGATGCATTGTTAGTTATTTTATCATAATGCTTTTATATAAAAGACAGTAATCGTAACCTGATGAGCTGCCGGCATCTTCCCATTGTAAACCACTGGAAGCCGGTATTGTTTAGGTT
Source organism: Prostheceraeus crozeri (assembly GCA_907163375.1). Lineage (NCBI taxonomy): Eukaryota > Metazoa > Platyhelminthes > Polycladida > Euryleptidae > Prostheceraeus > Prostheceraeus crozeri. The sequence continues at coordinate 33,051 of CAJQUW010015729.1, forward strand.
CCGTTGTCATGACAACACAAGTATGACGTTCTATTGTTTTCAGTCTATGGCCGTTCTAGTCATGTGACATATGTATTCTAGTCCTGTGAGTATGATATGACTCATGCACGGAGAGAACGAGCATTTACTGAGCTCTCTTTTGATATACTGGTCATCACAATCAGTGAACTAGGAAGCAATTAGTGATATCGTGAAATCATCACAAAATCAAGAATATTTCGGATAAAAATGTTATATCCTCACTTTTCCATCAGAACTGTTCATGTTTGGTATCTTCTGAATCCTTGCGATGTAAGTTTTATTCTTTTTAAACTTCTTCAATATTTTTACTCATTACCGCTAAAGTACACAAACATGCAAGGTAAAACATCTGCAGTCACTGTGAGAGAACAAAGGCATGTCTTCGTTGAGTTCATCTCACATGGTGTTTGTGCACGTTTGCGGTGATGAAAGAAAATGTTGTTTATCAAAAGATAGCTCAGAAAATGCTCGTTCTCCCCTTGCCTGATTCATAGTCATGCTCACACGCTTTGCTATTGAAAATTGCAATTTGTAATATGAGGGTTTTCATATTTTGAGCACTGTTCGGTAAATGTAATAACCGATGCAACTTTTCAATAGGTCATTTTAAAGTTGAGAATGCAAGCTATCAAACGATGTTTGACTGGAAGACATGAGAATTGATTGAATTCCCGCGTAATTTAAGTGGTCCGTTTTTTTATTAGCTCTGTGTTAGTGCAACTAACAGCGAAAAACCTGCGGCTTTCTACACGTATCATTACAGAACGCACTTGCCACATGGATATGATCAGAATGTAAAGTTTAATAGTTATTTGCGCAACAAATCATAAAGCTTCAATTTTTATTCCCCTCCTAATCATGGGGAAATTGCAATATGAAGTCACTGCTGCCTGTAATGTGATCACTAGAATATAACATTTTGTAAATCATAACTTATGTTATCGTTGTTGCTATGATTTTGCTTCATAGTTTTGGAAGCATCAATTGATAAGTTTTACTTTAATGTCGTAATTTCTGAGAAGGTTGCACTTTTCTAGTAGGTCAAGCAAATAGAAGAAGAAGCATCGAAGAATGCTGAATATTTTTAAATCTTACAATAAATTGCTACTTCTGAAGTTGCTTAGAGCTTTCTATTGACATTTATGAAATTTGAAATGTGAAACTTTGAAAATATTTGTCAAAAAATTATTAATTTATAGTTTCAAAACTATGAAGCTAAATCATAGATATAAGGCAACAACAACATGTTATGATTTACAAAATGCTATATTCTAATGATCACATTACATGCAGCAATGACTTCATAGTGCCCTTTTCCCATGAATAGGAGGAGAATAGAAATTGAACCCTTAGCTGTGTCACCCTGTGAGAACAGTGAAGAAAAACAAGCACAGGTTAAAAAAGTCACATTACAAAACAAATTAAAAAAATCGCAGTTAGAAAACCTACGAAATAGTTTAAAAACCTACAATAATAGTTATTTACGCAACTAGTGCATTGCTTCTTTATAGCATTCCATGAGGTAGATATCTTGAATGCCTGAGCCCGTAGGGTGAGGACCATTTAAATCTAACGAGTTCGAATGCTATGATGAAGCAATCTCATGCACGAGTTGTGTAGAGAATTCTATTTGGCGACGTGCTATGATGATCAAGGACAGATTGTGATTGACATGTCTATGATTATCAAGAGATATCAACGGTATTTGAATAGAAATTTAGCCTGACCAATATTGCAAATATCTATACACAGATCTAATACACACAAAGACAGTCAAAACTCGCCCATAATGTTCACAGATTGCGCTCCTTCCAGTGCATTGGAGTAAATATTATCTCCCGCGCGGGCAATTATCTGTTTCACAGGTAAAATAAAGTGATGGGATATCTACATTATGTTCCCGGAGACAAATAAGAACTGTTTATTGCTCCTCCTCTTTGGAGAGCATGGACTTTATTATGGAAGCAAGAATCATAGAGATAGCACTGTGAAAAACGTTGTACTTGATGAAATCATGCATCGACAATGTCAGCCGGCATCAGAAGACGATTCTATCAAAATGTGTGCTGAATTGCAGGAATTTCTCCTGTCTTTGACCCCTCCTTCTTCATTTCCAATTTTCTTGTTGAGTTGTTTCTCCTTGACCATCTGTTTGCCAATTTCTGACTATTTCGAGATCCGAATTGCGAAGAACAATTTAAAGATAACAAAACTTTCCTCTCTTAGCGTCAAGGATGGTAACAATCGAGGGCTCACTGCTTCTCACTCCTCTCATGAGAAATGTCAAATGAAGGATTATTGAGGATAATTCAACAACTTGATGTGTTTTGAACAAGCAAAGAGATAAGTATTGTAACATCACGCCTCACATCCTTCATTTCAAATTTGACGTTAGAACTGTTCTTTGCGGTTCGATACAAAGGGAGGTTGTCAAGTTTCTTACAGTAAACGGGAAAGTCATGAGAGGATCTAATCGCGTTGTTTATTCCCAAGAAAGTTTTTGGGAACGACAAGAGTGGATCATTTCGCATCATTTAATTGAATCTATAATTGCTCTCTCTGCGATCAACATTCCTTCAAATAATAAAATAATTGCTCAATACTTCATGTGCGGATTTTCATGACAGTCTGTGGACAGAATGTCGACCGTTTGACCATGAGGTTCATTGTCAATCTACTGCTGCGGTTGGAAAGTACAGTCATTGCAGATGCAAATCCTCTGATTAGATAGTCTTCTCTCGGTCGTGTTCATCCACTTTTCTTCACTTTGAATGTCAATGTCTCAATAAACTCTGTCTCTATTCTGCTAATGTAAATTAATGTAACGGAAAGTAGTCCTCTATTTTTCAATTAATGAAATGCATGTTATAGAACAGGATGAATTATGACATGTCAATCCGTCACATGTATAACACACTTACAGAATCATAGAGGAAAACAACCAATCATGCTACAGCCCGCTGCTTCGTCCGCTATTCATTGAGAGCTGATACGGAACTGGAGGTGGATACAGGTTCAATCACTGTGGATAAATGTTCACCATATGGATAGCAGATCGATCATTTGACATGTGACACGTGCGTGACAATACAACAAAGATACACACATACAATGACAGCGGATAAATCACTGAAGAAAAGAAGAAGCCATAAAGCAGAAGTTACACAAAACAGAAAACTGCTCACTATCAAAGAAGTACAATAACAAAGTAAGTAATTAAAAAAATCAAAAATAATGCAAAGAAAGTCAGTCACGATGTGTTACGATAGCAGCAAGTTTAATATGGATGAAGATAGCAGAAAAAAGCAATATTGCAATGACTTGTAATTACAAAGTTTTGATAGTAATGCTGTAATAATCGGGAACCAAGCGGACGGAAATAAAGAAACAATTCACAAAGTAAAAAAAGAAGAAAGAAGCAGCTGCATACAGAATAGTTGACATGAATATTCGATTCTTTTGATTCCTTCGTATGCACAGATTAGGGTTAAACCATTTAATGACCACTGCTTCGCCAACGAACAGTTCGTATGCAGAAATGCACGTTTGGCAGAAGTGAAATTTCTGCTGCCACACTCATTGTGAGAGTAGCCCGTTCCGTGTCAGCTATCAATGTAGAGCGGATGAAGGGCCGGGCTTACGTGTTCCATTCCTCAATTTTCGTTAATAAAAAGCAAAATAGGGATCCTTTATTTTTTACGTTTTTGTAAATTAATAGCACAATGACGCAGGAAAAATTCCGGCACAAATCAGTTTTAGCAACATATTTTTCTGCCACGAATTTCTTGTATTTTGTAGTAATTCATCTGTAGAAATAGAATCAGTGACGAAGAATCACCGTGTATGGTCTCTCATGAATTTGACAGTTTTATCAAGCAAACCAGGAAATCCGCGATGTAAAAGCCCTCAAAGAAAGTCTAATTAGCAGAACTTTCAAGGAAAATTTGCTTTGAAATTCGAAGTTGGAGGATTCTGTCAAAGCAACTGACAGGAAGGAGTTAAACAAACATCTCCGGCGGTCTTAGTGCCAACCGTCAATAAATCGACATTAACACTTCAAAGTATGTAGCTGATATCATTCGAATATTATGTTCCTGACAAACTATGGCAAGAATTGTGTGATCCTCTGATACCATCTGACTTCGTGGATGATTTTTTATAACAATTGAACACATAGAATGACAGAATATGAATACAGACGAGACACAGAGAATGCAAGTTAATACGTAATTATTCTGCGAAAGTCTCATTTTCGGCCTCTTTCTCAACAGAAACTCATCTGCCGAACATACATTGAAAAAATCACATAAAAATCCCTTCCCACACGCTATGGGAATTCCCGCAACAACTCTACATATTTCTTAACAAGCCCTATGTACTCTGATCCAATGTTGTTCACCTTTCAGAAGTGAATTGGAATCAAATAAAGCACCAAATGTACGTCTGCACTGACCACTTGTTGACTCAGATCGCAAAACGTGCCTCCTTTACTCATCTGAGAAGTTTCTATAAAAATTGAGCAATACTCCACTTCAGGTAAGCGAACATCCAACCCTACCTACAAGGACAGACAAGTTTTTCTCGATGAGAATTATTAGAGCGTCTTGGTGTTTCTCTGGCAAAGTCAAATGCTATAGCGCTATTAGCGGGAACTAGACGGACTGTGAGAGACCTAACTGTGTTCTACAAAATCCTTCACAGAAGTCAGATTGCCCGCAACTTGTGTCTGCTATACACCTCAACATTCCCGCGAGACCAACTAGACACACGAAGACATTCAAGACGGCCCGGATATCCCGTTTGGTGATTCGGAAGAACGATTTTATGCCACGAACCATTTCAGTTGCAAATAGTGTTGAAAAATTGGACTTCTTTGATCGCCGTCTCTCAAAATCGTGTATTTCTCATCTTTGTATGTAATTGTGGATCGTTTCTTTTATTTTTTTTGTATCGTTGTATCGTAGGATTGTTTGTATACTCATGACATGTCAATGGCGTAAGCTGTATGTCATTTTTTGAATAAAGAAAGAACTGTGCCAGAAGCCACTTAATTTTTTTTATAAATTTTTTCATATATTTTTATTAGCTTTATGATTCCCTCAGCACTTATGTATAGCTTTTCTTGTAATGTCAGATTTTAAGGATTTGCAATAAAATGTAGAAGAATTGATCGGAACGCTAGAGGTAGACTGCAGTAAATCCTGCTAAAGTCATTTACGTGACCATTCGAAGTATAAAAGATGGAATTGGATTTTTATGTTTCAAACAACGGACAATAAAAATGTCCGTATATTGACTATTTCTTCTTATTGAGGAGAAACGTGACTAGGAATAAAAACAAAATGAAATGATAATATTTACTTTTACTCCAGTGAACATGCCTTTTGCATTTAAATATCTATTTCCAGTCTTCTCCTCACAAGTGGAAACATTTGAAAACAGAACGAAGGAGAACATCAAAGAGTCTCCAAATTCACACTCTTAATCGTCAAATTGGATGAAAACAGTAAACGCGTTATTGTTCATTTGAAAAGTGACAGTTAAAACAGCTCCCGGATGTTGAAATTCGATGCAGTTCTCTTAAACCAAATAACAGGAAAGAGAACAGAAGTTTCGTTTGACAGTTTTAACAAACCAGGGGGCAGTTCTTCCAGTTCCTTTCTATATGCGTTCCAATTCGCTTATTTTCGTGATTCTGTTCCTCTCACATCTGATTGTGCTTTGTCTTATCCGCTAGAATGCTAGATACAGAAAAACATTAGAAAAATGTTAGAAATTAAATCAGATGTTAGAAAAATTACTAACATGAAAAGAAAAACATTGACGATATAAATGTTATTCTTTTCCTATCAGTAATTTTTCTATACATGTACTTCAGCTATTACTTATTCACTTCGCGCTCGCTTGACCTGTGACCCTCATTGCTTGATCGATATTAACAGTCTCTAGTCATGTCTCTATCAGTTTTGGTTCATTCTGCGTGTCACACCGACTGAGAGCAGACGAAACGCGTTTGTGGCAATACACGAGTATAATGAGACTTCTGGCGATATTTTTCATTTATAAAAGCGACATTATTATGGAATGAATTTTCAAATGATAACAAATGCATGCACACAATAATTTAATGATATCCATAACTTGATAGGAATTTTATGTAGTTTCATTTAACCATAAAATCTTTACCTAAGTTTTACTTGTATTTGAAACTGCTTAAAGATTGGCATTATGAACCTAGAGAATCACAAGCAGGAAAACGCATCATAATCGACCCTATTCAGAGATCTGCCCAACAGAATAAACCTGATATTCAGAGATGCATCATAAAGTCATTGCATATCATTTTGGCTGCTCGCAGAATTCGGTCATCTGAGCCGCCTCCGCGATAGCCATCCGACTAAGACAGTTTTCTCCTTCGACCCTGGTGGCGCTGGGTGGAGACGGCCCGAGGCGCTCTGCGGACAAGAAAAAGGATCTTGCCCAGCTCGATATTCGCTGGGAGAACGTACTGCTGCTGACCTCCGAAAGATGGATATGGAGAAGTGTGGTGCAGCCTCTACGCCGTCGTAGCACGAGTTACAAGCAAGCTCAAAGAATTATTTTGACTAGCTCTATGATCATCTCATCTTTCGAGAAAATGTATTTCACTTATTCGTTGTAAAATTACAGATTAAAACACAGAAATCCAGCGACTTGCTCCTTGAGCTACAGAGGTCATAACTGATAGATATAGTCCATACTCTCTATGACGAACCTCGAGTGACCCATGTAAAAGGTTCCTTCGCTATGGCGAGGGGTTCGTTATGGCGAGGAAAGCGTTATACACCATGTTTTTTAGCTCAAACATCCTGCCGATTTTGAATAGCGTCGTCTAAACTGCACCGGGTGTATTCTTTTCGACATTTCATCTTGTAGACTTTTGAAATTGAATAACACGTTTTTGCCATTTTAGATACTAATAATATATAAATGCCTTTCAAACATCAAATGATCGAATAAAGGAAAAACACATTTTGATTAGTTATGTAATATACATTAGGCCTATATGGCAGGAATTACCTATACAGATCGATTTCTGCTCATGAGTTTTCGTTGAAGTAGTGTTTTTCTTCTGGTAGTTTTTGATCGCGATGAGACGAGTCAGTTCGGGAAGACAAAATTCAAGCGCTTCATTTTCACATGATTTAGATTCAACAATATGTTTTCTTTATTCGATTCCTATTGAAAATAATAAAAAATTGGGGTCCTTGGATGAGGTTCGTCATAGCTCGTCTCGACTGTATTCAATGTAATGCAGTCGCTAGTTGATACATCACGGTGCATCATCGGTGCGTGATGTTTTCAGTACCATTTTGGTGAGCTACAATAGATGCAAAACAAAGTGGATTCTCACTAGAACTTTTACTCCAGACAAGTTCTTGTTAATTCAATATTCTGATCAAAGGAGTGTATGATAACCAGGGATTATGAAGAATTCATTGCAATTGAGTTGGTCTTTTGAATCAATTAATTGAAATTGTCATTCGTGAGCAATCATGGCACCCTAGCCCGAAACACTCCCAAGGATACCGTTCCTCCGTCTCAACGCAACAACGGCGTCTACTCATCCAACTTGCGTCGGACGGACGAAGCGGTGGAAGCGCATCGACGAGCATCTTCCGAAGTGCTGTCTGTCCACAAAGATCTTCAGCTCCACCATCTTCACCAGTGACTCGACATGCTGCCAGCACTTACAAGACAAGGCTTTCTTCAGGATTATCAAATCTTGTCGGTCCTCTTTTGAACTCCGCATAGCAGAGGCCGTGCAGATTCTCCTGTATTATGCATTCACAAAGTCTATTTCTTCGATTGCCTGTTAGTTTGAGGCCTAGCCCAATTGGTATTTTATTTGCAGCATTATTTCCTTTTGTGTATAGCTCTAATTTTATTGTTCTAGGTGTTCGTTATTCATGTACATGTATTATCTTTCTACAATGGTAGATATCTGTGTCAAAAGACGTTCGCGATGATTTGCCTTCTGTGTGGTGATGAACTCGCATGAATGTATTAAGATTGTCAGTTTCTGCCGTACCAGCTTCTAAAGAGGCAGTGAGACATACATTTTCCGCATTCTCAGTGTCCTGCATAAGTTCGCTCATACTAAACAAGTGATTCTATGCAATCATTTAATTGACATCAATCAATCTATAGATTGAAGAATCCTACAAGAAGAGATTGGACACCTCGCAGATGGCTTTGATATTTTCTGTAGTTGTTGACTGATGAATGAACTCCTAGATATCAGGAGCGCATGTCGCGTCCTGCTGTCAAAGACCGGCTTCCGCGCGAATAGTGGACTATTGAGAATCAAGAAATTGTCCAGGTGCTAGAATCCTCTGTGTGAGGTTGTTCATGATCACGTGCTTCATGTCGGATGAATCCTACAGCCGATATTAAATAAGAAGCATAAAAATCATCCACTGAGTGATGTAGACCTAATTCTAGCATAATAGCGTACAAATACATGAGACAGAAATTTCTTTATGAGAAAACAATTTGTTGTCATAGGAGCTTGAGTAAATCAGCTCAGTGAGATCGAAATTTATGCAATCAATTGATTGAAATTGGAAACTGATCAGTCAGTGCTTCTACTCTTCACCCCTAGATTGGTCATTAAGATTGCAGAGTGTCAGTTCCCCTGGGCAGCACTGAATAGCAAGATGTCCTCAGACTTGAACAATTTAAGCACAACAATTCCTTGGCAGCCGCAGACGCTGCGTTTCGCCCTACAAGGGCTCGTCAGTGCGGCTCGGAATGGCCCAAACTAGCTGAAAATATCTAGAATGGATGAACACGCTGAAGGACTGCACAACAGGCTGCTCCTCGCTTGTTTATCCTGGCTTTGCCGTGCGGATTTCTATTCATTGCCCCTGCAATCTTTATGATTACCAGCCGCACGGCAAAGCCAGGATAAACAAGCGAGGAGCAGCCTGTTGTGCAGTCCTTCTAGATATTTCAAGCTAGTTTGGGCCATTCCGAGCCGCACTGACGAGCCCTTGTAGGGCGAAACGCAGCGTCTGCGGCTGCCAAGGAATTGTTGTGCTTCAATTGTTCAAGTCTGAGGAAATTTTTTTAGTCACATTGGATTTAGAAGAGACTTGATCTGTCATTGAGTGATAGCACAACATTAGTTGAAACTTTTTGATAAAAATCAATTAATTTCTTATAATCTCTGATAGCAGCTGAAGACAATGTAGACATGTCAAAAATCGCAGTTCTGATGAAACATTCTTGTCTTTGAAGATCATCAGCCTCACTTTCAGGTGTTTCAAATCCCCTCGGAGATATTTCATTGTTTAGCAACGAATTTGCAATTTCAGTTGTTGAACAGTAGATTGAGCATTCTTCATGCCTGCTTTGATGGCGAAATATTTCGCTTCTTATTGTCACAATTGAATCTCACGACGATAGCATCGCCCGCGGCACTTGTTAAATATTCAAAGAGGAAATGATTAAAATCTAATGAATTCCTCCCCATTGGTTTTGTTGCATAACATTACCGGCAATTGAATTTGTGAGAGGACTTCGGTAAGCGATGCAGGTCACAAGGGGTAGTTGAAAACTGCTTCTGTATTGTTTGCGTCTCCTTACTCTGTTACTCACCCAACATTTGTAGAATTGCGTCACAGGAAATATGTGAACTTTCCGATGTTGATTTTCAATGCTCGGCATGAGCTTTCAAAGTGAGGCAGAGCTGCATTCAGCATGCAACTGTTGCAAAAACAAAAGATAATTATCGACATCCACGAAGCAGGCAACAACAAAA